>WEIU01016817.1:1799-24299 GCA_013389925.1 Aegithalos caudatus | reverse complement strand
CCAGGGTGGATGGGGCTCCAAACAACCTGATCCAGTGAAAGGTGTCTGCTGCAGTGTGTTTATTTTACATGGTTTGTTCCATTGTCACCTCTGTGTCTCTTCAAGTGTTATGTTCCAAAGGTTTCTCCCTTCCCTTCAGTCAATCCTTCTCCACTCCTCCCATCCTTCCCGAACCCTCCTTGTCAATCCTTTTATCCCCTCCTCTGGCTTTATCTGTCACTTCGGGGCTCCTCCTGGGTTCTGGAAAGATTCAGGAGGTGCATCAAATTATTGGACAGGGGCACAGGAAGTCTTTCCTAGTTATTGCTAGTTGGTTTTCCTAATTGTCCATCTCCCCTCAGATCACTCCCTACCTTTTCCTTATTGGAGAAGGATTCAACCCCCTCCCTCTGTTACACCCCCTGCCATATGGAGTTGCAACCCTTGTTCAGGGGCTTATTGGACCTGCTCCCGCAAGGCTAAGGAGGTTCCCAGCTGGGACCAAATAAAGCTTTGGATTTCACCCTCTGGCTGAGTCCAGCACTTCCTTCATCATCGTCAAGTGTCTCTCTCCTGCTAGGTGAGCCTGTGTAGGACACTTTAGATGCGCTCTTGGTTGAGCCTGTGTAGGACACTTTAGATGTGCTCTTGGTTGCCCTGCATCCGGGAGAGTGTGCCCCGCTGGTCAGCGGTGTCCAGCTGGTCTGGGCAGGCGGAAAATCTTCTCCAAAAGGGACACCGCGACAGGTGTCCCTGCCCATGGCAGGGGGATTGGAACCAGCTGATCTTTAAGGTCCTTTTCAACCCAAACCATTGCATGATTCTGTGACAGATCCTACACTACCTTTTAAACTATTTTCTTTCCATGGCCCTGACTTTTAATCACTCAGCCCTGATTTTTCATAACTTTTTCATCTTTTCATCCTAACTTTGCTCACATCATCAGTACTGGTAGGGTGCTTTTAGAGATAGCTGGAAAGTGCCATATAAGTGACTTATTTCATTAGTTAAAGTTTGAATAGTTGTCAGATATAATCCTGCAAACTGCTCTCTTGTGTTCCTTGACTTAGCTTTAGTACTTAAGACACCGCACTTCACAACTGTATTTTAATGAATATACATACTAACAACAAGCAATATGCCTGAGTTGTGTCTTCTTATTCAGTTCGTTATAGAGAGCCACATCTTGCAGGACTAATATCTCTCTTTGATATAATTTTCATTGAGTATACTGCTTCAGTGTTCCAGTCATTTCTAAATTATAAGTTGCTTTTCAAGTTATTATCAAGGAATTTCACCTTTTAAACCAGCAATGAGGAAGAAAAACTGAAACTGAAGACTTTTGAAGCAATTCTTCAAATTTACACTGCTTTCCCAAATAGTTTTTTAAAATTCAAAATATGAAAGAGTGTTTGTGTTTTCATAAGTACATTCGGAAGAGCAGTGTAAAGGTATAAATCCCTTCAATGAGTTGATTTAAACATTCAGTTTTACCATTAAATAAAAAGAGGTTCAGAGGAGTCTGGAGATTGTACAATCAGTAATCCAGAGCTGTGTCTCACTCATTGTTTTTAAGGTAGCTACAAGTGTTATGATTGTTCAGTGGTAGTTTATATTACTTCTAGCTGGCTGTGCTGGCTGTAGGCACATTTCAATTACTAGCATGTATAATGAGAAGAACACACAGCACTATTCCCTGTTGATTGGCCTCAGAGATGATGTCTAGATGGTGACATTGAACACACAAGTCCGGAAGGATTGTCCCAGTTTTTGCTGTCAGACTTTCATTCTTCAGTTCACATAGGCAGATTTCTTGCAGCTAAAGAAATCTGTTTTAGGGGAGGGGAATAAGCTATCACAGCTGGCAGAGGCAAACAGTACAACATGCACAGCTGAACAAAAGTAGCATCCTGAATTCCATAAATAGCTGGGGACAAGAGCTGCTACAGAAGACAAGACACTAGCTTTAAGTTTGAAGGCGGGTTCCCATAATCTGCCTTTTACTACTTAGACTGTAGGTTAATTTGTGATTAGGAGGAGGAGTTAGGAAGAGGAGTTCCACCTCTAAGATGATTCTTCTGCTTTCCAGTTGCGATACCAATACATGGGGAAACTGCCATAATGGGGACATTCTTGTTATAGGCTTAGTGTCCTTTTATTAAAGACAAATATGTAAAATAACAAATCATTGGCAACAAGAATGGAAAATAAAAAGTGGGTTTTCTCTTTAGGCCACTGCTGGGTGCAAATACACATGACCTTGGATATAATTCCTTAAATTAGACATTTGGATTGCTGATGGGAATTGGGCTACGGCAGGTGCTGAGAGATGGCTGTGTGGCTGATACTTGCAGTGGGGAAGGGACATGGATAGTCTTTGTGAACATCTGTAAATGAATTGTCAGGTGTTTGTTCCATACCTATGGCAGCCTTACAAGCTGTAAGCGACCTTGTGTGTCTGTGGCAAATTTATGTTGTCTGAAAAAGTAAGACTGACTAGAAAAAACCCAAATTTTATTGACTTAAGGTATTCATTCCCTAGGGCTGTCACAGTGGAAGCATTAGCAGCATGAAGCATAAGGAGGCCTTAACCAGTAACATCCAAGCCATCCCAAAGGACGTTGAACTTTAATGCTTGCAGTAATTATCAATGTTTGTGAAGCTAAAGTATTGCTGAACTAGCAGTGGCAACTGTAGAGAATTAAGGGATTGCAAACATTCCCTCTAAGTGGTATCAGAAAAAGATAAGAAGACTTTGTTATTTTAAAACAAAAGAAGGGGAAAAATGCATACAAGCTTAAAATTTTTTGAAAGTATATGCAGAGTAGGTATCCTCAGCAGTAAAGTAAGGTAAGAAGTTAACTGTTAACTTCAGTTAACAGTTACATTTACAATATTTATTTCCTATATATTATAGGAAATATTTATTCCTATATATATATTATATATCCCTATATTCTGTTTTATATTTTTTATTGTATTTAAGAATTAATTGTTTTAAATGACTGTATTCTTCCATCTGACTTTTGGTTTAGTTACAATTACTGCTAAAGACTACTTTGCATAGAAGCTGGATAAACACAAACACAGATGGAATTGGCATGCAACCATTCATCTTTGTACCTACGCTTTCACAGACATAGAGAAGGTGTTTGACACATAGAACAGTGGAGATTATTGTACCTTTTATGGGTTGTTTATTTTTGTGACTGATAGAACTGGACTCAAAAGGTTAACCAGAAAAAAAAAACACAGTATATGATCAATCTTTCTAAAGCAATCAATTTTAACAAAACTCAGAGGACATAATTTATTTTTTTTTAGTGGTTGTAGGGAAATGAGTGGTCTTCAGCACCAAGCAGTATTTATTTGAAAATAATGATACAAGAGAAAGAAAAAAGAAGCCATATTTGTCTTCAAAACTTAACTGAAAAATTCTGGATCTTACTTAGGAATTAAAATCAGATTAATTTAAGCATCAGTGGAAGCAAGATATTATAGAAAGGATGAAAAATTTTATATGTCTTCAGAAAAATAAGCAATCTTGCAAAGTGGTAGTAACAAGATACTACTTGATATAAAAGGAGCATAAACTGAAGACAAAGCATATTCTCAAATACTTTCAAAGGTTGTGTGAAACTACATGTCATGTGGACCAATCACAGATAACCAGAGAAAATGGTATCTGGAATTTTATTAATAGAGTTCTCCTATCTCACTTGATTGTAATGGCATTCAAAAGCACAACAGCCTTCTCTCAGTAATGCTCAACAGGTGGTAGATGATGTTGATATTAGATGTTAGAAAGTTGTCTCAATTCCTTTTGTAAGAAAGATTGGAATTTCAGAGTGTAATATGGCAAGCTGGAAAGTCAAATCTGATAAGCAGAAGACTGTAATACAACTGGAAACAGGTAGTGGTAGAAATAGAAATAGAAATAGAAAAGAGATCAGGAAAGCTCTGTATCTAAAACTTCCTTTTCTGAAACACTTAAATAATTTTTTTTATACAATAGGTGGCAGATTGCAAAGGGCATGAATGATTTGATATTTGTAACACCCTAAACTTGAGAAGAATTTGTCTCACCATTTTCCTTCTCTTTGAGAAGTACAGCCTCTCTGAGCAGAGACTATAATAGATTCTTCTGTTCTTATTTTGTGTACATAAAAGTAAGAGGCTTTTACTCTAGTGTGATTACAAAACTGATGATGTTAAATATTTCTAATCAAATGATAATCCAACCACTTTTGCCCTCTTACAAGTGATTATGTAATAAATTCTCTGAATGTCACTTGTGTGAAGAATCACTTACCAGTTAATGTTCTGTAAGTTGGTTTTTTCATAGACTTTATTCTTGAATTCTGTTTTTCTAGATAGGTTTCCTAGTCTAGATAGATTTGTAATCTATCTTCATTTTTATTGACTATTCACTAACTTCACTCGTACTGACCATTCTTTTAGTTCTCTACTGCTAATACTGCTGTATTGGAGCACTTGCTATTTAACATGAATATGTGTGTGCCCAGAGTACTACTCTTATCTAAAAATTCTCCATCTAAAAATTGTTAGATGTTTGAGATGGATCCTTTGTATTCATTGAAACACTGAAGTGAAAACCACATATTTTATGTTCTGAGTTTGATTATTGTAAGTATGATAAACTTAATAGAATTTTTTAATCCATGTATCTCTGTGATACTTATCCACGCTTGCTTGAGAGAGACGCTTTCTACAGCATCAGTTTGCCAGAACTATGGCTTCTGAAAGTCACAATTAAGCAGTTTAAAATGCTTTAGAACATGCTATTCCTTGATTTATAATATTTGTACGTGGTGCATTATGAGATGTGGTTAGTGTAGACATGAGTTATGCATATGTATATGTTTCAAAAATTGCCTATGATCAAAGTACAGATGAGATAATATCTTAAAACCACGTAAATTTACTACTAGGAATTTGTTGGTGAGGATCTGTTGGGGAGTGATGGAGTTATGTTCTCTGGACTTTTTCTCTCTGTTTTGAAAACTGAGGCACACATCCTGCTAAGAAAAACCACAGGACAATGGGAGGCATCAGGCCTCCCTAATTTTAAAATGCATGAATGCCAAAGCCATTTGTTTTGTAGCCGTGCCTTTTCTTTACTAATATTTCCCATAAAATATATTTTCCTTTCTTTGCCTCTCCATTACATTCATCTGTAACTCTGAAAGGGCTAGTCCATCATCAAATCTCCTCAGCTAATAGAGGGGAGGGAAGTCTCACATAGACTTGGAATCGTATAATCATTAAAGGCTGGAAAAGTCATTTAAGATCATTGACTCCAACCTTACATTGGCAAGTCCATTGGCTAGGCCATGTTCCCAAGTGCTACATCTACACATCTGTTAAATACCTCCAGAGATGGTGACGCTTTCACTTCCCTAGGCAGCCTCTTTCTGTGCATGATAGCACTTTCTATATAGAAATATTTCCTAATGTGCACTCTAAGCCTCCCCATGGCACAACTTTAAGGCTATGTCCTTGCGTCCAGTCACTGGTTGCCAGGAGAAGACAAAACCTGGCAAAACATCCTTGCAGGCACTTGTGGAGACCCCTGAGCCTCCTTTCCTCCAGGATAAACACCCCCAGCTCCCTCTGCTGCTCCTCACAGGACTGGTGCTCCAGACCCTTCCCCAGCTCCGTTCCCTTCTCTGGACTCACTCCAGCACCTCAGTGCCTTTCCTGCACTGAGGGCCCAGAACTGGACACAGCACTCGAGCTGTGGCCTCCTCAGTGCCCAGCACAGGGGGACAATCCCTGCCCTGCTCCTGCTGCCCACACCATTGCTGATCCAGGCCAGGATGCCCTTGGCCTTCTTGGCCACCTGGGCACAGCCTGGCTCATGTCCAGCTGCTGTCACCAGCACCCCCAGCTCCTTTCCAGCCACTCTGTCCCAGCCTGTGGCCCTGCCTGGGGCTGTTGTGAGCCAAGGGCAGGACTCGGCCCTGGGCCTTGTTGAACCTCACAGCATCGGCCTCAGCCCTGATCCAGCCTGTCCTGATCCCTCTGCAGAGCCTTCCTGCCCTCCAGCAGATCAGCACTGACACCCAACTCAGTGTCATCTTTAGGTGCTAGACAAAGTGGACAGACATTTTGTTAATGGACTTAAAAATATCTCCTGGCAGCAGTGGGTTCCATTCCTGACTCTGGACTCTTTAGTTAAAATATTTTGCATGTGCATTTGGAAGAAAGACCAGGGTTTTTTTCTTGCCAAAGAGCACTTCAGCAAGTGTGATATATTTTTCTTAAAAGCTTGGATATTCTGGAAATTATTTAAAAATTTCTCCTACTGGATATAAGAGAAATAGATTTTGTTTTGTCTAACCCTTTAAAAAAATCACTTCTGTTTTGTCCATCTGTTAAAATTCAGCCTAAGGCAGATTCCTGGCACAGGCAAAATTTAAAATTTAAAATCTGTGGCTTTGTGTAGCTGGCAAAATTTCTTCCCCTCTTTTCAGCAATTCAAATGGATTTCATTGTTAGATAATCATTAAAAGAAAGAGGTTTTAGTCCCATTTACAATATGATTATGTTGTCACTAGTCTTGTCTGATAAAAGACCATCAGCATGTTTTCTGGTGAGAGAAAAAGTAAGAAAGAACACAGTAACAGTGCTGAGTTGGACCTTCACTTTTATTTGCTCAGCCACCTGCTGCTTCAGCTCTACATAAGGAATATGCCTGCCCTGCAGCCAGCAGAGAAGTACAGAGATAGTTAAGCTATCCACACAGTTGGGCTTGTTTATATCAAGCAATCTGGTAGCAGCAGCATGGAGCCCTATGTAAGTCAAGGTATTCAGATGAGAAATGAGAGTTGATTAGCTTATGCACTGATGCTTTTGGACCTCTTCTAATCTTTCTGCTATCTCTTCTAAAAGATATTTGTGCATTCCTGTACTAAACTATAGGCATACTTTGAAAGGAGATGCCATTATACTGCACAAATTAAATTTACAATTTACTAAATTTTCCAGATGTATTTATTAAAATATTTTACATTTCTTGCTTTCTGTGTTCAAGTATTCAAGGACTAAAATCTTTACAGTATTTGTGTTTCATATGCTATAAATATCTGACTGTGCAAGGAGAAAAGGTATTTATTTACAATGATCATGCATTTTTTTTTCATGTTTCTCAGTTTCTAAGTCACTGAAGAGTTTACCCTTTTATACTAATCAACTCTACTTTGTAGAGATACTTTTCATTAACAGAGAGACAGATTGTCTTTTCCTCAGCACTGCAGCCCACTCCAAGCAGATGACTAAAGAACCATGGAGAGCATATGCTCAGCTATGACAATGAATGCTACACAAGCATTTTTCCTACTGTTGTGAAATGTGGCTGTTAACATCTCTACATTTTTCTTAGTACACTCAAAGACTTATTCAGTTGCTAATGCTGTTTGAGTCATAGAATATCTTTGCCTACCACACGGAAACAGGAGGAAACACATGGAACATATGCTTTTATAAGGAGGCTCTAAGAGAATATACAAATAGCAATGGTGGAATTCTAGCCATACCCATTAAACTATGGAAAGAAATCTTTCACTGGGGAAAAAAAATTGTACTTTTCCTTTGACTCTTAGAGTTCAAATACATAGTTTTAAATTTAGTTTGTGGAAACAATCAAACAGATTAGAAATTCTACTTTTAATTATTAAAGGATTTATAAAATCCTGTCTTTAAAATAGTCTGTCTTTAAAAATGTAGGTCCATTCCCTTTGCATAGAGACTATGATATTTGTGCTTACTGAGACTCATATATGCTGCTTTTATTTTGAAATATGATGGTGATTTAGGACTATATATGTAGAGATGCTGACTGAACAGATAGTGCCTCAGAAAACAGTAAGAACTTGTCATGTGAAGTCTGAATATGGATAAACAGAAAGTTGATAAATCTTAAAGATGCATGTTATTAGTATTGAAGTCATGCAGACAATGTAGTGCAAGCACTGAGAGATGACATTGTTCTGTATTACTCACATGATCCAGCCATCCCTGGAAACAAGGCAAAGATGTGGTGTAAAGATGGAGCAGGTCTGGATGTAATCTGAGGACAGAAAATAACCTGACAACATTTTTAACCATCTTTAAAAATTCAGCTTTGATGAAATTCATTTATTTCTGGTGTTTAAGTGAGATCCCACTAGTTCAGTTCTATAGGCTAGACTAAATCTAAATTCTATATAGGTCTGATAATCTTTCCTAGGAAAATCTGTGTGGTTCTCTGCCCCTAAGTGTCTAATAGAACAAAGACATCAGAAATAAATCACCTTTGTGGGCTGAGAAGGGCATCAGGGCAACTGTTTGACTGCTGACCTGTTTGGTAGAGCTTTTTGTACTGTAAATGTTCTTCTGCTTTTATCATATGATGCCTTGATCTGAGGTCATTGTGATAAAAAAATGATTTTTGGGGGGTGAAACTCTGAAAGAGAGTGCAGTCATGCAGGTCACTTCACTTTCAGTCATAAATCAAACAAAGCATTCTGTGACAAAAATAAAAAAAATCTCATACTGCTCAAGATTATTTACCCTGCTTATACAAGATAATCAACTCCAACCTCAGAGGGAGGTCACTGCCTGTGGTCATACTTTTAAAGATATTATACTGGCGTCTAGCAGGGGCATGTAACACTGCAGAGCTTGCNTTTTGCAACCTAATAAATGATTAAAGCCTAATCTATCTGCATTGGTAGGCACTTTCCTGAAACTTTTAGGTGACTATCACATACTTAATTTTGCCTACTTACAGTATTTTACTGTGTGATTCAGCAAAATAATTAAGCTTACATAGTTGTGTAGATTTCACTGCGATCACGCACATTCTCAGGATTTGATATACAGCACATTAACTTGGGGAACTGAGATCCAAATATTAGCCTTTCAGGGCTGCACCTATCCTGATGTCCCCTGAATTCTAGTTACATACACTTTGGCATAGCTTTCCCCAGAGGATCAGTCTTAGAAAGATGTCCTAGGGTGGTTTTATATGAAAAAGTGCAATTTAAGAATTTCTATTCAACAAAACAAAGAAAATCAAACGAAGAACGCTTTCTCAGAAAATTACAATCACATCAGGATATGGTGAAATTTGAGCAGGACATTCAATGCCAGTGAGTTTTTTTTTCAGAAGATTCATCTGGACATTCCTGTTCCCCAAATTATTTTTCTAAAGCCTTGAAGGTGCAATGCTGAGCAGAAAAATATTCCACTTTCCACAGAACTACTTTCCAGTACAAAAGAGCTAGTTTTCTGAGTTTAGTCTGAGTGTCATTTCAGATAAATACACAGTGCTTTGCCTGTTCTTGATAGTAACCTATCCCTGCATACCCTGACACCTATTCTGTAGACTTCTTCAGTCTTCTACTTTCACAAATTCCTTCAAAAATTTCCCTCAAAATTTCATTCAGAGTGTGGTAAATTGTAGTTTTAATATAAATTAATATTCCACTTTTAAGAGCATTGATAGAAATATTTGAAGAGCATTGATAGAAATAGTTGAAAATGAGGACTGCATTTTCCTTTGTGGAATGAGGCTACTCATGTAGTTTACATATCTAGTCTCATGTAATCTTATCAAAAACAGCTAATAATCTGCCAAAGCTGTTGATAGCCATCAATTGATTAATTCACTGCTGAGATTTTAAGTTTTCACTTTTCTAAACTAACTTGGCACATATCAGTGGCTAATCTGAAAGCTTCATATAGCAGAATTATGTACTAAACAGTACAATTTTAAGGTTATGCTAAATGTACCAACCACAAATCCAGAGTTTCTCTTTCCCTGCTTCTAATTTTAAATTTTTTTCTAAAATGTCTACATATATTAAGAATTACTGTACTAAAATCAATAGCATTAATTAGAGAGTCAAACTCAAATGGCTAGTAAATTTTATGTGCTAAATTCTATAAATAAACTATGAGGATGAAAACATTTGAGCTAGTAATCTTCCATGCAAATTGAATTCAATCTGGGCAGAATAACCCTCCCAAAAACTCTGTAGAGAAATACTGAAGTATTTAAGTTTCAGTCTTTACTAATAAGATTGAAAGGGGTATTTTTGTTCTTCTGTTTTACTGGAGATTAAGTGTCAGCGAATTTTTGGGGTTATGGATGATAATAACAATTGCATCCTTCAGTTGTAGTAGCATTAATAAATCTTCCTTTTATGGTTGCCACATAGAAGTCTCCTGTTCTGAAAAAAAGTCCTACAACTTTCAATCCTACTTGAGTAAAACTATGCCAAAATATGAAGAAAATCCCCTAAAATCTTTCTTCTGTCTTACCCAGTGAGTCTCAAATCACAGTTCAGTGGGCGCCCTGTCCTCTCATCAGTGATAGCAGAATATGTATGATTATTATAGGAACAATAAAGGGCTCATTGTATAAAGTACATAGCCTTATGTATGTTCACAGCTTTTTTTTATGTTCCTCGATATAATGAAACTGGACGTAGCTGAGAGCATTGCCTTGAGAATGAACTCCTAAAGGGACTGACCTGGGCTGTGTGGCTGAGGCCTCTCACAGCCTGAATAAATCATTTAGCTTTTCCCAGGCCTCTCTGGCAAAGTATTTCCTGGAGGATAAATGGAAGCTGATGTGCCAGTTGGCACTGAGTTTCCAAAAGGAATAAAACACTACCTGGTGTTTGTAACATCTTCTAGTTTGTTTTATCAACTGCCAGCAAACATTTCAAATTAGCATTGTCACATTCTATAGACAGCTGAGAGACATTCTCTCAAACACAGCGTATTAGGCTAAATAATATAACATATTTTTTGAAAAATCAATAGATCAGAGTAAGGGGGTTTGGTGTCTCACAGATCCAAACAAAAAGTACATTATAAATCAAATTAAACACTAAAACTCTGTGAGAGAAGTCCACCACATAACAGTATAATTACTCATGTACTTGCTTTGTCCTCCCTTGCCAGTTTTTCCTATTTGAAAATTATGCCATCAGGAAATAATGCTGATTTTTGTTTTCAAAGGCTTTTTGTCATATCTACTTTCTAAATCTAAGCAAATCATAAAATTCACAGGAAGTGAACAGCAGCACCTTTTTAAATCTAAGTATAACAAAAGGTAACCTAAGTATACTATGTATACTAAGTATACTAAGTATACTACTTTTCAATGAAGTGTGCAGTCTTCTTAAGGCAGGAGGTATTCAAGATTGAGTGCATAATTTTAAAAAACTGCAATACTAAAAAATATTTTTAAACATAAGAAAATTGCAATGTTTTCTGAATTCCACCAGAAATGCCTCTTGAGAAAGGGAACATCACAGATGTTCACCAACACAAGTAAGACTTCCTTTTTCCCAGATTAAAGTCTTTTCCTTTATCATTCTCTAAGTAAGGTTTTTTCCTCAGAGCTACCTCACTGATGATGACTCCACCCTGTGATGATATCTTCAATGAGGAAGTGATTTCTGTGCATATCTTGGACTACTGTTAAGAAAGCTTTTTGGGTTTCCTAGGTATGAATTAATTGAGTTGTAAAAATCCACAGGAAAGTTAGTAATAAAACAATTGAGAATATGAAGATTAAATTAATTAAAAGAAAGGCTTGAGCTTCCACTCTTTACTTTCTTCACTTCGATGAAAAATTGGCCAGATCTTCTTGCAAGTATAACACTATAAGTTCAGTGTATTACATTTTGTCTCAGTTCTGGAGACAGGCACATGACTGAATGCACCCAACGTCAGCCAATGTTTATTCGTGGATGCCCCCTTTCACAGGGCACTCAAAATTCCCACACTTGAACACCTGATTGCTCAGGTTCCCAACATGCCCAGCTCACTGGCCAGTCAGATGTCTGCATTCAGGGTGGAATGGGATTGGCTGGAGTCCCCAGTCTGAATTCAAATCCAACCTATCATTGTCTCATCCAGGGACTTGTTTACTTCTGCTCTTTAACGATCTAGGCTAGCCGAATTGGGGCTCTGTTATAGCCAAATTTATCTGTGCAGCTTCAGACCATCTGTAGCTGTTTATCAGTGGATGAAATAAGGGCCTAATTCTGTGAATAATAATGGGACACAGATATCTTTTTCTCCCTTAAGAATGACAGCTCAAATCAGAGACTGCCAGCTTCCTCCTTTCCAGCTTAATAAATCTTAAATACTTTTTTTTTTTTTTTTTAATAGGAGCTGCTATTCTCCTTTGCAGACAGGACATAGATCTAATGGACTTAAACATCTCATCAAGCTGAGAAAATAATTTGACTCAGATTACATATTATTATAAACAGAGGACATCACCCCATTTGCTGATGAGTTATACCTAGAAACAAAATTGGTTGAAGAAAGATGAAACGTGATTATTTTACAAGAATGAATACACTCTGTTGAAGCTCTTGTGTTGAGTAGAATCCAAGAACTTCTAAAACCTATTCAGCAAATCTGGATTTTTAAAATCTGGCCTCTGCAGCCAATCAGGCATGGAGGGGGCATTGCCTGGAGCGGGCATTGCCTGGAGCAGCATGGGAGAAGTAATTGGTTTCAGAGACCACAAGGAACAGGAGCTGGCAAATAGGACTTGGTGTGTCAGAAGAATGTGACACAGCAGTGTGCACAGCAGTTCACACAGGCAGGGGGACAGGAAAGGCACCCTCCCAGCACCTGAATGGGATATTTGGTTTTTCCCCAACTTGCCCAACTTGAACTGCTCACAGTTGAAAGCCATTCTAGTAGGAGCATGGTGACCCATACAAAGCTCCCTAAGAAAGATGCAGCTTTCTAGTCTCTGGCTATAAGGAGTGCCTGAGCCTGGTGTTAGTACCAGAGGATAGAAGAAAAGACACCTGTGGGCAGTGTGAGCAGGTTGATGATCTGCTCTGTCCAGTGTCAGAGCTTAAAGAGGAGGTTTAAGGCTGGGGACTATCACAGAGTGCAAAACGGAAGCAGGCTGCTGGAGTCACACTCTTCCTCCATCCCAGTGAGAAAAACTCATTGGATGGGAGATCAGCAGGAGATGGAAGAATCCCACTCCTCAGTCAGAAAAAGGAGACATAAAAGATGGCAGAGAATAGAAATGGGTCCCTGCTAAGAGCAGTAGAAGGATCCCCTCCCAGCCTCTCTCTTCTTCCCAGGCACCCTTACAGAACAGGTATGAAGCCCTGTATCTTGAGGGTCAGGCAGGTGACAGTGAAAAAGAAGGTTTATCTGTAGAGTGCACCAGATCGACACAATCAATCAGACAGAACAAAATTTCAAGTATTAAAATAGAAAGAAGGGTAATTGTAGTGGGTGACTTACTTCTAAGAGGAACAAAGGGCCCTGTATGCTAACCAGACCCATCCCACAGGGATGTATCCTGCCTGCTTCATGCCTGGGTAAGAGATATTACCAGATTCCCTGAACTAATCTGGCCCATTGATTAGTAGTCAATGTTGGTTGCCCAGGTCAGCAGTGTTGAGATTGATAAGAGAAGCACCAGGGTAATTAAAAAGCACTTCAAAGCACTGGGTCACCTGGTTGAAGGGACAGGAGCACAGGTGGTATTCTCCTCAATTCCTTCAATGGCAGGGATGAATCCCAAAGGGAGCAGGAAAACCCACACGATCAATAGTGGCTCAAAGGCTAATATCACAAGTTGAATTTTGGGGGTTTTGATCATGGGGCAGTTTATATGGCACCAGGTCTGTTGTAGACAAGATAGTGTTCACTTATCAAACAAAGGAAAAAGGATTCTAGCCTATGAGTTTGCAGGGCTGCTTGAGAGAGCTTTAAATTGTGCTTGAAAGGGGAAGGAGAAGAGATCAGGCTAAGGAGTAGCATGCCAGAATCAGTGGTGAAATCGTCAGCCCAGCTGAGGTGCATGCACATTAATGCAGAGAGTGTGGGAAACAAACAGGAGAAGCTGGAAGCCACTGTGCAGCAGGAGAATTATGACATAATCACCGTCACGGAAATGTGTGGGATAACTTGCATGACTGGAGTGCTTCAATGGATGGCTACTTGTTCTTCAGAAGGGACAGCCAAGGAAGGACAGGTGGTGGGGGTTCCATATATTGGGGAGACTTTTCACAGTATAGAGCTTGAGGATAGTGATGAAATGGTTGACTCCTTATGGATGAGGATCAGGGAGAAGGCTAGTGTGGCAGATACCTGTGCCAGAGGCCTATTGAAGACACTGACTCAGAAAGTACCTTGGGAAGCAGCCTCTAAAAACAAAAGGGCCCAAGAAGGCAGAATATATTTCAAGAAAGAAATCTTGATGGGGGCAGGAGCAGGCTGTCTCTGAGTGCCAAAAGATGAGCCAGTGGGGAAGACTATCCTGGCTGAGCAGGGACCCTGCACAGGAACACAGGTAAAAAAAAAACGGGTGTATCACCTTTGGAAAAAGACACAGGCAATACAGGAAATGTTTCAGGATGTCATTTGCAGAAAGAAAATTAGAGAGGTGAAAGCTCAGAATTTAATCTGGCCAGAACACCCCTTATGTAAAAGGTGTTTTTATAAATACATTAATAGCAAAAGGAGGGGCAAGGAAAATCTTCATTCTTTATTAGATGTGGGGGAAAGGTGTACCAAAGATGAATGAAAGGGATGAGGTACTTAAATCTTTCTTTTCATCAGTCTTCAACTGTAAGACTGGTGATCCTTAGGACAATTGGCTTCTTGAGCTGGCAAACAGGGACAGGGAGCAGAACAAACCCCCTGTAATCCATAAGGAAAATAGTGACCTTTTGAACTTCTTAGATGCTCACAAGCCTATGGGACCAGATAGAATTTATCCTAGGGTAATGAGGGAGATAGCACAATAACTTGCCAAGTCACTCTCTATAATTTGTCATCAGTCCTGGCTAACCTAGGAGGTCCCAATTGACTGCAGGTTGGCCTGTGGATGTGACATCCATCCACAAAAAGGACCAGAAGTAGGATCCAGGAAACACCTTGACCTCAGTGCTAGGGAAGATTATGAAACATCACATTGAGTGCAATCATACATCTCATGCAGAATAATTGTAGGATCAGATGATACACCCTGGTGTATGCAGAGAGGGCTGTGGATGTTTGTCTGCCTGGACTTCAGAAAAGCCTTTGACACTGTCTCCCACATCATTCTCCTGGCAAAGCTGGCAGCCCAAGGCTTGGACAGGTACACCCTTTGCTGGATTAAGAATTGACTGGATGGCCAGGCCCAGAGAGTGGTGGTAAATGGTGCTGCACCCAGTTGGTGGCCAGTCACCAGTGCTGTCTGCAAGGAATCAGTGCTAGGGTCAGTCCTGTTTAATGTCTTTATTGATGATGTGGATCTGAGTATTGAGTTTACTATTAGCAAATCCATGAATGACCTCCAAGCTGGGCAGCAGTGTTGATCTGCTGGAGGGCAGGAAGGCTCTGCAGAGGGATCTGGACAGCCTGCATCGATCAACAGTATGAGGTTCAACATGTATTGTTCCAACAACACGGGCAGGGCCACAGGCTGGGACAGAGTGGCTGGAAAGGAGCTGGGGGTGCTGGTGACAGCAGCTGGACATGAGCCAGGCTGTGCCCAGGTGGCCAAGAAGGCCAAGGGCATCCTGGCCTGGATCAGCAATGGTGTGGGCAGCAGGAGCAGGGCAGGGATTGTCCCCCTGTGCTGGGCACTGGGGAGGCCACAGCTCGAGTGCTGTGTCCAGTTCTGGGCCCTCAGTGCAAGAAAGGCACTGAGGTGCTGGAGTGAGTCCAGAGAACTGTGGTCTTTATTACTGAATATCAATACAAAACTAGAGAGATTTTAACTAAAAATCATTATTTTGCTGTAAGTCAAAATTACAGACAATAAATATGTAGTTTCATATCAAGATATCACTTACAATATTGACAGTGTAAGTGGTAGTTCAGAGTGCAATGTGAAGCAAACTAAGGTCTTAGAAGAATGAGGACAACTTCAAAATATTTTTTTAAAGTAAAACCCACTTTGGTTTAAGCTCAGTTTGACATCGTAGAATATGAATAAAAAATGAGCTGAAAGAAATGTCCTTCTAAATTTTTGCTGCAAATTATCACTCTACCCTAGCCTTGTTCTGTTTAGAAAGCAATACATACTGTGAACTTGTTATGGATAGTAACATATGTCAGACAATTAACTTTAGATTTATTTAATAAAGACAATGAGTATGGAAACTAATTACAGATTTTTTAAGGGAAAGGAGAATTTATAAAGACAGACTATGTTGCTATTTTAAGTTGTTAAAAATTAGCATATTGAAGGATGCTTGCACATTCTTTTTTGTAACTTCCCCTTACTCCCATACATTAATATGTAATTCAAGTCTTGGGCATTCCCATCTCAGGTGTAACTCTAAAATACTCTCTGGTTGTAGCACCTTTTGTTCATCTTTCCATGCTTACTGAATAGAGTAAATTAAGTCAATGGAGCTGCTTTCAGGCTTTTATTCAAGGGACAACAAAATCCAGCTACATTTTTGGTATGACACATTTTTTCCATTCTTATCCATAATTCATTTGTGCAAGTGGGCTTTTTTACATTTTAATAAACAACATGAAAGAAAGAGCTATTCTCGTGACATTTGCACAACAACAAAGAAGTGTTGAAATGTGTACAGTAGTCCTTTCTTGTGATATGTTTAGGCTGATTTCTCTGATTAAGGTGTTCAGTCACCCAGTAAATACAATTATTCAATGTTACAGCAGTCCTGGTTTTTTATTGTCTAGAAAACCAAAATATGAAGAAAAATATTTTATCAGGATACGATTTGAATTTGGGATTATTTTTAATTGTTTGTGTACATTCCATTAAGCAAAATGACAAGGTCTGTATTGTCCAGGAATTCTTTCCCATCTGAAAAGTGATGTTCATACAAAACAAGAGCAAGAGAAGAGAGCAGCTACAATATTGCAGAAAAAAACATATGTTGAATTCAAACCATTGAATCATTTTGCAAAAAAGTTATTGTAAATAAATTTCAAAAGCAACTGTTTACTGTTTTCAGAGTAGATCTCCAAAGCTTTCTTGTAGGAATATTGACCACCACATCTAAGATTTTTCTTTACGCTCTTTTTCTAATTGTGCTGCATCTGATGTACCATTTTTTTAACAAAACTAAGTAAACATAAAGACAACAGAAACATTCTTAAGCAGCACGAATCAACAGGGATATATTAGTACACTTGGTGATGTACCAAGCACAGTTCTAGAGACCACTAAATAAATGAATGCATAGTACATCTGCTACCTCCCAGTGGTTAGGAATGGGAAGTGTCTCACGAGCATTGACATGAAAATATGCTTCAAAGTCAAGGGCTAACAAATTATTTGAACTTGATAATATTTATAGAAGCACTACTTTTATTTTTACTGTAGTTTATACGAGTTGAAGCTATACTGCAAGACATATCACTAAAAATTTAATATTTCTGTCTGTTCAACTGCAAATAACTAAAGGCAATCTGTCTATTGCCACTTGCTTAAAGAAAATTGCCTTCAAATTCAACAGTCATATTTTGCACTCTGTCTCCAGTCCTCACCTGTCCTTCAACCTCTCATGCAAAATGGAAGAGTTCAATGCACAAATGACTCCAGGGTCATTAAAGCAATTAGAAGTATTGAAACCAGTGGCTCTTTTAATTGCTTGGAGCTACTTCATGACCCACCTCTCTTTTTTTTCCTTCTCAAAAATGATTGGGAGGTACTCACTGAATCAAAGAATCATAGAATAAGCTGAGTTGGTGGGGACTCACAGGGACAATCAAATCCAACTCCTGGACCTTCAAAGAACCATCACCAAGAGTCACACCATGTGCTTGAGCGTTGTACAAACACTTACTGAGCTCTCTCAGGCTGGTGCCGTGACCAATTCCCTGGGAAGCCTGTTCCAGTGCCCAGCTACCCTCTGGGGGAAGAAACTTTTCCTGACATCCAACCTAAACCTCCCCTGACACAACTCCAGGCCATTCCCTTGGGAGTTGTCACTGGTCACCACAGAGCAGAGATCAGTGCCTTCCCCTCCTCTTCCCCTCACAAGGAAGTTGCAGACTGCAGTGAGGTCTCCCCTCAGTATCCTCTTCTCCAGGCTGAACAGACAAAGTGACCTCAGCTGCTCTTCATATGGCTTCCCCTCAAGGCTCTTCACAACCTCTCTTGTCCTCCTTTGGATGCTTTCTTGAAGTTTAATCACTCCATTATACTGTGGCACCCAAAGCTGCCCCAGCACTGGAGGTGAGGCTGCCCCAGCCCAGAGCAGAGGGGACAAGCCCCTCCCTTGTCCCCTGGCCCTGCTGTCCCTGGTGCCCCCAGGACACCCTTGACCCTCCNCCCTCCTGGCTGCCAGGGCACTGCTGGCTCATGTTCAGCTTCCATGGACCAGGAGCCCAGGGCTCTTTCCATGGCACTGCTCTCCAGCCTCATTCCCCAGTCTGGCTGTGCATCCAGGGCTGCCCCATCCCAGGTGTGGGATCCAGCCATTGCCCTTGTTAAATTTAATACAGTTGGTAATTTCCCACACCTCTAACTTGTTGAGGTTTCTCTGCAAGGCCTCCTACTCTTGAGGGAGTCAACAGCTCCTTTCAAAAATCAAATGAGAGAAGTTTTGAGAGCAGCCAGCTCTTTGAGGATTCTTGGATGAATCCCATCAGGCCGCATAGATTTGTAGGGATCCAACCAAGCAGCTGACACTGCATAACTTCAGTGTCAGCTGGGAGTTGGTCACTCTCACAGTCATGATCCTTCAGCTCAGGGCACTGAGACCCCCTTGTTCTATCATTCATGTTGAAGACAGAAACAAAGAATATGTTAAAAAAAGGACTGGGATGTTTATCAAAATGTGCTTGCCATTTACATTGTCACAGTGGAAATTGAGTATCCAGATGCAGAATGAAAAATGTTAGTGATTTTTAAATAAATGGAAATGTCCATGTTAAATGTAAAATCTGTTTAGCTCATAAAGATCCAGATGTGGCTATAATATAATTTTCTTGATGCTGTTGGAACTTAGGTGTTCACTAGTCTTGAAATACAATTGCTACATGCTCAAGAAGTTTTCCTAGCATCAAGTAAATTCCTAGTATTAACATGCAATGTTGCATAAACAAGCCTGTCTCACACAGCTGATCATTTTAGCAAAAGAATAATGCATCAATTGTTACTGTCGATAAACAAAATTCCACTTTGCTTTTGTTGTCAACTTTATGAATACTAAACATATGGGATTTAGCTTGGTTGAAATGAGTCTTTGAGATAGAGCAATAAATTACCTCCATTGTGCACTACTAGCACCATTCCTCCTTCTGAATGTCCCTTTAATTTCCACCTTTGGCATGAAAAAGTGACTACACGATAACTTTGAGTGTGGCTTTGAGTTAAAGTTTGGGCCTATTTAGCTATGGTTAGCTGAGTTGTGTTTGGGCCCAACTTGGTGGTTTTTTGGTGCCCACCACCACCCCCCACCCCAGTTTATTCTGTTTCACTTTCTTTCCCTCTTTTTGTGTTTTTTTGGGATTTTGTTTGTCTTAAGTTTTTTTATCCAGAAAGGTACAAATGCATTTCAGATTAAAAGATACAATTTAAAACTGTCACTGGCAGCTTTAGTTTGGTACCTCTATAAAAGCAAGATAACTGAACATAGTTTTTCAGGCTCAATAAACAATAAATTAATAAAAGTAACTTAACAGCTAGTAAAAACCAAGTTATTTCTGCTTCTGCTGACTATTGCAGTTACAATGCTTGTAGTAAATAATTTCGTGGTAGGTCTCTGCCTTATACTCAGAATAATAAACATAAAAAACAAAACATTACATAAATGAGAAAAAAAACATAGTATTTCCTGATTTTTTTTTCAGGCCCAGGCTGCAGTCTTGAAAACACTGGAGAATTAATCTTTTGGTATGCTTACCTTCTGCCTCTTTTCTCTGTACTAGAAGCTGTATGTGAGATATGTAAATGCCAGTGTCTTTTAATTAAATAATCTTCAAATGCAACATAATATCATGAGCTGAGTATTTATGTTATGATACCTCTTCCCTTTCTACCACACAGATTTTTATAATTTGTGAACTTCCTTGTCCAGATTTCCAGAGGGAAAATCTTGTCTGCCTTCTGTGCTTGGAACATATTGTGCATGACATTAATATTCTTAAAAGATTGTTAATTAATAGTGAAAAATATCTTGAAACACATGCAGGAATAGCATCTGACAAGTCAACATTGCACAATTTGAGGATAAAAACATATCCAAATCACAGAAATTATTATGGTAGACTAAAATAATAAGCAAATTAAGGTCTAGAGCATTGAACCTTAGAACTGAGGAGAGTGTTTAATTGTTTGTATAGCAGTTATCCAAAACTTCACTGGATCAAGCGAATGCTATTAGTGAAATAATGCACAAAAAACAAAATCAACTTATGGAAGAGCAAACCAACAGACAGACTTTTTCTACTGTGTGAGCACAGAATGGCAATTTCAAAGAAATTAATATTCTTATGGGAAGGTGTTAGTAAGACTGTAAAATCTGTACAAATTTTTGCTTTGATATCCTGCTCTGCTAATACAGACTTCATGCACTCTTGCTATTCTTATCACTTGAGCTTGAGTGCCTTCAAGTAATGCATTAAGGAAATTGATTACCAACTCTTACATGCTTATCCTTTCATTTTTTTCCCCTGAGAGGGAAGCTCATGCAGTTGGAAACTGTCTTCTGTACTTTTATGTACAATTGATGTACACAAGTAGAGATATCAATCTGATTGATCTATATGTCAGTACATTTGATTGGAAACAAGATTGTGGGAGCACATTTTTGCAGTTGGAAAAGGAAATTGAGAGGCTTGTGACAATCAGTAGTTCCCATGGTCCTCTCCTCTTTAGTCATGGGCCACTCTGTGGGAGTGCATTATGTTTGGAAAACACAAACAAGTTCTGCCTTTAATTCTAGCATTTCATTGTGCTGTCAGAATGAAGTTGTTGGGCATGGGCCTTAAGAGGACCCCAGGAGAACAAGTGGAAATCAGTGAAATATCAAAATATTTGAAGATTCAAATATGACTTAGAGGTGAGGGTCCAAATAGAGATATTTGATAAAGTTTAAGACTTTCATTTTTGTCTTCTAGATGCTGTGAACTTAATTTAAATGTACTTGTATTTATTTCTAGATCTGTTGTTCTAAATCAGAGTATAACCATGCAGCTGGGATTAATGCATTTAAAAAGAAGATTAATTAATTTACCATTAGTAGTACATTTTGCCACTCAATTGAGTTACTAATTAGGTAAAATCATTGTAAGTTTTAAATTCTTGTATTTTATGAAAGCAGAGGAAGGTTTTGTATCTTCAGTACTTTTATAACTTTAAAGCCATTTTATTTCCCTAAGTACATCTCCCCATTTCTATTCTGCCTTGAAATACAAGGCTAGAAATTCCTCATACTTTGGTGTAATTGTCCCAAACATTCTTACCTAATGAAACTAGTTAAAATAAGTGAGGTAAAAATACAAACCTTTTCTACCTGATTTTTTTTTTGAGTGGAGGAAAAAGTTGCAAGTGACTGATTGTTATGACTGATTGATGATTATTCCTGTTCTTACATCAGGAATTATGTACAAGGATTTATTTTATATTTATTAGACTCTGATCTCTATTTCAGTGTATCTACCATGCTGATGGTCACAACAATATAAATGAGAAAATGTGAAAATACAAGTCATAAAACTGGTAAAAGCACATGAATTACCTGAAGTAATACATTTTGTCCAGACAGTTCTTGAATACCTTCCATGAGGAAAACTCCAAACCTTACTGGACAAACTGTTCCAGTGCTTGGTCACTGCACAATAAAGAAGCTCTTTGTCACATTCAGGTGGAACTTCCTGTCCAGCACTTTCTGGCTGTGGCCTCTTGTCCTATTGCTATGGACTACCTATTTGTAGACACTGATGAGGTCCCCTCTCAGTTGTCTATTCTCAAGGCTGAACAGGCTGAACTCTCTCAGCCTTTCCTTTTAAGAGAGATGCTCACTCCTCTAATCATCTTGTTTGTCTTCCTCTTTTGCCAGAGATGTTTTGGTCCTCTCACGTCATCTTTCCTTCTTCTTGTTAGTATAGGTCATAGACACCTGTTTTGTTTAGTCAGTCCTTTTGTGGAAGATTTTTTTCTTGTCTTTGATCATCCTTTTTGCCTCTCTGTCTTAGTTTTTCTGTTCTCCTCTNCTATTTCAGTGTATCTACCATGCTGATGGTCACAACAATATAAATGAGAAAATGTGAAAATACAAGTCATAAAACTGGTAAAAGCACATGAATTACCTGAAGTAATACATTTTGTCCAGACAGTTCTTGAATACCTTCCATGAGGAAAACTCCAAACCTTACTGGACAAACTGTTCCAGTGCTTGGTCACTGCACAATAAAGAAGCTCTTTGTCACATTCAGGTGGAACTTCCTGTCCAGCACTTTCTGGCTGTGGCCTCTTGTCCTATTGCTATGGACTACCTATTTGTAGACACTGATGAGGTCCCCTCTCAGTTGTCT
>WEIU01016815.1:2023-18105 GCA_013389925.1 Aegithalos caudatus | reverse complement strand
AAAAAAAAAAGTACAAGGAAGAAAATGGATTAAATCTTCTTTTGCACTTTGGTTATTTTTTAACCTCTGCCCATATCCTGC
Organism: Aegithalos caudatus; assembly: GCA_013389925.1. NCBI lineage: Eukaryota > Metazoa > Chordata > Aves > Passeriformes > Aegithalidae > Aegithalos > Aegithalos caudatus. The sequence goes on along the minus strand of WEIU01016815.1, from coordinate 18,024 downwards.
TTCACATTGCTGAAATCCCATTTTGTCAACGTGGACAGCAGTAGTATTCTTGCCTTGGGAACAATGGGAAAGAAACTCAAAGCTTACAGCCATCTTCTATCCATTTATCTTCCAAATATACAGCACAATATCACTTGCTCTATATAAATTATAATGAGATCATGACATTATGCTTAATTTTTTTTTTTTTTTTTTTTTAATAAAAAAATAAGAAGGACACAATGTTTTTTTTTTAATTACATATCACTAAGTTTACTGTTGGAATGGCAAATTAAAATTCCAGGCTAAATTATATACATTCTTGGATATACAAATTAAAGAAAAATCAAGTTGCTCTGAGTCAACAGAGGCTGCTGACAGAGAGAAACTTTCCCTTCAGGGAAAAAGAGAAAAGAATTTGTCACTGCTAAGAAGAGTAAAAACCCCTTCAGCCTGCTTTCTTTAAGGAAAGCCAGCAGGATACTGAGTGTTTGAATGGAAACAGTAAAGCTCTACATTAAGATAAGGTACAGTTCAAGTAACAATCCTGAAATTAGGTAAGCACCAACACTGGAATGCAGTTTGGTAAACTGAGTCATGAGGTATGGCTTCTTCCCATCAATGGCACAGGCTTAGATTTCCTAAGCAGCATGTAAGCAGCAAAGGAAAAAAGACACAAGCTGAGAGTCTAGGGAAGGCTGGAAAAAGAGTGGATCTGGGAAGTGATGAACAGGAAGAAAGGAATGAAAAAGGCCTCTTTGATATATATATAGGAAAAAATAACACAGTCACACCAGCAAAGATCATGGTCAGTTTTTAGTGCCAAAGTGAAATGTACTTCTACAAAAAAGTCATCCAGGTGCAACACACAGTGATGCACAGCCTTGCTGGGGTGAACACACAGATGGTTCTGTCTTCCTTTAGATCAGTCAACATGACAGTGTTTCTGCACTAAAACCCTGTGGTCACAAATTTAGCCCAGATTATTTATCTTCTTCCAAGAGCATGTCCCTTTTCATACCATAAGAATGCATTCCACATCACCGTGTCTCTATGGCAGCCTTTATTCTGGCAATTCATGACATTTGAGTGCTTGTGTTTGAAACCTGACCATTTAGGAAGGGGAAAAGGGGTATTTGGAATGAAACTGATATAAGGTTTGATCACCTGGGGCTTCTTTCTGCAGGAAAAGAGAACTAAAAACACATTTAAGAATCCTAAGTCCAAATCCTCATGTGACCAGGGCCAAGAGACAACTACACTGCTCTCTCATAAAGTCAAAGAGCTTTGGTCATTGTACCCAGGAAGCATGTCTGAGTGTCAGATCTACTTCTCCAGTGTCATGAAATTAAAGGTGAATGATTTTTTCAGCTTAAAACATTTTACTTTGTTCTGTTCCATATTTTTATGCTTATTTAGAAAACAAAAATTCTTTGCTTAACACAGAGCTATCTGCAAAATCTAATAAAATTTTAAATGATCCCATGGCCCAAATGAAGAGAGCTATGCTAATGCTTAAGAGATCTAATATCAAACTGGAGAATACTTTTTCATACTGATATAGATACCAATAGTCAGCCCTGAGGCCTGAACTGGCAGTCTACAAACCCATCTAAATTTGCCCACATGACTTGGAAAAGCTTGAAAAGTAGGCTTTAAACAGAATTGCTGCTGTAATGCTAATTGAAGTGTAATGTTCCTTTGGAATTTTGCTAGTGTTGTAGTCACAACAATAAATCTTAAGATACGTGCCTTGAGTAGTTTGATGGATAATCTCAGCTAGCCAAAGAGAGAAGGCTCTATAATAACTATATGAAAAGTTAAAACACATCCATTATTTCACTAAGATTGAACTTGCTGCCAAGCTACAGATTTTTCAAACACTAGCTGAAGTCCTGAAAACTGCCAAGAAAGCCCCGGTAAGGCAGAAAAGTCAACACCTTTGGCTAAAAATTTAAACCCCCAGTTATTTGACATGTTTGCAGACAGATCTGACACCTGCACCAGGTAGTCTTTGTTCTTTTATTCAGCTCTAGCAGGACCAACCTTTCCCACAACCACCAGGTTTCATATTATCTGGGTGGTTTCAGCCCTCTCAGACCCAGAAAGTACTTCCCAATATATTTGTCAAACCAAGCTCTCTGTATCTACTCATAAAAAAGAGCCCTCTATATGTTGCCAGTTCAATTTCTGAAAACACAAACCAAAGGCAACTCCTGCTGCAGAATGTTTGATACCCTGTACAGAAAGACCAGAAGGTGACAGCCCAGGCTACTTGAGGCAATGCCATTCCAGATTCTCAATCTCATCCAGATTCCTTGTATGACATTAGCAAGGAGATAGCTTCAGTTGAAAAAGATTTTCAAAAAGATGTGAAAGGGATTACGTCAATCCATGAGGACTATCACTCCTGCCTTGATTATTTTATTCATTCAACCAAAAACTTTTGCTATTAAAAAAGCTTGTCAGCTCCTGTTGAGCAGTGAGTGTCTGTGCTTGCTGATTAGATGGGGGAAAAAAAAAAAAAAAATCAATGAAAATAATTGCTTACCCCAACATCTGCTCTTGGTTCCTTGTGATCAGGTAGGACACTGGTGCGGACCTGAGAGAAGGGAGGGGGAAAAAAAGGGCAAGAAATCATTACATTTTTTGTTATTGCTTTCCAATTAGAATGAAAGAAGTTCTCATGCCTTTTTTTCCTCATACTTTTGACATTTTGTAGATAAATTTAAACAGAGCTATATATGTATATATAATTTATAACAACTAGTGATTGAAGCACAATATTTGATGGTTCCTGTGAAGAAAGACTCTTACCATTGCCCTTTTATCATTCTGAACTTTCCTGAGTCTCTAAAGGGAGAAAAGCTGTGTTCAGTTTTTCCTTTCCTAAAATGAGATTTTTTGGCTGTAACTTGAGTGACAGAATTCTTCATCTAAAGGTGTTACTTGGAAACAAAATTTCCACCTCTGAGTGAAAGAGCATAGTACATTGAAAAATATTTTCACCAAGTAAGTATTACCTTTGCCAGTGGATCTGCAGCAGAAATCCTGATCCCCAGTCTCAGTGTATGACCCTGCCTCCTTCAGCCACTTGCTGATCTTCTCTGAGGTGAGAGATGTTTGCAGGCAATCAGAGAAGCAAAGCCTCTACATTCTCCCCTACATGGGACCTCCCCATGTTGTCTGCAAGGTGGAGCTGCCACTCTACTCAACTCCTTTCACTTCACAAGAGCAAACATGGGATAATCTGACTTCCTCTTCTGCATTTCCCAAAACACAGTACAGGTTGGTGTGTGGGTGTGCCTTCAGTGTCATTATAATTTTATTGTTGAGTGGTGGTTGAGAACAGACAACTGATTAAACAGAAAAACACAGATAGAAAATGTATAAGAAAACCCAACGGCCTTCCTGGGCCAAAGCCAGCCCTTTGGAATAACTTGCTCTTAAAGCAACCCACAAGGGAGAATACACTGAGCATGCACATCTGTTTGATTACCTAGCCTAAATAACAGATATTCATTCCCCAAGAACCGACTTTTGGCTTGATTTCCAAGTAAAACTCAAACCCATTTTGTAAATCTCTCTTCAAAAGACTCATTTTTTTTCCATATCCTCAAATATGACCCTCAGTTCTATTCTAGCTGCAACTTTGTACACAAAAAGAAACACTCATTTAAAGCAAAGATAATTTGTCTTTTATTCTAAATACATGTTGTTATAAAGTCCACCACAAAGACATGACAAAACAGAACCATAACTTTTCTCAATCAGCTCTTATCCCTTGATTCCCTACAGTGAGAACATTGTTTTTTTTTCCACAAAAGCCTGAAGACAGTAAAATGCTATAATTAATTTAATGAGGGACAGCATACTTCAGGAATCTGTGGGAGTCCTCATTTGGATGCAATTTTACATTTAGGTTTTCTGCACTAACATATTAGCAACTCCAAAGCATTTAGCAATGTACAGAAAACTAGTATAAAGTGTTCAGTAATGATATTTGTATCTAAATTTTACCTTTAAATGCTTCAAGTCACAAATGAAAATGAAATTACTGACATTTTCTTGTTGGTTATACCCATCTTTCCCTTTCGAAGCTGAGGAAATAATTTATAGCAGATTGATTTCTTAAAAAAAAGATGGAGTATCAACACCAGGCCAAAAATACTGTGTCATTTTAAGATGCTAAAAAGCTGTTCTGTGTTCCAGCCTTAAAGAAATGACATCTGGCCCAACAAGAAGTGAGGTATTTCTATTTCTAACTCTTATTATGGATATTTATTCAAGAAAAATATACTTACAATGTAAGAATTCACCTTCCTCTTAATCATTTTCTAAGTATTTGTAACCCAGCAGCAGTTCAGCAAATATTTTTAAAAGTGTATGTGTTTTTGCATGATACTAATTTGTGCTTGACAGCAAGAGAAAGTTCAAGTACCTTTTATGCTTACTGACATCAAGGGTATTCGACACTCATTTAGAATTGTAGAATACTCCTTCTTTTGTTGGATAAAATCTCAAATCAGGAGAACATATTTCTGCTTTTCTGATGCTGTCACCCTCTTTTGTGATGCAACACAGATGTGGAAAGGATGTCAACCCCTGACCAAGCTAGAGCCTTCCATATAATGTAAGCATATCCCAAAAATTCAAATGGATTTAAAATACAGAAACAATTTCTGTTGCATTTTTCAATTTTTTTTTGTTGTTGTTGTTGTTGTTGAGGTATGTTTGTTTATTTTCATTTGGTTTTAATCCCTTTATAACCAGTAACTGGACAGCCAAATGTAAGTAGCTCTGTCTTTGCTGGGACTGACATTAGACAGTATCTCTCTGCTTCCCAAAATACATTTTGTCTGACATTACAACAAATATCTTGATCCAAATGTGTGTAAATATATGTAATTTTAGAAGGAGTTTTGTTGTTTGATATTTATTAAAAGAGAAGCCACATACATGTATGTAAATACAAACATGAGCAGTACAGTCTGAGCCCTTTCAGGTTCTCTGTTGGTTGAGTTCCTGAACAAACTCTCTGAATGCTGCAATTATTGGGGTATTGTTATGGGATGCTAAAACAGGCCTCATTATAAACACAAAGTCAGCTCCTAAACATTCTTAAAACATAAGAAATAAGTCAGTTCTAGTACCAATCCACAAAATGGAAGAGAAAAAATGGATATAAACACAGCGGATTTGAAAGGTCAGATAACTTCCCAGTGCCTTTCCTGATTAAACAAACTGACTCACTTTTTAAAACCTTGTCATAAACTTTTCCCTAGTGGCCCCATCTAGAGCAACTACAAAATAGAAATGGAAACAGAAAGTCAGATTTTCATCCCAAACATTCACTACTCTGTTAGAATTTCAGTTTTCTCATTATTTGCTCTAGGTTTTCCTGCACAAACCAAAAACTTCTGAGTGAGGAGCTCATTTACAACTGGGGTGAACAGCACACACTACAGCTTTGCCTCCCCAGACAAGAAGAGCTCACAAAGCCATGCAACAAAGACAGCTTGTGACCTAGGCTAAATGCAAAACGTTTGTGACCTGTATCTATTCCTGAGATTTTGTTTGTAGAATAATACAATTACCTTTTTACACCACAGCTTGTTGTACCAGGAAGAACACCAGCGGACAAGAGCGGGCACTCATGATACACTTATTTTTCTTTAAATCTCATACAGAACAATATGCAATGAATAATGCATTTGTCACAGACCTATCTGTTAAATTTCTCTAGGCATAAATGCTAAATTCAGCTTTAATGAACTGTCCTTTAGTAGAAGGCACTTTTGTGTGATTAAAAGGAACATTTCTTTCAGTCATTTGCAGCACTCTGAGCCACATTCACACATGCTGTCAAAGTACAGAGGATTTATTCACTATCATTAGAGAATATTTTGTGCATGCCATTAATTAAAGCCTTTGCATTTTGGTTGATGATCAAAGGCCACGTTCAGAATGCACTCAAGTTTCGCAAACAAATAATGCCAGATCCTTTCATTGGCTACTATGAAAGTAGTATGGATTTATTCCATCAAAAATCCAGAGGCTCCAGCAACTTCCTAGTACTCACTGCTGTTGGCTGCTCAAATGCACTCCTCTGTCATCACTGCTGTACACTCCTGGCACCTCACAATAACTAAGTACACACATCAGACAAGACTAGGCAAGGCAAGATAAAAGAGACTACTGAAAGCAGTCACTGAAAAATTGACTTGCACTCCTTCAATAAACCACCTTCCAGGAAAGCATTCCCAACTTCAGTAAAACTGAAGTCGTACGGGAACACAACGTGCACACACATTAACCTGGAGGTGCTCTGGGACAATGTCCATCTGCACCTTTGTGCCTCCACAGGGAAAAGAGCACTGAACTGTGCTAACACAGTCCTACATTGACAGCTGCCAGGGGCAGTCAGCCCCATCCTTACCAGCACACATCAGAGTTCCAGGAGTTATTGTTTCTTGGAATTTGTGCTGGGTGAGCTGAAAATGCTGAAGCTGTTACAGGGTTCTTCACAACATTAATCAGCTTTTATAGGATAGAATCCATTCCAGTACATGTAGCAATTTTTTTAAAAGAAGATATTTTACATTCACCAGCTATTTATTTTCATGATATAGATTAACAATTTACTAAATAGTTCAATCAACATATTGTAGTCAGCAAGGTAAAATACTTCCATCAATTCTGTGTTGGATAAGTGCTTATTGAATGGAAGGCAATACCAATACAGTAATTTTCCAACCCTTAGTGCACAATTATTTCTAACAGTCTATATAAAATAAAAGAGAACATCTTTTCCCAATAGGCGTGCATATGGTATTGCAGGGTTTACAGTTCCAATGGAAAAGCTGATAGGCATAGAAACTAATAAACGTTAAAACTGAGTTAAAGATTAAAACAAATAAGGAGAATACAAGATATATGAAATTATTGCAATGCTTTATAGTAACCATATGATTTTTACTATATATTAATTAAACTTATAAAATATTTATATATATATTCCCTACTACAGATAGTTGGGAAGATATGTATGCCCCTATTACTTGCTGTATAGCAACTGACAATTTCATCTGTTTACTTATCTGAAAAGGTCAAAGAGAAGGACAGGACTATCTGCATCCTTTCCATAGGCAGTGTGTGAATGTGACTCTTTTGCAGAGTGTGGAGTCAGGATCATTCATTTGTGCAGCACTGACACTGTGTGCTACCTCCAGGCACACTTCTCAAGATGTAATGTGGGGATTATAGAAAATACATACTTCTCAGTCTCTAAAAATCTACATAAACTGCTTTTCTTTCAGACATCTCTACAGCTCAGTATCTTTGTGTATGCTGCATCTTTTTGTGCTTTCTAGAGAACACATGGCACAAGAGCAGCATCACGAGATTCCCCCAAGCAAAGACTGAGGTTAAAAAAATTTAACAGCTCACATAGGTACTCAACTTGGTGTATGAATAATGAGCAGAAAAACACAAAGTCTTGAGTGTTTGATTACAAATACAATTTTGTTTGTCTGTTTTTACAACTTGGGCATTTGTTCAGAATTGCCTTAAAAAACCTCACAATTCAAAAAGAACAGATGACTTAGGAACTCTCCCTGTACTGAGCACGCCACAAAAAAAAAAAAAAAACAAAAAAAAAACCAACTCTGCAGCATCCACATGGAAGCTGGAACTTCAAGTGACAGCAAAGATCTATAGATTATGAGTGCTTTGGGGCATGCAGCAGACAGTCAGATCTGATCCAGCAAGGCTTATTAACTCAGCATAATTGCCAGCCACAGGAGAGCTGCACCACTTTGCACTGTGCCTCAATGCAAAATGACACTAAGCCCTGTCCATACAAGCACCCAGTGTAGCTCACATTCCAAACAGAGATTACTTAGAGGGGACAGTGCCCAGCTCAGCATGGATCAGAGCTTCAGCTGCTAGCACACTTGTTCTGCAGATGACCAAATACAACCAATGTGTGCAAAGAGGGGAAAAAAAGGCAGCTCCTGTTAGTGGCCTTTCCCCCATGAAGCATTAAGATCACACACACAGCTTGTTCCTCAGTACACTGCAAAACAGCCTGAAAATCACAGAGCTGAAAAACACCCCTTTGGAACACACTTGTAGCCATCTCCCCACAATTAGGTCTATTCTATCCCACAGTTATTTACTTTCACATAGCAAATAAATAACCCTGAAGGCAAAGTACTAAGATTGATTTATCTCTTGTAGTTACTTGAAATAAGAAAAATCTGTCAAATCTAGCCATGCAAATCTAAATAATATTTGATACCTTTTTAGTGTATGCAATGAAAAAATGGAAGGAAGGAAGGGTTTATTTACCTTAACATAGCACACAGCATGAGCACTGGATTCAATTTTTTAACCAGTTTGAAACAGCTTTTTTTCTACAGAAGAAAGATCTGTCAGATGTAAGGTTATGTCAGATTAAAAGTGACAAAGAAAAATGGCCTCTAAAAATTAGAGATAATTAATACTTGAGTCTCAGCATCATTGAAAGTAGATGTTCTGTTACTCATAATTAATTTTCTCTTTATTAAAACTTGGGGTACAGATACTCTGCCAGTAGCAGTTGCTGCAGGACATTGCTTTTTGGGAAGGGGAAAAAGCTGTGCACTGCTGCACCCAGTTAAACCTTCTTGTGTTGCATGGTGAGCTCATCATCACTCCCCTCCTGAGCAGCTCCCAGTAAAGCACAACCTTTGCACTGTGCCTCCAGTGCATGATTTGCACCCACAAAGGAGCACCTACAGGCCAGGGCTCAGGCATTGCAGGGGCTCAAACACAGCTGTAAAGTGTGAAACCATGGCAGGGAAAGGACACACTCACCCAGCCCAGTCCCACACAGCAATGAGGGCTGACAGACAAGCTGCTGGGTTTTTTAAGAAGTCGAATTTCTGCAATCAATGACCACTGGTAGCAAGCTAATGAGCTACAGCCTTTTTCCTCCATATTTCAGGCTTTCTTGAACAAAGCCCAATGATGTGAATTAGCCTTCTAAAGTCTTAATAGGTATTGAATATTCTAGGCATTTGATCAGTTATATTTTACTAAAATATAATATGAAAACACATTTAAGTCTGTAGCTGACACAATCAGCCAGTAGGCCTTTCCCCCTCCCCATCATAATTTCCAGGAATGACTCCTTAAAAGTCTGTTTTATACTGGGAACAATCTGCAAAACTTGAAGAATAAAAATCCCCTTCAAAATGCTTGTGATGCCTCCTCTTCCCTGCTTTCTGCCACTGTGAAATAAAATTCACAGAAGGCAAATTCTGGCTTCTGTCAGCAAGCTACAGATGGAGCATTCCTAAGCTCTTTTGGCTCTTCATGTACACGGGCCAGCCAATGGGGACTTGTTACTTGCTCAAATGCAAATACTTCAGGCTGGTTATTGCAATGCCACTATCCAAAAATCCCTGAGATAGACTCCACAATCTGAAAATGGCAGCCAAAGAAATCCAGATGTTCTGACAAATGATGATATCCCAAAGAATACTCACTCCAGAAGGATGAAGAAAATAGGACATGGGAATATATGCGTAGGGGGGGTTTATCACACTTTTTCACCCTACTCCCCACACACCCAGCTGTGCACAGTGCTTCAGCAAAACATGACTATCTGGCAATCTCTCAGTCTGTCTGTCTGAGCATCTTGCTCCCCTGAAGCAGCAGACTCTAACCCAACTGTTCAAGTAAGAATTTCAGGGGAAAATGCCTTCCTAGAATGTAAGATTTCAGCACTGCTCACAGGGCCTGAGGCAGCTGGGTAGAAAAAGAAAAAAAAAAAAAATTCATCTAATTCCCATATGAATATCAGAGAACCTGTCCAAAAAAACATGTTAGAAAAGCCAAGGAAAGAACTTGTACTCTACTTATTTCAGGGGAAACTTGAGAGCATACAAGCCAAGGGTGGTAAAAAGCACATACAGTTGTCTGATGAATGCCCAGGTCAATTCAGTCTCACTTTAGTGTGTGGCAGAAAACATGAATTAAGGCAACTATTACTGGACTCATCAGAGGAGCTCAATGGCATAACAAAACTTCCAGAGCATGATCTTCTGCCTCAAAATTTCAGCAAAATTTTGAAATTTTACACTGAATATCTGTCAAAATCAATTGAAATCCCATTTTCTCGCTTTACTAAATAAATAGCCTTTTTTGAGTATGCTAAAGTCTGCAGTTCATAATTTGTGTCTATTACCATAAAAGCTGCATTAAAAAAAACTTACTATAAATTAAACATGATACCATTTCCACTGATGAACCAGTTACAAGAAACAAGATCTGTATTAGAATCTTGCAGAGGTATTTCCAACACTCCCAGTTCCTCAAAGTATTGTAACATCTTCACAAGTGACAAAAGGTTATTCACATATTAAACACGGGAAAAAAAAGGTCTTGCAGCCTTAAACAAGTCCAGACCTTTCAATACCCTACACAAAATATCCTTGTCCTCTGACTCATGGGAGAAGTTCAAATGAAGCACTCAGAATTTAACGTGTTGGAGCAGTCACATCCCCAGTACACAAAGATCCAAAGTTCCCTTGAGAAGCTGGTATTATCCCTGCTGTGCCAACACCTGAGTGCCTTGCCAGCTTGGAGGCCTTCTGTTCAATATTTTGAAAGAGTTATTTTTATGTGAGGTACTGAACTAACCAAATATCAACTCTCAAGGAAATAAACAATTGCTTTAAGATCACCCCCAAAAAACATTGAAGATTTTATCCCCCACTCCATGTTTTATGTTAACTTTTTCACATACATTTTTAGATCCTAAAGTGAACATTTTAGAGCAATTAAGCTCAGCCAGTCAGTCTCGACTCTCTTCATTTCCCACTGGGTGTCTCCCACAGGGAATTCCTGCAGCGGATTTTCCCTGCAGCTACTGCTACAGGCAGCTGCAGCAGTAGCATCACCAGGAAGAACTTTTGTGAAGACTTAAAAGGACTCACATTGATTCCCTACAGTCTGTGCCAGGTCTACAAGCAGACCCATCCTTCAGTAACCTGGACATCTGTGAGACACTGTGAGAAGTAGGGAAAGCTGAATATGAAAGAATGTGACTGGAGCATACATTTTTCTGACTAAACCCACTCCACTCAAAATCCATCAAAGGAGTAAGAAAAGCAACCAAGAGCCTGGTGTTTTCAATAAAAAGAACTATTAGCAACACAGGGTTGTGAAAAACCTTCATATCATTTGTTTTAGCATTTTACTGTCACAGACACCACATAATATACCCACCAACCATTTTTTAACTACAGCTTGAAATTACTTGAATTTCCTCTCCATCCCTTCTGACTGGAAGGTCATTCAAAAAAAATGATTGCAATAATAGTTCAGAGTCATGTTCTAATTTACAGCCCATCGTTATTCATGGTGAGTTTATACTCATCTGCTCTTCTGCCAACATGTTCTTTTAGTTAAGTAATTATTTTCTGTTCCTCATACTGGTCTCCTGATATATTAATAAGAAAGGAATCATATGCCCTCTAGTACTTCATTTTGTTAGGATAACAAGCCAAGCTTTTCCAATACACTGTCATACAATAAGCTCTCCATTCCCCAGATCACATCATCTGCTCCAGTTGCATTCATCTTTCTTAAATGATCCAATTACTGGCAGCTTCCAGAAAAGGCCCAACCTGTATGTATGGAACAGGGTTCCCTGGATTCATTTGGGAATCAGTTCTGTTTCCTTCTCTTTGCTGCATTAGATCCACTGCTCTGTTACACTTTGAACAACTAATTAACCTGTGTTTTCCTGCACACAATTTGTTTCTGATGCATTAAGTCTTTGTTCATCCAAAAACTTCATGTTATTAGAAAAATACAGGGTGATGTACTGAGAGACTACTATATTTCATCCTATTTCTACTATTCCTGACTGCTATGAAATAGTTCCATGGGTAAAGAGTTATGTTAGCTGGCAAGCCCTTTTTTTTTTTTAGAACTAAAAGAAATTTCTGCACACACCAAACTTTTCTCTAAAACATAGAAGCTGAAAAACTCTCATAAATATCCACAGAAGCAAAGAAAATATTCATCAGTAAGAATTTTTCTTTTGTTCTTCTGACAGTTTGTGATAATGTTTAAAAAATAGTTGAGGCTGAGGTCTGGTGGTATTACCTAATGGATAGGAATTCACTTCTCTTTTGGGGAACTAGGGCTAAAACTGCTCATCAGATTTACTGTAGTAGAAGGCATAAATATATTTTACACAGATGAGAGGGAGTACATCAATGTTCAGGGCTTCCTACAAGCTCTGTTTTCTTTGCCTTTGTAGACAGGATCTATTTATTCATAAAAGTCTGTTTTAGCAAGATTATAGCTGCCCTTCCATAGATAATGGCTGTTCCAACCTGTGGAACAGCAGGACTCTCATGAGAATTACTGTTGTGTCCAGGGCTCCCACACTCTTCATCCGCATTTCTAACAATCCACGCTTGAGGGGAGCAAGGAATTTTCTCAGGAGAACCTCCAGAAGATGCTGGGAAAATAAATGTTCCCAACTATCCCAATATAAACACCCCCAACTATCCAAATATAAACATTTCCAAAGCTCTCTACAAAGAAAAAATGTACAATTTTTTTTTTATTAATTTGAGAAAGCATATTTTTTCTTAGATCAAAACAGTTAAACCTGCATAGCAAGTATTAAATTCTTAAAACACAAATGCTAAAACAAATAACTTCCTGATCAGCCATCTTTAAACAGTCTTTGATAGTGCTCTGACCTTTGCACAACCTCCCTGTCTCTTGAGATGAGAAACTGAAAGGGTTTTGTTTATTTATTCATCAAGTAAATTCACTGCTGGCTTTAGAAGAAGTTTCAAGACAAATGTGTCATCTACCCCACAAGCTAAATTAGTTTCTGCTTTAAAGGAAGAAGGAGGTGACACTGGAAACAGGTATCACTGTGAGCCTATTTTACTATGCAGCAACCTAAACATAATTTTGTACCTACAAGAGAAGGTAAAAAGCAGATTTTACACAGTTCTTTCTCTCCTGTAACAGAGACAGGTTTATGTGAAGAGCATTTCATTTTTCTATCAGTGATACTATATTCATAATGACTTCCCCACTAAACACACAGGATTTTGCTCTCAAAGCCATTTTACAGGAAGACTGGTTTTACTCACCTGAGTATGTGTCACTGTGCTTAATTGCCACATAAAGATAAACCCTTTTCCCCCTCTACAATGTCAATTTTAACTTTTTTTGAAGCATTACTGCAATCTGCAAGAAATGGTAATCCTTTCCTATAAGCATGATCAAGCTCTTGCAGAGATGTTACTTAAAACCAAATAAGTTATGAGCACCCTACTTTCATACTGATAAGCAGGCTCAGGAAAGCTGATAGTCATGGCTGCCTGAGCTAAGTAATTAAATTCTGATTCTTACAAAGCACAAGGTGTGAATAAAGACATTAGGTATATGTTTTTAAGCAATCATTTTGCTTCTTTCTGAATTAATATTCTGAGGATGCAGAAAGATTCTAAGGCTCAGAGTAAGCCCCAAATATATTTAAATATTTTCACTACTTAGAAAAAAAATTAGACTTTTTTCTGAACCTGTGGCCTTTTAGGGGGCACTGTTTCAGTGATGCATTTTCTGCAAATAAAAAGATCTATTAGGAACAATATTGTTAGCAAAGCTGTTTAGGTCTGAAATTTGGCCACCCCACTTCTATTTCTAGATATGACTTACAGATTCTTTCTTCCTTTTATATGCATCTTCTTATTTGAAAACTCAGCAAGAATGTTTTCTGGAAAAGATAGGATCTGTTATTAGACGAGCTGATGTAAGATGGAAACAGACTCTTCTTCTTGGCCCATGGTTCCTTCAGGAACTCAAGAACGCCTGTGCTCCTGAAAATTTCTGTGTTTTCTCCATCATATCTGCTTATCTAACAAAAGACTACCTGCTCCTATGGACCCTTACCCAAACTGCCATGAGCAGTGTAAAAAACCAGACACTCTCTCTATGGTGAACATCTTGGCTCAAAGCCAAGCCATGTCCACTGTATCCCCCCAGACACATTTTCTGAGAGATATCCAAATGCCAGCCACAACACTACAGCTTATTGAAGGAAGGAGCCACAACCAGTTGACAGAAAAGTTATGGCATAAACTCCTGTTTTAACAGCATTCCCCCCTTCATATTTTACTTTATTTTTTCCTCACTTATGAAGCTCAGGGTAATTTTTCACTCTCACATCGTTTGTTGCTCCCAGCAGAGCTCTGCTGAGATGACAGTGCTTGCTGAGTCACCATTTACCTCCTCAGCAAGTGACAAGAAACATTGTGGGGTGCAGAGACTTCAAGTCAGCATCATTTCTCAGGATATGTGCAAATTGACACCAGGAACGGGAACAGGAGATTTTAAATAGGCTTGTGTTTCAATGCCACTGAACAAACTGCACATTTAAAAAATACACTGTCAGGGAACAGCGTTACCTAAAACAAGTCCACTCATTAAGAGTACACTCGGTTTAGACAAGTGCAATACATTCTTTTTGATTTGAACCCAAGTCTGGACAAATTGGCTTCTTGAAGGTAGCTGCATTTTAAATCATTAACAGTTCTCTCAAATATCAAAATTGATATTAGAAATTCACCAGAAAGTGAGCCTGCAACAAGAGTAGAGGATTAAAAAAGCACATGCACATTTCTGCAACAAGGACTTTATGTAATCTAAATTAGATGACAGAGTCGATTTCTGTCTAAACAAAGTCAAAGGAACAGATACATGTTGCCACAGATGAATCTAAATTTACGTAACTTTAAATGGGTCACTACAGATAATACAACATCTTGAGGAGGGACTTCTGAAAGCCAGTGACAGATTCTATCTGCTTAATAAACCACAAAGTCTATGCTTCCAAAAATGTGTTGGTAGCCTTTTGTATCATGAGGCAATATGTTGTAAGTTACAGGTATCATAATTCACCCAAGTACAGAGCAGCCTCACTCCTTCCACATTCAATAGAACCTCCTTCTCTGACAAAGGGAATAATTATTTGTAAAAGAAAAGCATTTTAATCCATGATGAATGACATGAATCGTAGCTTTACATGTGAAAATATGGTAATTTCTTCAGCTTGGAGGACAGGTGGTGATATAGTACCCTGAATCACACAGCATCCTATGTGCTGACAGAATAATGGTAGTTCTAGAAAATTAATGTTTAGAGGCTTCCCCTTCCACAACTCATATCTAAAAGGGAAAAAGATATATGCAACAAAAAAGAGCTTCTATGTGAAATAATGTTGTATTCGTAGAACATTGTCCAACTCACGCCATAAATTCTCTATAAATTATCGCAGACCAACATTGCATCCAGTATTACTATTACAGTGGAATCATAGAATCATCAATGTTGGAAAAGCCCTCCAAAAGTAGTTCTCCAAACTCAACCCTCTTACAGACGGGTCCTTCTAACAAAAATCAGAAGCAAGACAAAACTCCATTGGATAAAATTACATTAATTTTTATCTAACCGATTCTAGGAAACATTTCAAGATATAAACTAATTTAGCATGAATGTCAAGGGTGATGTGCCCAGTTTTTTTATAAAACCCATTCAATTTCCAAAGTTAAAAAAACCACATCCAGCAGCTGAATTGTACAAGTTGATTCAGAATCCACCCCCAAAAATAAAACCCCAAAACCACAACGCAAAACCACCAAACACCCCCTAAACACAGATTTATGACCTTTAATTCCTCATACTACAGATAAGCAGTCCAGGTTCTCACCAGAACAGTGACAGCCACAATGAAAAATGACAAAATATGAGAATGTAATGAGGTCAATGAACACTGGAGATGGGAAGAGAGTGTAACTTTAAAGGGAAACAGGCAGTGTGTGTTTCACACACATCATCTGAAACACCCTATATAAAAAGTTTATTACAGAAAAATCCCACCCTCACATCTATTCTCCAACCTGGCGATTATTTTGTACAGTATTGGTATCATCAGAATT
>WEIU01016813.1:1427-18444 GCA_013389925.1 Aegithalos caudatus | reverse complement strand
CTGTCCGATTTGTATGTTTCACAAGCAGGATTGAATTTCAAAGACAAAATACAGTGTTTGCCTAGTGTTTATGTTTGTGTCCTGCAAAGGTCTAATTTTCTCCTCCAGGAGTATGGAAATTTTTTGGAGCTGTTTTTCACTAGCACAAATAAACTCCATAAAGCATCAGTGATGCAGGAATAGGTTTTTTTCAGAAAGTAATTTGTGCCAGAGGTGAACATATGGAAACTACTTATTTTGAGAGTATCTAACTGCTTTCCTAAATGACATATATATTTTCTCAGGTTAATTAACATTTTCTACACTGTATATGTGAAGCATCCAAGCATGATGATCTCACTTATTTCCTGTGCCCAGAGCATATAACAAGGCAATTGGTTATTAACCAGCCCAGCACAACAGCATGCCTTTTCTCAACTGTTTCCCTGGAGAGGAGTTTACTCTGTGTTATGTACAGTCTTCAGTTTTCATTGCTTCCTGTTTTCACCTTATTTATTCTCTGGATTATAAGCAAATGGGACCAGCTGATCTTCACCCTGAGTTACTGTTTTGAACCCAGGAGTCTGACCAAGTCTTTCTCATTGTCTGTGTTCCAGTTCTATTCTATTATTTTAGAGAAAACAAATAGCTATTTGTATGAAAAATATTTTCTTACAAATACAGTTCCTCACAAGCAGTGAACCAGCCACTGAATCTGTTCCAGCAAAACAACGCTTCTTAGATGTGAAGAGCAAATATAAAGTGTTGTAAGGCTTGTTCAAATATCCAAGACTCGTTTTAGTCCCCATTATCATTCTTCACTTTCCTCTGAACTGAAGAACCTCTGGAACAACTTGTTTCAGAGCAGCTACTGTGTGTGAGACATATACCAAAATACCACTCTCTATTGTCAAGGACTCCTGAAGGCCTGGACACAACCACCAACTCAGAGCTTTTTACTTATACCTCTATTGCAATTACCTAGGCAATAGAAGCATTTTCCCCCAGATCATTCCTGTCAGGTAATGAAGCCTTTACTGTTTCAGACAACGGATTAGAGGAATGCCACGCCCCATTATTTTTGCTGGCTTGTGCTGTGGGGGCAGAATCATGAATCTTGTTCTTTGTCTCCTCTTTTGCTGTCTTATTGTTAAAGAATTAATAGCTATGCTTCTCAGCGATTCCCAAAACATGTAAAGCTTGCTCAGGGATGCTAAAAAGAGGAAGATTTTTGTTTTCTGTTTTTATTCAGTCTCCAATTCTAGCTCTATACATAGTATAATAAATAGAGCAAGCTATGAAATTTTGGTGTACTGAACAACTGAAATGTCAGCCTTTGTTCACAATTATCCTCAAATGATTTGCATTTCATGTGATTAGTTATAATCAGACCTGTTCTATGCTCAAAATGAGGGAGCAGAAGAAGCTGATCTTTTCATAACAGGTATGTCTGTAACCATGTTTGGAGACTAAGAACTACATGGTAGAGTACCATCTGTCCTAAAGACAATGAATGATGACAGTTTTCACTGTTTTTCTAACCTCTGGAGCTGACTGAGAAATAGATNTTTTTTTTTTTCCCCACTGCTCTCATACTCACAATATGCATTGGGAATATAAGGAAGATTCATGCAAATGAGATGAAGTTGACCAAAAGGCATTATTATGATGCAAAACTATGACTCCCTGAAAAGAGATGTCATAAATTTTCTGCATGTGGTCCTTGGTATTTTAGAACAAACATATTCATGGGAAAAATACCTTGTTTTGACCCTATTAGTCATCTGGGGTGCGCAAGGCAACTGTGTGAAGTGATACTGAAAATACTTTCCTTCCAAAGAAGTCAGAGAGAAGACGACAATTCCTAGGGCTTTTACTGACTTTTAAATACTTGATAGCAAAGATATTTGGCCTCTCTAATTACATGGTGATTCACCAGAGAACAGACACAGCCAAAATAATGATGATAACAATGCTAACAAAGTCAGTGATTTCTTCCAAGTACAGATATAGAACTTTCAACTACCATATCCAGGTTTCTCCACTTCTGTGAAGAGCAGCAACAGGAAAGTATACCCTTCTTTCTCTGGAATATAAAAATGTGTAAATGGAATACAAGCCTTTTCATGTAAGTTGCCAATGTAAACCATTATTACTACTACACTACCGGTAAAAGAATAATTGAAGCTTACAATCAGAGAGGTTTCTTTTCCTTACTAGGAGATGCCTTTATTAATTACTAAGATAAAGGGAGAGGATGAAGTATTTTCAATTAAGAAAATCAAAAAGTTAACTTTTCTTGGATTCTCAGATAATTTATTTTAATAATTACTTTCTAGACAATAGATAGGATGATTACAAGACAACTTAAAATGTGTCATTAATTATGCTGTTGAGTATATGAATGAATAAACATGAGTGTGATATATCAAAAAGAGCATTTCAGCAAATTCTATGTCTTTGGGAATCCAGTGCTAATCCAGTATCCCATGGGTATGGGATAGGGATAACTAAAGATATAAAACCTCAAAACCAGCAAGCATGGAAGACTAAGAGCATGCCAAGCAACAACCCATTGCTATATACTAGAAAACACAGTAAATAAAACCTGAAAGGCAGCAAAAGGAACAGAGTGTGCTTCCCGTGGTAATTCTCTCACTGTTGCTGCACACAAGAAGCTTGTCCCTATGTTCTGGCTGTAGCCACTGGACACTCTCAGCTCTGTCTGCCTTGTCAGACCCCAGTGTTCTTGCTATCTCTTCTTCTGCACTGAACAGGCTGGCTCTGCCTGTGGGCAGTGAGTCATGTCAGCGTATGGTACATCGCACTGGGAAACTCTGAGACAGGGCAGCAAGCCACCAGCTGGCATTAATCAGGGACCATTAACTATAAACAATAGCATCTCCTTTCAGGGCTCTTAGATTTAGCTTCTAACAATTACTATTTCTTCTACATTTCATTAAATTTTGGTCTGTGTGCAGATAGGCAATAAGGACTGTGGATTTCCTGGATCTAGGAATACAGTTTCAAAATATTTCCTATGGTTTATGCCTAAAAATGCTGTTTATATATTATTAATTAACACTAATATAAAATATGAAACAGTAACTCTCCAACTCACAGCTTAGTAACAATATATCTTGTTTTGTATTATTATGCCTGCTATCTTGTTCTGTCTCTGAACATTTTGTTGAGGTCCTGCTGCTTGAATAGCTTGCAGCTATTTGGAGTCCCGTGAACTCTCCCCCATATATCTGTATTTCCAGCCAAGCCATATTAAGACTATGGATATCTGTTGTTTGAAAAACATCCCCTACAATTAACTGGAACTTTTTGTTGTTGTTGTAATTGTCAGGTTTGGCCCAACTGAGTAAGTCTGTAGACCAATCCTGACACTAAATCACTCTTATGCAGGACTTATTTCCAACCCGCAGCTGCAAACATTTTGTTCATCTATCACTTTTGCTACAGGAAGAACATATCATAGTTTTGTGTCCTAGCTACTTTAGGGTGTCATTTCTCCTTCATCCTAAATAGCCTGAAATAGCAGAGTTGCTAATTTCTGTTGTAATTAGTTTTAATCTGACAGCAGGTAGGGATGAGAACCCGTAAAAGACAGGCTAAAGATAGTCACTGCATATTCCTGAGATTGTTAACTAAATTTTTCTTGAGATATGTTCTTCCAGTGGTAATTTTTGCTATTTGGGAAGACAATTAATGTAAGCACAAATCTTATTTTGTTCTACACTCTCTTGCTAATACTGGTTAATAATTCCTAGGAGGCAAGTCTCATTATTTCTTGGAAACTCAAGTTCTGAGATGTTATTAAGTCCTCCTTATGTGAGTCATGATGATCACTCTCATATGTTGAGAAGTTTGTAATTCACCATAGACTTTTCCCACTCATATTCATCAAAGCAAATGTCCTTCTAATGTGTTTCAGATCACTCTAAGATGGCTTTATATTGACAGAAGATTACCTACATACTTTTTTTGGAAAAAGATCTGTGAAAGTCAGAAAATAGGAGTTTAATTCTGGGACATCTTCCTTGATAGCTATAGATGGTTATCTGCAAACTTTTGTTAAAACTAAAATCACTAGGAAAACAAGAATTTCATCTGGGGGCAATCTGTTGAAAGTAAATGACAAGACTTGAACAACAAAAATGTACAGAATTTTATAAAGAAAGCTGGCATTACTAACACAACCTTTATCCACCCTTCTCTGTTGGCTTTGCATTAATGGGTAGCAATTTAAAGCTAGCTCACAAATCTCTACATAAGTTGCCGTGTGTGCTCTCTGCAGCATAAACATACTCTGAGAAGCTTTTAAAATTCTATAGAGACTTAAATTACAAGTTGCCTTGTAGTAAATCTAGACATTTTCCTATATGTTGAACTCAATAAGGGCCAGTAAACCAATTTAGGCATCTCATTTATGGCTAAAGGCTTAGATCTTGAGTTAAGCTGCAATTATTTATATAGTGCCTTTATGTTTATTTCTTAGTTGTATTTCAGGCTATTGTTATGCAATGGGTTTATTCTACTTTTTTAAAAAAAATAATACATATCAGAACTTGCAGGAGTGGCAGTTTTATTTGTGTTTATTTTATTGAACAATACACATTAATGTTTCTTTAGAAAAGAGATCATGAGTTCTTCAGAGGACACAAATTGGTTTCATTGCTTTTATTCTCCAACAACAGCTGGTTCCTGGGCAAAAACCAAGAAACATAATTTTACTGTACTAAAATAATTTAGAGAAAACAAATAGCTATTTGTATGAAAAATATTATGTGTAGTAGCAGATATTCTCCACTAAAAAATTCTATTCTTGTTTTCCTTGTTTTGTTGGCTCCCAGCTGGAACTTTGACTCAATTATTGCTACTTTGTTCTGTTAATGGAGTACTGAATTTGCTTATATAAATTAGTTTCCCAGCTGACAACTTCCCTTAAACATGTGAATTTATACAATCTGTAAAGCAGACTAAGATGCCACAATACCCCAGACCAAGTAATCTCATTACTTGTGTAATAAGATTTTGGGGTGGTTAGGGTGGGATTTGCTAATGTTTATGGGGTGAACCAGCAGCATCTGAGGAAGATGTTACATTTCAAGAGCTACTGGTCTAACCTTGCTGGAGATACGTGATTCTCATGTAGAGAGTTTGAAAAAGCTGACAGCTTATGGCCAGGAATAGCATAAATTGGCTTGTTTCTGTGAAGAACAATCAACTGAACCAGGCAAATATGAAGTAAAATAAAATTTGATGTGTTTAAAGGGAAGTAGGCCAGTCTGCTTACCCCTGGTCAGTCACAATACTCAAATCCAGTCTCATTGAAGTCCTTTTTGTCTTTGCTAATGTTCTTTTTACTGAAAGTCTTATCTCTTCAGCCTAGAATACACCTAGTAACACTGTTTGTGAATCTTAGGCTTGCATAAAAGACTGGATGAGAACTCTAATCTGATAATATCATTAATAATTAGGCAGACTAGTAATTCCTAACTTCTTCCTGTTTCTGTAAATATACAGATGTACAGACAGAGGTAATTTTCACTGTCCTCAAGCTTCCTGGAAGTGAGCCAGAGCCAGTCCAGATGCTGTATAGCTTCATGTGCAGGTTAGTAATCAGGATATATGTGCTCAGGCTAATCATTCTCACAAGGCCTGAACTGAACATTTATCTTGGAGAGTGACAAAAGACCCGAAACCATTTTGCACCTGCTCTACAGTGTTGCTATTACAGAGGAAAAAGAGAGGAAGACATCAGCATCACTGAAGACACATTTCTTAAGTGACAAAAACAGTTGACTTAGTTTTGTCTACCATAAGTGGAAAAAGAAGTGAGATGGATTCCTCCAGAGCATGACATTAATACCTATACCATCCATACTGCCTTGTGGTTACCTGTTATGCTGTCTTTCACCATTCCTGTGACAGACCCAGTACACTCCACAGTCCCTTCTTTTTTGCTTGTGCACCTGGATTCCCTCTTCCTTCCCTCAGAAATCAAGATTAGTGAGGTGAAACTCCAGTGCCCACTACAATGGAATAGACAAAGCTACACCTAGATTTCAGTATGAGTTAATACTTCCAGAGTCTAGAGGCTTGGTTCACCAAGAGTTACTCATGTTTTAAGTCTGGAGTCAGGTCAGACTTTTGCTGGGATAAATTCAATTCAGGTGAACTGAATGGGACAGAAATGGGTGTGTCTTTCAGGTCAATGCCCTTCTCACTGGGCTCTGGAGAGGTAAAGTGAGTCCATCTGTAATTAGATATGATTATTTACTTTTTAAAGGTAAATGCATATTTAGGTGGTTTNTTTTTTTTTGGGGTTTTTTTTTTTTTTTTTTTTTTTTTTTTTTTTTTTTCTTTTTTTTTTTTGTTTGTTTGCTTTTTTTTTTTTACTAAAAGCCAACTGTGCCATAGTTATGAGAGAGAGCTATTTGGACTAGAGGGTTGTTTTCTTCTGAGATGGAAAAGATACACATTGAACTGAGATTCTAAGCTAAGGAATATCATTGATGATACCCCTCAAGTCAGAAAAAGGTGGTATCTCCTGGGAATTGTTTCCACATTCAGGATATGACTGGGCGCTCTGACTCTCCCAAGATCACAGTTAAAAAGTGATGGTTTGATATTTCAAGGTTTTGGCATTATGTGTGCTCAAAAGATTCTTTGTTGCAGTTGCTCTGTAAAGAGCAAAAGCAAAATTCAATTCCTGATATGTTGAATTGTCATCTTCCAGATACACCCAGTAGTTGTCTGAGCATTGCAAGCATCTGGAGACTAAAGATATTTTAGAATTAAATAATTTAAAAATTAGGTTCTATGAAAGTAGCATGCATAATTGGTAAGGCAAAATCACCTTTATCAGAAGTATATTGATTTTGTGCTATAGAACAGTATCAGAAATTGGCCATGTCTGTCAGTTTAAATATTCAGGATGTAATTGCAATACAGAATCTTGTAAAACTGGTGAAGAATGTATTTACTGAGGTAAACCTGATAGAGGCATAAACATGATTCTTAATTTGTCTAGAGGTATCTGTGCAATTACTGAGCTACAGTTTATATCTGATTGTTTCAGAAATTTATACAGTATCCAAAGGTGAGAGTATCAATGGGAGAATTTCTTAGTAATTTCACTTAAATTTACAAAATCACAGGTCTAGTTTTATTGCCATTCCGTCATGTCACATGATTAAATTATCAAATATGCAGTAATTTTTGTATGATTGTTATAAATAATAGGAATTTTGGATTTTTTTAGCTACATGTATTGAAATACATAGAACCATATGAGTTACTACGAAAAAAACCCTCTATTCTAGCCAAAATTGTAGACTCAGAAGGAGATTGTGAAATGTCCTTGGAAATATTCAGAGCTTGACTGCACATAGAACCTGCTTTGGCTGACCCTTCTTGAGCAGGGCAGCTGGATGAGATGGTATCCAGTGTTCCTGTCCAATGCAGTTCTGTAATTCTGTGATAGCTGAAGTCCTTGCATGCAACAAAATACTAATAAGGACTTTGGTGTAGCAGTGAAAGTTGGGGGTCTTTTTGGTCTTATCAGGGTTTTAACTGGAAAAAGGGGTTAGAGGAATAGTTCACTTGAAAGCAGCAATGACAAGAGAGAGAGAGTTCACAGAAAATTAATAACGCTGCATAATGGAATTCTGAATTTGAGCATAAAATTTTCCTTATTATTTATATAACAAGTAGAATGAAACCTAACATACCACTTAATGAAAATAACAGATGGCAAAGAGACAAACTGTTAGTACTGCTGCATACTGCATATTAGTTTAAAAAGCCCGAACAACTCTGGAAACAAAACACAAACACAAACTTTACAGCCAAGAAGTAGCTGAGAGTATTTAAGTGCTGTTTTTTTATCAAATTGTATCAAATCTTTGTGGGAAAAGAAGTATTTGAACAGGCATTATTTGAACATGCAAATGACATATAATATGGAAAATGCTTTGGAATAAACCAAGCAAAATATAAGGAATGAAGATCCAACTATGTAAGTGAAAAGTACACCAGTAAATTGCCAAAGTTGTATCACTGTAAAAGATAAAAACTTACTTTTTTCCTCTAGGGAGTTGAACTGGGATTGACAGATATTTTGACAAAGCATGGAAATAGCATTGAGATAAATCTAAAGGACAGGTGGCAAATATTTTCTCAGTGCACAAGGGGCTTAAATTTCAGCTCATTTTTGTCAGTAAGAACAGGAAAACTGATTAAGAGAAAGGAAACTTTTCTATCCAGTTGCTCTTCACATTCTAATTTATTATTTTGTCAGTTCTCTTTTCACCTCTTAATTAACCTCACTAAATTTTCACACCATGGAATAGGCAGAATGTAAAGCTTGGTAAATAAGGTAAAAGAAAAATATGAGACTAGAAACTATTATTTCTCTGCCATTCTGTAAACATGCCAGCATTTTTATAGAGGTCTTGATTCTAGTGCTCTTGAATTGCTACCATTCTGAGGAATGAAATCTTTGGGGATGCTCAACAAATAAAGGCTACAATTTTGGCACTCTTTGTGACAGAGAACTATCTTATATTACATGTTTCCTGTGATTCTCCTTTGTGGTGTGTAGCACTATACACACTGACAGCACTATAATAACACCATACTCTGAGTTTGAAGTTACTCCATTTCTGCAAAAATTAATAGGTGTGACTAAAATTTAGGAATGAACTAAATCAGGGCATTGTCAGGAGATATCCACCTTAGTATATTTATGTCTGCATACTTTCCTTCACCCTTCTGTGATTAACTCCCACTTACTTTAATAAAAGCGGTGTGCTTCCATCAAAGATCTTTACTTTGAAGATGAAACACGAAAACTCCCTATTGCTTCACTTTGTCTCTATATTTTTAAAGGAAAATATATTTTATAATTGTAGTAGCAGTTAAATGTGATAGAAGTAATAATGCTTTATTGTCTCCCAAAGATGTATCCATGTCTGTAGTATTTTTAAATGCAGCGCCATTGGCTTCATTGATGATGCAGCAACTGATTTTGGTTGAAATATATTTCCTGGCATTTTAGATTACCTTCTCCTTGATGAGAACATGAAATGACTTTCTTAGAATGTGGCATTAAAAGATGTGTTTGTCATCTGTGGTATTTTTCCTAAATAAAAAGTACCTCCATTTCATATCAATATTTCAGATCATAAAAGAGCAGAAGTTCTATATTTTAAATAAGTTTTTTGTTTGGAAAGGACCTTTAGGCTTTGAATCCATCTGCTAATGTTGTCAAGGCCTTCACTGGACCATGTCCTCAAGGGCTGGCCCACAAGGCCAATTACATGCCTCCAGGGGTAGTGACCAATGACTTGCCTGGGAAGCCTGTTCTAGAACTTGACAGACTTTCCAATGAAGATTTTATTCCTAAAATCTAATCTAATCTAACCTCCCCTGGCACAATTTGATGCTATTTTCTCTTGCACTTGTTGTGTTTTCTCTTGTTTTCACTTGTTGCTAGGGAGAAGAGAGTGAAATTTCTCTTAAACTTCCTTTGAAGTAGACACAGAAAGTGGTAGTCCTAATTACCAGGTTAAATAATGCCAATTCCCTCAGCAATTCCCCATGAGGACTGTTCACCTCAGCTGGACTGTGTGGTTACTTGGCTGCCCAAGTTGCTCTATTGCTCTCCCTCCTCAACTGGACCAGGGAAGAGAGACTATTCAACTATTACCACCACTGGCAAATAGACTCAGTATTTGGAAATTACTTATTACCAATCAAATCAGAGTTGGGTAATAAGAAATGAAATCAAGAGTTCATACACCTTCCCATTATCCCTTGCTTCCTCCCAGGCTCAGCTCTACTCCTGAATCTTTTAGCTCTTACCCTTGCACAATGAAGGGAAGTTACTATCAATTCATCACGCTTTCTCTCTTCTGCTCCTTCCTCCTCAGACTCCTAGATTTTATTGCTGAGCACATGTCATATGAACACTGCTTTGGTCAGTTTGGGTCAGCTGTGCTGGCTATGTACCCTTCCAGTCTTTTGCCCACACTCCCAGCCTCCTGGATTTTGTGGACCAGGGGGGATGTTGGAGAGGCAGCCTTGATGTGGGAGTACTGCTCAGCAGTAGCCCAAACATTGATGTGTTATCAGTGTCTTTCTAGGCACAAAGAACAGCACTACAACAGATGCTACAGGGAAATCTAACTCCAGCACTGCCAGACCCATTACAGTTTCCATTCCTTATTCCATATAATTTGTGTCATGCTCACAGTTCAGTACATTTACGTATCTTCTAACAATTCAATTGTATTTAATCCTCATTACTGAAATATCTTTCTAATGCTTACAGCTAATACCAGGTACCTATAACATTTTTATACCCAACATACAGATTTTTGCACTCTCCTTAACTACTACTTTTTACAGCTAGATGCTATTGTCCCTTTCCATGAGCTTTGCCCACTCCTCTAATGTCCTCCAATATTGAGGTACCCAAAACTGCTCACAGTACTCAAGGTGGGACCAGGGCAGCATGTGGCAACTACCTCACTTGACCTACCAGCTTGCTGTGTGTGAAGCAAACCAGGACACTGCTGGCCCTCCTGATTGTCACACTGATGACTCATATTGCACTTTCTGATGTTATATATGGCATAGATACACTTATATCACAGTTTCACCAAGGGAAAATTCTTCTTGACCAGCCTGGTGTTCTCCTACAATGAAGTGATTCCATCCATGGGTAAGGGAAAATCTACAGAAATAATTTTTCTGGACTTTTGTAAAGCTTTTTCCCACAAAATTCTTCCTTCTAAAAACTGGAGACATGAATTAGGAAGGTGGATTGTTAGACAGATAAGGAATTGGTGGAATGGTTGATCTCAAAGGGTATCAAGTGATCAATGGCTCAGAATCCTGATGGACATCTGTGATAAATGGTGCTCTTGGGGGCCTGTATGGGAAGCAGTGTTATTTAATATCTTTATTAATCACATAGACAAAGGGATCAAGTGCACTTTCAGCACATGTACAGATGACACAAAGCTGAGTGAGGTGCACTCTTGAAGGACAGGATGCCATCCAAAGGGATATGAAAAAGCTCAAGGAGATGGTCCATGGGAACTTCATTCAGTTTAACAAGATCAAGTGCAAGGTGCTGAACCTGTGTTCAGACAGCCCCTGGTATCAGTCCAGGCTGGGAATGAAGGAATTGAGAGCAGCCCTGCCCAGAAGGGTTTGGGGTGCTGGTGGATGAGAGGCTGGACATGACCCAGCCATGAGCACTCACAGCCCAGAAACCCAAACGTGTCCTGGGCTGCATCCAAAGCAGTGTGGGGAGCAGGGGAGGAAGGGGATTCTGTCCCTCTGCTCTGGGGACACCCCACCTGGAACACTGCATCCATCTCTGGGGTACCCAGCACAGGAAGGACACGGACCTGTTGGACTGTGTACAGAGCAGGGTCACAAAGATTATTAGAAGGATGGAGCACCTCTCCTATGGGGAAAGGCTGAGAGAAATGGGATTGTTCAGCCTGGAAAAATGAAGGCTTCAGTGTGACCTAAGTGAGGTCTTCCAGTACCTGAAGGAAGCCTACAAGAAAGAGAGAAACTGTTTTGAGGGTATATAGTGGCAGGAAAGGGTAAATAGAGGGTACAAATCCAACTATACTTTCCTTTTTAACATTTCTTAAACAAAAGAAAATTTAAGAGGTCATATCACACTTCTAACAGCCTTCTGAAACATCACTGTCCCAAATCATCTCAATTCTGTATGTTTCTGTACGTCTCATTCTATGTTTTGAAGCTGCACCACATTAATAGTAGGTTATGCAGATTTTGTGATGCATTTACACCAGCTCAGGCTGTTTTTTGAATCCTGAAAATCTATTGGCTGTCCCTTATTTTTTTAGCTTCTCTGATACTCTGATGTGGGAAATTTAAAATGAATCTTTATATGAAGTGAATTCTCCACTAGACTTGCAGTAAAAAGTAAGGAAGAATTATTGACTTGATGTAATTGACTTTGAAAGTAAATTGCAATTTACTGCTCTTGCTGCTGCTATCAAGTAGTATTTCTGGTAAAGCCTTGATATTTCACATTTTTAAGAGTCTGAAAGTATGAAACATTAATTACATTGATCAGGACTAACTAACACTGTCTGAAAAGAATAAAAGCTTTTGTTCTTAGAGGTTAGATCACATTTAGAGGTTAGAGATAACTTTTTAAGGCACTGTTCTACACTGAAATTAGAAATGTATCTTACCCATTTCAGGTTTTCCTGGCTCCTTTAAAACAGACTAGAGGAGGCCCAAATGACCCTGCTCCTTTGGAAGGCTGTTCTTAGAAGGCTTCCTTCTGCACTGGCTGGTAAGTAAACAGAGGATCAATTAGTGCTGCTACAATGTGAAGTGTAATTCTCACTAAACTCTACTCTGGAAGAGGGAGTCAGGTTTTCTATGAATATAATATTTTAAATATTTTAATATAAAGTTTATATTATAAACAAAACCTTTCACATATTAGGAGTGCTCAAAACTATTCAAAGAAGAAACAGAGGTCATTTCAGATGTTTTTAAATGACAGATATAAACAAAGTAGTACATTAGTTCTCAAAACAACACTTGCACTAGTGGATATGGTAGAGAAATCTAATGAAGTTGTGCTGGGTTGACCCTGGTTGCCTGACAGGTGTCCACTAAAGCTGTGCTATCACTCCACTCCTCAGCTGGAAAGAGAATAGGAAGAAAAAGTACAGTGAAAGTCTCAAGGGTGGAGATGAGGACAAGGAGAGATAATTCAGTAATTAGCATCATGGGCAAAATAGAGTGGACACATAAAAAATTAAAGTTAATTAATTTTCTTACCAATCAAGGGTAAAAAATAAAAACTAAACGTTAAAGTGTGTTCCTCCCATGTCTCTCTTGTCAGCTTCACTCTGATTTTCTCTCCCTCTTTCCATCCAGCAGTCCAGGGGGCAGAGAATGGCAGCTGTGGTCCACTCATCACACATTGTCTCTGCCACATCTTCCTCCTCAGGGGGAGGACTGGTCACACTCTTCCACTGCTCCACTGCCGGGCCTCTCACACAGAAGAGAGTCCTCCATGACTTCTTGCAGGTGTGTTTCTCTCACATAATTTTACTCTTGTCTCTGTCTGCCATTGTTCCTGCTCGATATATTTTTCCCTTTCTAAAATCTGTTATCCCAAAAGCATTACCATTGTCACTGACGGGCTCAGCCCTGATCAATAGGAGGTCCATCTTGGGGCACCTGGAACTGGGTCTATTAGACATGGCAGGAAACTTCTGGCAGCTTGTCACAGAAACCACCCGTACAGGCCACACCAAAAGAAAGGAAAACCCATTATAATGTAAATGTAACCTGGTAAAAGATTACTCAGGTTAAGTGAAAATTAGGGTTTACATGAAGGGGAAAGATGCATAATGATTTTTTTTCCTAGTGAGTCTTCAAGAATATAATAATAAATTAGTGATTTCTGTTTCCAAAATGACCAGAAATAGAATATGTTTTAATTACAGTTTTAGACATCTTTGCAAGAGGAAACAAATTTTTAAGTCAACAAAAACTGTAGGAGTTACAGAAAAATAGTTACAATAAAGTGAGCTCTTTAAACTTCTTGGCTTGACAATTTTTGCTTAATATACAGACTATTAGTTCTTATGGATGGCTGGGTAAATTTTTTGTTCTGACCCCATTATTCTTCTAACAACTGTAGGTTACAAATGTGGCCTTCCACTAAAAGGTAATATTTTATGCCTAAATTATGAATGTGAAGCAACAGAGCAATGCAAACCAATTGGTAGCTTAGATCACATCTTGGCAAAGTTTAGTATCTTATTACCAACTTCAATATTTTAGCCTTAGTCTCTAAAATTAACAAGGTAAAGAACAACATAAAATCAGAATAAAATGGTAAAATTGAGACTATAGTCTAGAAACACAACATTTTTCTCAATAAACAAGAATTTTTATATAATCATGTGGTCAACTCTTTTGTTAATACCAGAAATTCTTTCCCTCCTGCCTACCTGTTTGTCATCTTCTCACATCCCATTTATTGTAGATGATATTTACTTTGCAAATTCCTTTTTACAGTAAGTGATCCCAACAAGAAGTCAGAATAGAAAATTATTTTCTTTAATATGAAAACAAAAATCTACCTTTTTAATACTCTTGGTGAAATTAAAAATATAATGTGAGTACCTGATGTAAATTTAGCCTATACTTATAAAAGGAATATTAAGGGAAATATTTATGGAAGTAGGAGTGAAGTATTTATTTTTATGTTTTTCCCTGCTTCATTATATTACAGAGATTTGTCAGTGTTTTGCAGTCTTTCATTTTTCTTCTTTTCCCCCCTCCTTTTTCCTTTCTGTTTTTTTCTTCTTTTGCTTTTTTTTTCTTTCTTTGTATTTTTATCTTCCACCCAACCCCTCCCCTTCTCTGCAAGCCAAGGGTAGAGGTTTTGTGGATGCATCTCCTTACTTCCTCCTTGTCCCTAATAGCACAATAATAGCACAAATTATAATTATATAACAGGGAGCAAATAAGGTATGCCACTTCTTGCTGATACATTGTCTTGGTTTGGAAAGACAGATGTCTGCTAAGGAAGNNTAGCTGTTGTCCTAATTGACAGTATTCATGCACATTGCTTTTCTTTTTCTTCCTTTTGCTGAGATAAAAACGAAAAAGTGGACTCAAAATGGTCAATGACTTTTTTTGTTTATTATGATGAAATAAAATCATACGTCACTGCTCACAGAGAAAAACAGATTGTTTAACTTGATACCATATTAACTGAAAATATTTCAACAAGTTCTGTCAAGGAATTGTCATGTTAATAAAGTCATTTAAGAATGTCTGTCATTCTCTTTCACCTGCCTTCATGTATTTTTAATTGTCCCCAGTAAGCTATAATTAATGACTGAAATATATCAAAACTCACCAGTTTTTCTACCCTATGTGCTTTAAGAAAATTTTCCATATTACACTGACCCATTACATTTTCTTTGTATAGTATTGAAAAATACAGAATCCTCCTAATTTATTTTTTTTTGTAAACTGAAAACCCCCAATTTTTGTGGCAGACAGAAAATGCACCCCCCAGAATTGTGAGGGATGAGTTATGGAAGAACATTGCCCCGTCAGGTTTTAGAAGATGTTAATAGAATACATACTTTTGGTTACATCTTGTATGATAAGCTAAGACATAGATGAATGCATAGAAGACAATCTAATGCATGAATGCATAGATGAATGCACAGAAGACAATTTAAACCTTAAAATGCAGAGAAGTGAGACCTTAAGCTATGAGAAATGATGATAACAAAAACCTGTTCAAATTGAAGATAGTTAGCAAAACACTGATGTCAGAGTGATTTTGAGTCAGTACATGAAATAAATATTTTCAGCTTTCCTTTTACAAGATAAGTCTCAGTTCTACAGGTGTTTGAATTAAAGATTTATGGACCATCCTCATGTTGTGATTTTTTCCTGGGCAAATAGCTGCCGATTTCTCACTCAGTGAGTTTCTTCTGTGACAGGAATGACCAACAGAGTGATATTCAGGTTATGTTTATGTTTTCCCCCTTTTCTTACTATTTTTTAGAGCTGTGTCTTTTGAACTGAGCTGAAGCAAAGAGTATGTGTGGTGAGTGTACAGGCTTATGATATGCTCTTGTGACTCAGAGACTATTATGGGGAAAGTGAGAGGAAGTGAAGAATGATGTAAGAGATGCTATAGCTTGGTATTTTCTCTATATCTCTTTCACATTCCATGCTTTTTTTTCTTAGCCTGAGAAAGATTGACCATCTCTGTAATATGAAATTTAATGATGGAATATATTGGTTATGTATTAAACTTTGCTTTCTGGAGTGCAGTTCTATCTTTACTTTGTAAGTAGTAATATATCTTCTTCTCATTTCAAAAATGGTAATATTCTTTACTGCTCTGAATGTGACTACTAGGGAAATGAATGTAAAGATGTAGTAGGAGAGAAGACCTATGACTTTATGTTTCTACTGTTCCTTCATGAGGCCAAATGAGTTAATTCAGTGTTTCATTTATCTGCACTATGATCAAAATGATCATTCATTTCACATAGTGCAAAAGTGATATGGAAATTCCTCTCCCACTTGAGGTATCAGTAATGATACATGGTCTGTACTATACGACACTAGTGTGTCATATAGTATGACATGTAATAACAAACTTGAAATGTTCTACTTGCCAGCATTATGGAGACCTTGTTCAGGTTTTAAAAATTTTGATAATTCCCCACATCATTAAAGTGTTATAACTCTTTAAAAGAGTTCATTTGGCTTGTTTTAAAAGCGCCCATGATAAGAAGGTATGTTATAGAATCACTGAATACTTTAGGCTGGAAATTTCAACCCTACTGGCATAGGCATGGACACCTTTCACTACACCAGGTTGTTCAGGGTGACCTGGTCTTGAACACTTTCAGGCCATTCACAACTTCTCCAGACAACCTGTTCCAGTACCTCACTATCCTCGGAGTGGAGAATATCTTCCTTGCATCTAACCTAAACCCCTCATTTTTTAGTTTAAAACTATACCCCTGCTTCCTATAACTACATGACCATATTAAAGGTCACTCTTTCTCTTTTTTATAGGCCCCCTTTATGTACTGGAAGCCAGTCATGTGGTACCCCCAGAGTCTGAACTTCACCAGGCCAAACAACACCGGGTGTCTCACACTGATCATCTTTGTTGATCCTCCTCTGGACCCTATCCAAGANGTCACTCCTGTTTTGAGGCAGCCTAGGATGTAATTGGCTTTCTAGGCTGTGGTCTCACACTGTTGGCTCCTGTCCAGCTTTTCACCCCTTACAACTTTTAAGGCCTTCTCCACGAGACTGCTCTAAATGAGTTCTCCCAGTTGTGCTCTTGTCTGGGATTAACCCAACCCAGGTGTAGAATCTTGCACTGGGACTTGTTGAACTTCACTGGGTTCTTGTGGGTTTACTCCTTGGACTTGTCAGGTCCCTCTGGAGA
>WEIU01016810.1:9236-41789 GCA_013389925.1 Aegithalos caudatus | reverse complement strand
TCTAACAGAAGAAAAGAAGATAAAAAACCAACATTGAATGGCTTTCAGGAAAGGGGTATAAAAATCTTTGGAAGCAAATAATGAATAAAGTTTCAATTATTCATTTTGCTTAAAGTAGAGGAATTGGTTTGGTCCATCTGGCAACAAAAGAGTAAGAACAAATCATTTTAAAGCTGAAACCCAGGCTCTATAATCAGTATAATCAGTACAAATAAGGAAGAAGAGAGAAAATGAGGGGCACACTCTCACTGGTGCTTTTCAAGCAAATATCTGAAAACCATTAGCAGAGCATTTTTGCTAAGAACCAACAAAAGAACAACTACCAAGGTAAATAAATAGTTGCCTAGGTTTTTTTAAAGATTTAACTGTCAAACAGCTTTTGAACTTTCAAAATCAGTAAATGGTAAGACAGGTGATAATCTGTATTTATGATGTTTGTTCAGACTCTGAAAGAAAATAATTACTACACG
The DNA here is from genome assembly GCA_013389925.1 of Aegithalos caudatus. NCBI lineage: Eukaryota > Metazoa > Chordata > Aves > Passeriformes > Aegithalidae > Aegithalos > Aegithalos caudatus. The sequence continues at coordinate 41,319 of WEIU01016810.1, read as the reverse complement.
AGAAAATACTCAAAGCAAAAAGATCAACCAAAAAATCCCTATGCACACAGCATCTGAAAGCATTAAGTAAAAATGGAAATCAGCCAGAGAGTAAAAAAAAAGAAGGAAAATCCCAACCTGACAGACTGTACTATAACTTATTTTTGCAGAATCAATCTGTTTTGGAAGCTGCTTGATTCTGGCAGCTAGAAATTGTTTAATGAGCCATTAGGAACACGGGATTTGACACGTCAGGGAAGCTGATTTATTCATCTAGTTTAGTACTCTGACTACACCTGAGGTGGAGAAAGATGAAAAGAATGCCCAGGGCATTCTGTTGCAGCCAGGGCTGTGAACAGGCTACCCAGGGAAAATCCCATCTGTCCCATGAAAGAAAAAAACAGGGGAAAAGAGTTTTAAAAAATGAAGGAAAAATAATAAAGTTTCTTTCTGCAGGATCAAAATCTTTGAAATTAAATAAATATCTCCTAAGCTGAGAAATGCTGCCCTGGGTTTCTGAACAAGGCTATTTCTTCCCAAGAGAGCTGCTAAGCTGCAAACACCCAAAGTAACAAACAAGCTTTTGGCTCAAAACTGCATTTCTCAGTTGAGTTTCTACATTTCTGGCCTAAGCACCTTGTGAGGAGCAGGAGGAAATTGCTTCCCAATTCCTGTAAGCAATCAGCACATGATCCAAACATATAATTTCATTACTTTTATAATCTTAGCCTGCATACATGCCAACATTATAAAATTCTAAAATTTGGTCATTGAACCAGCCAGACAGCACATTTGGTTCGACAACTGCCTAAATTCACAAATAGGTTTGACAAAGTTCCCGAACAGCACATAATTTCAGCAAAATTGTGGCATGACCAGTTCATGTTGAAGCTACTTATGCTCAATTACATCATAAAATGGAGCATTTGGACAGGCTTCAGCATGTTCTCCCCAGTCTCAACTGACAGACCTCTAACTTCTCCCTCTTAGGAGAAACCACCCTGAGGTTTTTGGTGCTGCTTACATAAATACTGTCATCCTTTTAACATCTTCTGATCTTTTGTGAAAAACGTTACAGTTCTTCAAAGGTTATATGATCCAAGTTAGCTTTAAATTCAACTTCAAAAGTCAGATAATGTAAATGCATCTGCCTTTATGGCTTATATCTCAGTCTGGTCATATCAGAAGGTTCACTGGCTTCAGAGTTGGTGAGGAATACGTCTCTGAATTTAATTTCCACAATACTCACTCATCAGCCCTTAAATGAGAACTCGTTGCTGCTGTCTTCCTCAGCCCCATCCCCTCTGCCTTCACATCGCTTCATTTTTTGATTGTTAATATTAAAGAAAAAGACAAAGTAGGGGAAAAGCACAGACAAGAAAGCACAATAAAATGAAAGCCTCAATAACTGTAGTGTGGGCAGCACAATTTAACCAAACACGACAGATAAACCATCTGTCAGATCCATACGGGGAAACACCGATGGGCAGAGGGAGTGGTGAACTGCCGAACTGAGATCAGCTCCCTGAAGAAGCTCCTTGTCTGGAAAGGAGGAAACCCCAGACTGTGTCACCTGCAAAAGTTTTCTCTCATGGCCCAGCCAGTCCAGGCTCAGGAATACTGGGGAAAACATGTGAGTCAACTTTATTTTGCTTCTTGTGAATTTAAATTTGACATAAATCATGGAATGGCAGAGAACTCCAACCCTGACATCTCAACTGAAGAAAAATTCTGCCACTTCTCTGAGCCCAACTACAGAAGTTCCATAGGGAAAAACTGTAAAACATGAAGTTTTTCCCCAACTATTGACCTTGGGCTATAAAGGACAATACTTCTTGCACCAGCTGCTGTGATTATTCAAGCCAGTTTTGAAAAGCCAGTTGCAGAACATTTCAGAGAACCTGAAAACACAGTGTCTCTAGACCACATCAGTAATGCAACATAAATTAAGGTTTTTCCAATGAACTGAACTGAACAGTGAGAGGATCATGATAACAAGGTGAGATAGCACTAAATGTATTTCCAGAAGATATCTTACATTATCTTACATTTTACATGGGAATACTTGTAAGTCTGAATTTTTGTGTGTGAATTTTTGAGTCCTGCTTGAGATCAGAAGGACAAGTCTGAAGAGAAAATGTCATTTCAGCTACATATAAAAGGCTTGGGCAACTCCTAGAAATTCCTCAGGGATCAACAAACAGTGCTGGTTAACATCCCTGTCAACAACATGGACAGAGGCACTGAGCGTATCCTCAGCAAGTTTGCTGACAAGCTGTGTGGTATGGTCAACCTCCTGGAAGGAAGGGCTGTCATCCAGAGGGACCTTGGCAGACTTGAGAGGTCAGCTTGTGCCAACCTTACGGAGTACAAGGCAAATTGCAAGGTCTTTCACTTTGGTCACAAATACAGACTGGGCAGAGAATGGATTGAAAGCAGGTCTGAGGAGAGGGATTTGAGGGATGTTGCTTGATGAAAAGCTCAACATGACTTGGCAACGTCTGCTGACAGCCCAGAAAGCCAACCATATCCTGGGCTGCATCAGAAGCAGTGTGACAAGCAGGATGAGGAAGGAGATTCTTCCCTTTACTCCAGTATTCTGAGACCTCACATGGAGTACTGTATCCAGCTCTGGGCCCTCAAGATGAGGATGACAGACTTGTTGAGGCAAGTCCAGAGAAGGTAAACAAAGATGATCTGAGGGCTGGAACAACCTTTCCATGAAGACAGGCTGAGAGAGTTGGGGTTGTTCAGCCTGAAGAAGAGACAGCTCCAGGGAGACCTTTGATCAACTTCCAGCACATAAAGTGAGAGAGAGACAGACTTTTTACAAAGGTGTGTAATGATAGGACAAGGGGTAACAACTTCAATCTGAGAGAGTTCAAGGCCAGGCTGGATGGGGCTTTGAGCAACCTCATCTAGTGGAAGGTGTTCCTGCCCACAGCAGGGGGGTTGGAACTAGATGACCTTTAATGTTCCTCCAATGCAAATCATTCTATGAGTCTTTGATTTTTCATGAGCAACTGAACTTCCTGCACAGTGGCCCAAGGACTTAACCTCACCTGAAGCCTCCAGGATGGGCTCCCCTGTATGCTCAGTGTCCTCTTGTTTTTTAGCCCCTGTTAAATGGGGACAGTGGAAAAAAATCAAATAGAATCATTACTAAAAGATTAAAAGATGAGAGTATCAATCAAACACGAGTCCTGATCAGAAGAGTTTCCTGGCTCAAAAAGAGAAGGGGTTTGTGGGCTGGGGAAATACTGAGTCAGGGCACACCTACTCCTTACTGCTGCTAGAGTGAGGGCCAAGAAATTCCTGTGGAAGGCAGTTTCTACCTCAGATGAGTGCCCTTGGTAATCCTTTGGAAAGGTCACAAAAGGCAGAAAGTATAGCAGAAAGCTGGTATCTACTGATTTTGGGATAGGGAGCTTTTTTCTGTTCTTCTGTAAATTTTGCAAAGGTGATCAACACATGATTTATAGAAGTATTGGACCAATTCTGCTTATGCTTACTCTATATAACTCCAGTGACCTATATGGATTGACACTAGTAAACACAAACAGAACTTAAACATGTACTTTACTTTCTATTTGCACTGCAATAAAAAGAAGTGTTGCATACAGTAGAAGAGCACAAAAGACAGGCTTCCCTGTCTATTCATTTGTTTCGACATCTTTTGAAATCTTCTCCCAATATATTTTTATTGACTACATGTATTAACTGATATTTACTACAGATGAACAAGAGATAATCTGACATCAAATCCATAGCAGTCAGCTACACAGGCCATGAAATGAGATTCCTGACATATCCATTGACTGGACTGAATACGTCAACTGTGAAAAATGGTTTCTACCATTTGAAAATACAGATGACTGTTCTCCACTTTTAGAATTATATCCTGCAGCCACAAGTATATTTTGAAAAGGCAGAACTGAGATAGAGTAAATTATCAAGCAATCAAACTATATTCCAAGGGCCAAATGTTTTACAAAGGAACATTCCTGGTTTGAAATGTTTATAAAAAAAAAATCTTCTGATACACATACCTACAGAAAAAAACCCACCAAACCAAAAAACAATAAAGAATCTCATAAAAGAAACAAAGCCCCTTAAATAAAAGAGACAAAATTTAAAAACTCAACACTTTTAACTATAATCTTAAAACATGAGATGCTTTAGGATACACAAGCCATGTATTTTTGCCACTCCAAAAAAATCACTCTTCACCTTAGCTTGGAAAAGTACCTGCATACCGAAATTTCCTAAAGTCTTTCAACAGACCTCAGCTCCTAAACTTGATCCTTTAATCATCACCTCAGAAGTCCTGACCTCAAGAATCTGTGCCATCTAAATGCAGAACTGACACTTTCTACCTTTGAGCCTCTTCTAAAAGAGTACCTTTTTGTTTCTCTTCTAACACCACAGTTTTTCTCATTTTCAGCTCCACTTCCAAATGCTTTCTTGCTTTTAACATTTGCCAATGTTTTTAAATTTAGTTCCTACGAAGGTCCTTCTATCCTCTCAGCCAGAATCTTTGCTCATCCACCTACAGTTTCTTCTTTCCATCTAAAGTTGCTTCTTTCAATTCATCCATTTCAATATGAGAAAAAAGAGATTTCCCCCTTCCTAGAAAAACCTGAACTTTGTCTACAATCATCTTGTATCACATCAAAGGCTGAACCTGAATCTTATTCTCCTTTAAAATCTCAGATAACACAGAAAAAAAGCCAACTACATGCTTCCTAACACAAAGGGCAAGGCTTCAGATTGCAACATTTGATTCTAATGTCCTGGAAGAGTTTTAGTGGATCTAAATGCCTAATCCAATCAAAATAGCATTATGACTACTCACCAAATGTCAGATTTCGTGTTATATCCCTGGTGCTTCAGTACTTCTGGACTCATGTAGTATGGTGTCCCAGTAAAAGTAGTTGCAAGATCACATGAACCCATCAAAAGACAAGAAACTCCAAAGTCTCCTAAAAATATCAGTAAAAACAATTATTTATTAATATAAACATATATTTATTCATATAAACTTTTTTGTTTATTTTCAGACATGATAAAGTGACTGTAAATCCAGAAAATTCTGCTAGTATTTAAAAAAATGGGAGAAACTATTTTCTATAATTCTTCAAAATAAAGACACCACAAAAGCATAATATCACAGAACAATGTGGGTTTGAAGAGGCTTCACAAGGTCATCTGATTCAAACCCCTGGCTCAAAGTTATGTGGGGCTGTCCAGGTCCAGGTCCAGCCAAGCTTGAAGCATCCTCAAGGCCAGAGATTTCACTGCCTCGCCCGCATCTGTCAAATAAATGTTTGACTACAAATCAAAATGCTATTTCAGACATGATTTTCTTTAAATCTCCTTATTGACAAAATGTCTGCTGGACTGTTCTATCACATGAAAATGTATCTTCAAAAAGTATGGAAATCTCACCAATTTTAAGAAGATTATCTTTCAAAAATATATTCTTGGCTTTTAAATCCCTGTGAAGTATCCGTCTGGAATAGAAAAGGAAATTCAGCCTCATCCAACTGGAAGCATTCAGAGTCATGTATTAAGGATTTCAGGTATTTAACTTCAGCCCTTTTCAGAAAGGCCAGCCCATCATTGCTACAATCTAACTCTGTCAGTGACAATCCATGGACAATGGCATTAAGGAGCTTGACAGGAATGCATTCATAGGCACCCACATGCAGGGTGAGAGCCTAAGCAGGATAATAAAAATATACCTGTGAATCCCAGCTTAAGAATAGAGATACAGACATAGCATGAGCTGCAGGTGAAGGGAGAAAGGCAAGTCTTCCTGTCCAACTTGTCTTAAAAGCATTACATCTTATTTTCTGCCAGGAGAATGAGATGCCTCATAAGAGAATAATGGATGAGAGAAACAGCAATAAGAGCTTCTAAAACTAAGGGAAGGTTCCTACAGAGCAAAAGTATTACTTCAAATACAAATATGTATGTATATAGCCTGAGCCAGTAGTTCAACTTTTTTCAGTAACAGTATGGAAGATGAAAGAATTTTACAAAGAGAAAGATAAAAAGGAAAAGGAATAGAACAATTAGCTTCTACAGACTTATTTTTCCATCAGAGTTTGAAAAAAAAACAAACATTATAAGCTACACACCATGTAAGGATATATAGAACCTTCTTAATTTCTGTAAGTCTTACATGTGTGACAGTAATTCTGCAGCCCCTTAGGAAAACAAAGTATCTCTGTGGTATACAAAACATATTCTCAATTAATTCTTATTAATAACGCTTCCAAAAGCATTGCTGCCTATAACCTCACCTAAACTAGAATTCATCCACTTTTGAAATGATTACTAACACACAGGATTAGTCATCAGCTCTGCTCAGGAGGAGGTTAAAATAGCATTTGTTACATATTGGCTACAGGAACTGTATTTGTTAATGCAAATACAGTAGTCATTCAGCCATTTAGACTATGTAAAGAAAGAAACTGATGCTCTAAGATTTTTGAGGGCAGAAAAACAAATATAACACTCAATTTCAATTTTTTTGAGTAATCCTCAAGTATTATCTCAAATTTGAATTATTAAAGCCTTAGGCACTGACATAATGAAATTATTTCCCAAATAGTTTCTAGATTAAGATTAGAAAATATGCATTCTACAGCACAATTTAAATACCCAATTTTGTCCACAACTTATTTGAAAATATTTTTTGCAAGAAGAGAAAAATATATGCAATTCAATACACTCAGTTCAGAAATGGAAAAAAGCCATGAAAAAATAATACTAGAATTCATTGCCATATGTAGATAGACTGAGCATGAAAAAGAAACATTTCTATTTTCATAGGTCAAGGAAAAGAGTACTTCATGTTTCTTAAAGCAATCTTTTTTTACTTCTTTTTCTTCCAAATTTTTTTGGCCTGAAAATAGTGCCTTCACTTTCATTAGAAAAAGGTTTGCACATTGGGAAAAAAGGAAGTTTTATTCAATATGCCTCCACCCATGTTTATAAAATATTGTTTATAAATAATTTGTTCTCTATTCGACAACTTCTGTGAGCAATACACATACACTCATACAATACATCAGTAAGGAAATTAAACTAAGTTGATATTTGTTATTCTTTCATGAGTATGTACATGTCTGTATATATACATACACACACACTTTTACAGAAATCTTGCTGTGTTAATTGAGATTCATAAGGACTTTTCTTACCATTCATCACACAGATCCTTTGAAAGAACTTGCATTCACTGTGTTAAATTATTCTTGCACATTGTTGCTGAGAATTGGTGGATTTCAATCTTCATTTAATAGTACTTTGTAGAAATATAATTTTTGAACCTGAACCACAGAATTTTTGAACCTGAAACTTTTCTGAATATCTATTATTTTAATAACAGGTGTATTGAAGTAAAAGAATGATCCAGAAAGCTTTCAGTAGCATATTATTTGAAAAGGAGGTGAAAAAAAGATGTGTTTGGGTCACATTAGTTTGAATTACAATGTAATGCTACCGTAATCTTGCAATATACTGACGAAAATGTTATGTATTTTATTTACATTGCCTATAATTATAGGATGCTTTCATACATTAATATGACAAAGAAATATTTGGGGTGATTTTTTTCAGCTTTCCATGATGATATCTCTCACTGTAATGCAACTTTCTCTGCTATGTCTGAAGATAAACAACTACCAGCTGAAATCTTATCTGATAAGAATTCTTTAATATTAGTAAGAAATTAATATCAAGCCTGCACTGTAAATCCAGTTAAAGAAAGAGATCAACAATCTCACAAACAATCCCACAGAGAACAACATTTTTATTGTAGGAAAAGACAGACCTGTAAAGGAACATGAATTAACTGGGCTCCAGCAAAACTTTACTTGATGGACACTGAAGCAGTTATTGAGTAGTTGTTTGGGGTAGAAATTAACACTTGAGGACAGTTTCAAATCTGGGCTGTAAATACACCCATATCTATGTTCTGTAGAATACCTGCTTGCTGGCTTCTAGTCACAAAAGAACAGGACAAGCCCTGAGCAGTGGGCAGCTTCCTTGAATGAAGCTTTGCCTGCAGCAGAATGAGCTGCAAGTGAAGCTGAGGGAAGCTGAAGTATATCACTGCTGTGAAATCATGCACAATTAATTTATCTTTCCTCTATCTGAAGAACACTGCAGAAGAGTTAGAGGTTCTGTGTAAGTCTGAACCCTGCATTATCTGCTGTTTGCATAAAGAGTAACCTTATAAAAATCTGTTTTCATAAATTCTTCATAAAGATTATGATGGGTAACAATGATCAGCCTTATTCAAATTGGGGTTAAATTAATCAATGGCCTCATTGTCTGATTGCTGTGGGATTAATTTTTTGCACTGACATGCAATGGGCTATGGGTACTATGAGAGACTACAGGACGGTTTCATGCTAAAGATCTCCATCAAGACCACTGAACTGTGTTGTCTCTCTTTTACTTCTCCCTTTCTTTATATCAAAGACAGATAAGGGTTGAATCTGTTTATTTCTAGATAATTTTGTTTTCAATTTCAAATTTTAAAAGAAATTAGATTAAGTTTCCAGCATAAGAGTTTTCTAAAAGTGTGGAAGTCCAACTAAAGTTGTGCAAGAAGGACAAGTGAATAGTCTATGTTTAAAACCATAAATAATAATTTTTGCTGCTCTAGAGAAAAAAAATCTTCCATCCACAGGAGCTGAGTTTTCTTAGGAATGATATGGGGAAGGACCAACCCACAGGCTGTAAACACTTCAAGCTTCTAATTCTAGGGAAAAGTTTTCTTTGCATAAGAACATAATTCAAACATATTTTTCCCATGTCAGTAGAGAAGAATTCATGCATGATTTCTCTGTACAGAAACAGAGGACTGTTATTATGTTTTAGTATTTCAAACTTCTGTAGTTAGTTCAAAATTCTTTTAAGCCTAACCTTTTCCACTTAAGCTATTGTTTGACTTTATACTAATGAGAAAAACATTATCTTTTGTAAAGTATATACAGCCAAATAACACAAAATACAAATAAGTATATATAAATTAAAACTGTCAAGTTATTTGTAAGTGTCTGGAGAGGTACTCTTAGCTATGATTGAAAAGAAGAAAATCAAATTGTTTGGAAAATCAAATTGCTTTTATCAGAGAATTAAATGATTTCTCAGGAAACCAAATTTTATATACATATTTACCAAATAAAGTTTATTCTTAGGATCTTATTTGATTTTAAAAATTTGTTTGAGAACATGTAGAAGATAAGTAAAATATAGAGAAGAGATAAAAGAGGCATAAAAAATACAGAATATGAAAGACAAAAAGAATAACTCACAGAATAAAATAAAGCAGTTCAGTTGGAAGGAGCCTACAATGACCATCAGCCCAAATGCAATGTTTATATTATGCTGCATTTTTCTGCACAATGCCTCTTCTAAACAAATATAAATGGTTAGATGAAATGAAAGGATTTAGATGTTAATGAAAGGATTTCACCAAAAGGGGACATTCCAGGGCACCAAAACTTTTAATGATAAGCTGTTAAATTGAAGGTCAAGAGAGGAAAAAAAAAAATCATACTGTTAATTTAGTTAAACTGTCAGGATTTTTATTTCCACTTCCCTCTGTCCTTTTGGCCTGAGGTGAAAGCTGAAGAGCACAGCATCCCAAGAGAGTTCTCTTTGTGTCCTCCCATCACTGGCAGGGCAACATTTCATGTACAAGCCCTAGATAAACTGGCATTTAGGAACAAAAATGCTCTTGCATCTTGGGCAGCAATTCACTCTGCCCTTTTCCTTCTACACTGACACTTCTTCTGACACTGGCAAAAACTAATTAGGCATCCATCAGTTTAGGTCAAACACATCCCACACACTTAACTTCAGTTCAACTCAGGAATGGTTGTTCTTGACGACAGGTGACCTCTCTACCTACCTACTGCTTGGTTGCACCTAAAATTCAGGCAAGCAAATTTTGCTCAAGCCCTGCAAAGGATGATGCAGAAAGGGACCAGACAGGCATTGTATATGGCCAGAGAACTGGCAATAAGGGAAATCTTTCCATCACTGCAGTTAGACTAAATCACACTGCAGGCAAGAGCTGCACTCATGGAGATGACCAGGTTGGTATTCATCTACATATACTCCCCTGTCCCAACCATCTCCTCATATCTGGATGACCTGCAGTATTTTTTTAAGTTAATCTTTGATGTGCTGTTAAAAGTTACATCTCTTTTCAAAGAATGCATATATGTAACTCCACTGATTTTACTGGGAGTCCATCAAGCATATATATTGGATGTTTCACATGAAATATGTGCAGGACATACTTCTGGATTCCCCTTTAAAAAGATTACTTTGTTTTAACCTTTTAATCCATTTTCTTCTAACAATATTGAACTATTTCTACTGTGCTCCATTTTCCATTTGGCTCTGAAAAAATGCTGGAAGACAGTTACCATTGTCCTGCTATAAGATGTAATGCACAATGTTCCTGCAGGGTAGATAATTAATTACACTTGAGTTATCTGACATAAACTAACTACAATAGTTTGGTGAACAGAACTTTAATTTTTGTTTGAATACCTCCAAGTAGTCAGTAAGTCCATTCACTCCCCTCCCAAGCTCTTATATCAAATGACTGTACCTTTCATGCATATAGTTGACTCCGAGTAACAACTGTATAAACCAGTCTATTACTTGACTTGGAGTGAACATCTTCCCAGAATCTTTGTACTCTTGAATTTTAAAGTCCAGATCTCCACCCTGAAAAATACCACATATATTTGTATATTTAAAGTAAGCTTTCAAAATGCTATCTCCTTCATCATAGTACAGGACCTCATTTTCTTAGTTCTTCAAGCATCCTAGCAGGTCTGCAAAATCAACATATGCATGTGAATTCTGAACTCTCCCAGCACCAAATGCATATGCAAGTGAGGATCAATATGGTATCAAACAGCCTGGCTTTGTGGTTATCTCTTAGTGTTACACAAGATCATCAAAAATTCCAACTTCCTTCATGTCACCCAACTTCAGCATCTGAGCTGGTTACCCCAAACCTTTATGTCAACACAAAGGAACATGCACCTGTTTAGTGTAATTATCTCTGTCATCTAGTTGTCTACCTTCAGAAAGGATGGATCATATTGTATAAACACTGTTTTCTCTGCCAAGGTTTATGATGAGGGCCTACATTGACTGGCTATGATATAGACACATAGGTAAGAAAAAATAATCTGCTCCAGTCAGTCTGAATAAGCTAATAAATTTGAGAAAAGCATTTCCACTCTAGTCAAACATTGCATATTCAAGCAACACTCATTTATTATGTTATAATAACCATGTCAGCATCAAAGAAACCATGTTGTTCTCTTAAGAATTTAAATACAGTCTCTTTAATTATGATACTTAGCCCTTTTCCAAACTTTTGTCAGAACATTTAAAGTCTCAACAATATGTAGCATGTGGTATTGTGATACTTCATAAAACAACAATTGATCTTGAAGTAGCACTAGGAATGGAACAATAGGACACACAGCAGGGTGTGCCCATAAACCAGAAAATATATCCAGAAAAAGACTACTTAAAACTGCAATCCAGATATTTGGAAATACCAGTTGTACAATAACACAATGAAAGAGGATTTTGAGACTTCCAGGAAACCCATTCTTTTTGCTAATAAATATACAGACGGTTGTCAGGTGATTGTTTATCCAGTTTATAAAATAAATTAATTTTGTTTACAAGAATGCACAGACATTAATGTTAAGCAATGTGTTGAGGTAGCTAACCTCAGAGCAAAGGGACTGTGAGTCTGATTACATTCTAGAGACTAATTACCTTACATCAGAACAGCTTATTAGCCATAAATAATTACTTTTACATTACACATTCTACATAAAATCAGAAGTTTTATGTGCCATATACAAGAAACTATTTTGCCTGTACAACTGTACCAGTAAGATAATTTCCCACCATCATCCCTTTATTCCTCTGCACTGTTCAGCCTCATACTTTTATGGGGGCTTCAGCATTTCTTGTTTTTATGTTCCCAACACCACAGTGCTTCATAGTGCTCCTACAAAATAAGCAAATTCTGTCCTTTGCAGATCTGTATATTCACATGCTTCTGATATGAATTTACAGTAATTTCTATGACCTTTCTGTTCTAAGTTACAACATTCTAAAGCATGTGTTAAAACAAAGCAAATCTGTTTTGTCATCTATCAGGAATGTGTTCCCTGACAATGTCCTGCAATTTTTTAATTGAAATGTCTGAATCATCTCATACACTAGGGAAGGGAATATGGGTTCAGCTCTCCATCTGCTGCCCTACTGCAGCCCAGAGAGAAGCTCTTCTGGGAACTTAGAACTCTCAGCAGCTGCTTCCCCTTTGCAACTCCAAATGTTCAGCAGCTTCCTCCTGGTTGCTTGCAGTAGACAAGAGGAAGGAAAGAAAAAATTTTGCTGGGTATTCCACTGCATGACAGCCAGATGGGCTGTGACTGAGTCTACTCAGGCACCTCGAAAACAATGAGTCATTATTACAAAATAAACTGTTCCAGTCAGATGCCCCAGACCACCCAGAGCCCAGGTCCGAGGGGGTGCTCAAACGTGTCAGCTGGCTGCTGGCCTCAGGGGACTGTGTACTATCCAGGTGAGGACAGATGAAGTGCAGAAGGCTCCAATCACCATTTCTCCCTGTCCCAATGTGTCCCATCTCACAACAACACATTGCCATGAAAAACACAAAGAAAAATAAGCACAGCACCTACGGAGTTATGGCAGTGAATACCGTGAAGCTGAGGGACAATTCCTGCAAAACGTCTAAGGAGAACAAAAGCAGTTGAATAATGCACTACATGTGCCCTCACACAACTGCATAACGTTTTACCTTTAAGCAGGGAAGAGTGGTCTCAATGTCCTGCAATTAATTTACCTCTGATTTTTCCAAGAAAAAGGAAAACAGAAACATATCATAAAAGATTTGCTGCAATGCTGCTGTGAAACTCTGAAAAAATTTGTTAACCCAATTTTGCATTTTGGAAGGTCAGTCTAATGATGTTCATAAGGAATTCAACAATTTAACAAATTAAGTACATATGGAGTTTCCAAGCTGCAGTATCTATTTAAATATCAGAGTACCAAACACACCAGTAAATTATTTAAAACAGATTAGCATCTAGAGCTGATAACGTGAACAGGCATTGACTGCTTTAGTTATTCCTTTTGCTCAGATTTCCTTAGCATATGTGTACTCACATCACAGCTGAGACCACAGTCAAGAGACATAAATAATTGTCTGGGGGAAGGTACAACAAGTTCTGCTTTATAATACATTAAAATGATGCAATTTTTAAAGTAACTGCTTTGTAAAAACTGTATTTTATTGAAGTCAAATTTGTACTACAAAATGAAATCGAAGGTTCATTAAGGAATTTTTGTTTGAAATCAGTCTTAGCTGATAATGTTTATACCACCCATAAAATTTTGATTTGGGAAGTATCTAAGCTCAACAAGTAAGATAAAAACAGAACAAATACAATGTTCTATAATTTTGATTGAATTCAGTTGTAATAAAAGATATCAAGCTGAGCCATGGAGACCAATGTTCTGTTTTTCTTTCACAGGACAAGGTATAGCATGGGGCAGCTGCACTGGAGGCTCACTCTATGCTACTCACGCCAGAATGAACAAAGCACTGTGGCTAATGAATAAGTCACAGTACTTTGGAGAAAACAGAATAGAGCTCAGGGGGGTAGCTCTGTTTCCATGCCAACTTAATGTGGGCTCTTTGTTTTGAGTCTGCCCAAGAGTAGCAATTACTGCCAATCTGGTAATTATTCTATGCATGAGAAACTGAACATACTAGACTTCCAAGCACTACATTTTTCTCGTTCTCAATTTATCCATGATTTAAACAGGCATCTTTTAAGTCAAAACACCCAAATCCCACCACATACAAAGGCAAGTTATAGAAAAGTAAATACAAAAGTATACCTTCTGGAAATACTCCGACCAAAATAGAAAAGAAATTTTGTAGCACTGTGTGCAACTTTGTTTTGTACTTTTCCTTGTCTGAACATTTGATGAAATATATTGTTATGGCTTAAATGCAACGATACCACAGAACAGGTGTTTTGGGAAAAAGTCAGAAGCACATCCCGGATCATGTATCATCCTGAACTCACTTAACAGACTCAAAACTGAAAAGATTCAGTGCATAGCCAATGAATACATCTCCTCTTCCTTCACCTGCCTTTCTGTAATACATTCTCACTGTCTGAGGATGTGACTCACAGATCTTAGGGTAAGTCTGTACCAAAACATTTTCATGCCAGATAGTTTATACTGCCTGCATAAAAAACCCCAAAGCTCCAGGGAGTGATGCTTGTGATTACTCTGCTACCATGCTCTTTCTTATTCATCTATAACTTTATGCCAAAGGAACAGAAAAAAAATAGTAAAAAGCAGTGGATAGAAAAAAGACACTATAGGGCTGCTGAAATAGGCTCTTTTATTCCTACATGTTTAACTGATCTGGTATTAGGCCACTTTGGACTCCTAGCAGAGAGAAAATTGTGAGTGCATGGGAATAGCTGGAGAGTTAGAATAATCCTTCAGTCCTGAGCTCTGGATTTCCTCAAAGAGTTGACAATATTCTCAAACCTCAGCTGTCAGACATTCAGGGAATGGCACAAAAAGCTTCTGCATGGGTGTTAAAACAGTATATGAACAAATACTCAGATTGTATCACAGAACTGAACATGTCAGATTTAATTTTGAAATATCCCAGCAATAAATATACATTTAACTTCATCAAAGAAATCTTCCAAGGAAGAAATAAATGACAGGAATGGAATTGTTTAATTATTCCCATGAAAGGTAAATTCTTGAAGATGTGATTAGTTAAGTCAAATCTGATTTGTGTACAGGTAACCCAGTAGTCTAAGATCATTATCTTCCAAAGCATTTCAGCATGTCCAGCATAGCACAACTGAAGTTTGCTTCACAGTTTCATAAAAAGATCGCTTTATGTGTGACAAATTTTTTTTGAAAGAGCACATCTATATTTAATACAAACTAGGCACTTGTTTTATATAAACTACTAAAAATCTGGCTTAAATCTGCTTAAATTTTTATTTGAAAGCTTTAAGACAGATTCCAGCAATATGTTCTTAAACCAAATGTTGGAGTCAAAAAATAATGGTAACTATACTGTAGAATATCCTGCTTTAGTATTTGTTGTATCTACTACACTTGGGTCTTTGACTCACACAGTTTTTCATTTTATAAAGCCAGTGTTGCTGCCAAACTCATCCTCCATGTGATCAGGCTTAACCTTCTTCTAATCATCTCCAAATCTTAAGTGAGTTTTCCCTTCCTTATTTATTTCAGATTTTATATCGTGCCCCCACGTCCACAATCTCACCCTCTCTCACCTATCTGTAGCACAACACACAGCCTTACTGAGTTCTCCCACAGATCTGGCAGTGTGTCTGCACTTAAGTCTTTCTTGTAGCCCTTGTAACATCAAATGAACTTGAACTTAAAATTACCTGTTTTTCTTCCGTGGTTTATTTGTCTATGAGTCTCACAAGAGCAGGTAACCTTCCTTACCTGAAAGGAATACACCTAACAAGTAGCAGGTGATGCCACAAGCAGCAAATAAAGACTAAAATTCAAACTAAAACATTTTATAAAATGGCTTCTTAGAAGACCATATTTTAATACACACATTTTTTCAAATTTCTTCAATCTCACCTCACAATACTCAGTGATAATGCAGAAACTATCTCGCTCCACAAAGCTTGCATAAAATTTGACAATGGCTGGATGGTCTAATTTGGAGAGTAGTTGTGCTTCCAGATTTGCTTCAACTGTTTCATTAGGCTTTAGGTTTCCAACAGAGATTTCCTTTAGGACCTTTCTAGAGGGAAAAAAAAATCTTTGTATTAATAAAACTAGAAAAATACAAGGATATGCAACATTCAAAATACCATCAAAATTTCCTTAAATGCAAAATAGTTACATTGACCAACTATTGGCAACATGAAATGATGAGGCAAATACAGGTAAACAATGAGAATGCATTAAAAATCAAATAAATATGCTAGTCACATATAGATTAAGCAATATATTAAAAATACTGCTTTGAAATATTTCTCCCACTAATTACCTACTGCACTGTTTTTTTAAGAACATGTTTTCAGTGCTATGGATTACTGCCTAATAACAAACATAAACAAAAAAATCAAATCTAAGTGATTCCAAACCCACTCAGAGCATATGGTCAAGATTCATATATGAAATAAGGAGTAGCAAGAAACTGCATTTGCAGCTTCTGCTCAAGTCTCTGCATGGTGAATTTCCCCAAAATTTGAATACATGAAAGGCAAGTTTCAGACTGAAGGGAAGCTTCTACAGTGCTTTTAGTAATTTCCCCTTTCAATAGAGTGTGGTTGTAAGGTAACAGTAGTTAAACATGACAGTGATAAAACTACAATAATTCACCTTATCTAAGGCAGGAAAAAAAGGCTGTGCTTCTTTATGAGAAAAATTTTTCCTAAGTCTGAACAATCAGTTTCTGACTAGCAATGTTTGAATTTTCATATAAACTTGCCTAATCTCCATCGGGAACTGTGATGAAAAAAACATGCCCTTTGATCTGTTTCCATCTTTGCAGACAAGCTTCATGGAACATAGACAGGCAATACCTACTGTAATCTCTTCATCTTCAGTTGACGTGGGTCATTACCCCTTCCTTCATAAAAATCATGTCACAGAACTGACAAACAGGATGAGTCCTTGTTAAAGACCACTTAATACAAGTTTCCTGCATACCCAAGACAGCAATAAAAGCCTGATGTGTTGATGTGTACAGATAACTTATCATCTTAGTCACTCGGTGATCTTAATGCTGTCAGCAGTTATCAGACAAGATGACAGGTGTTTTTCTTATTTAAATTAATTCCCAGAAGAAGAAATCACAAAAATATACTTCTTGTAAATAAGATATTGGTTTTCTGCAACACAGTTCTAATTCATACTCACAGCTGGAAGGCATTTGCTTCTAGAATGAAAACTTTTGGATGCAATCGAGATTAGGCATATCTGCATGCCTCTGGTATATGTGTGTACTGTGTCTATATGTAGATGAGGTTTGATTTTACTGCATTAAATATGAAGAACCTAACTAGACTTCATACTTTCTGCAAAGGTTTTGATAATGTTTCAGTAAATAAACTTTAAAATTAAAATTCAAGATATGTACTAAAAAATCTCTGTGTTAATTAAGTATTGACAAAGAAGTTATGTCAGACTCTCAGAAGCCTCACAGAGGAAACGAAGTCTCCAGATCTGAAGTGGCTCTTTTCTGTTAACTTTAGAAGCAAAACAAGGAGAATAGAAGTCTGTAGCCAGAAAGTCATCTATATAAATTAACTATACCTTTTAATACATAAACCACCTGAAGAGTGCTTAAATTCACCCAACCCCATTTCAGTATTTACACAAGTAAATTCTACCCAAACAGGCAACTAAAATGGGCATATTCTGTGCTTAATACAGCTCCTAAGATAACTCAAATTTGGCACTCTGGTGATGTCAAATAGGCTAATATATCCACAAATAAAAGCTCATTAATCATAAGGAACAAACATTTCTTAACTAAGCCATCCTGGCTGCATCTCCTCTCTACCAATAAAATCCAGCTCTACATTTTGAAGGAAACAAAGCATTTCTATTTCTATGATCCAACCTGTATTTTATGGTTGGCTAATAATAAAGAGTGAGCCAACATTGCTCATAATTCAGACATGGTATTTATAGATCATCTGCTGAAAATATGCCTGCATTGTGTTACTTAATTATTTTTTGTAAACTCTTTGAAGTATTTTGAACAAACCTTTTGAAGAGTGTTACATGAACTTTTATTCTGGATTTTGGGAATAATACACTCTCTTGCTCAGGTTTTACCAAGACTCCATCTGGAGTATACAGAGCCACCTGTAAGTCAAGTTTTTACAAAATCTGCCCCTATATTTTCTGCCACTTTCTGTTCAAGTATTAAGCAGGATTTTAAAAGTCTAAAGCTGTTTGCTCAAACTAAGAAATCTCAGATTTATCACATGAACAAAGGAACTAGAGATCTAGGTGGCATATATAGAAAACCAGGTAAAGCCATAAAAATGTGGATATCCTCCAATACAATACTTAACTACCCCTTCTGATAGAATTCTAAATGACATATGCTAAATGACATATGCTAATTTAAATTTCAATATTATTATAGATTTGACTTAGTGTAGAATATGACACATAAGCAGATCATAGAATCATTTAGGTTGGAAATGACCTCTAAGACTATCGAGTCCAGCCACAAAACTCACACTGCCAAGTACACCACTAGACCATGTATCTAAAGTGTCAATGAACACACAATTAAAAAACTTTATTACAGAAGCACTAGCAGATATCTTAAATACAGAACAACAGCCTCTGGATTTTAACTGTGTGGAAAAAGCCTTACAATTCAATCAATAATGGAAACACACTTTATCTTGAACTGACCACAACTGAAAGAGTCTTGTGAAAGCATTCATATCTGAAGAGTAAAAAAAAATCCATCATTGTGTACATCCATCCTGGAGGAAGCTGGGTCTGGTACAGGTAACAACATCCATCCCTTCGGGGTGGGAAAATAACTTGAGAGATGAGCCCACTCCCACTTCCCAAAATACAGAAAGCAATGTCCCAGCCTCCGCAGTGCCCACGCTCAACAGGCCCACACCCCTTCCCTGGGAACACTTTCTCTGGGTACACCTTCTGATTTTCATTAGCAAAACCTTGATGGCTTGTGTTGTCACATTTTGAAAGCAGCCAAGCACCAGGTCTGAAAGTGCAATAATGGGGAGCAAGTGGGGATAAACAGAGCACGAGAAAAACAAACATGAATCCCGCCAGGATTCAGGCTCGCAATGGGAATCCCTTTTTGGGCTTTACTAGTAACTGACAATACACCACAGCAGTGTTTATCTCAGGCTATTGCACTGATCTAAAATTGAATGTTTTACAACCCATCTGGTATTTGTTTACTTTGGTGACATACTTTATTATTATATAATTTGGCTTATTGGATCAGATGCAATTCTTAAAAGGCAGTGTTTCTCAAAATGCACTCTGTTTATTGAGCAAAATGCAATATGAATTATTGCCTAGGTAAATTTGCTTGCTGAGAAGGAAGTAGAAGAAATATAACTCTTTTAATGTCAAGAATAAATAGGTCTGATAAAATAACAAAAAAGTGATCTAGGAATCTATGATCAGAAGTTGAAGCTTTTAATTAAACAGAAACTTCATTTTACACAGGCTGTTTTTCAGTTAACTGCAGTTAATTACAATTTCACTTAGGTTTTGAGTTACCACCATGGAGAATTGTAGCATAACCCATAACTGTGTGCTGTATTTCTATCCATGCTGACTTTTACAGGGCTACCACTTCACCCTGGTAACTCCTCAGTATAAGGACTAGGTGCAATTCTGTAAAAACTCATCACCTCTTACTGAGTCTGTAACTAGATCTGAAATTTGTCACAAACAATAAAATTAAAGGAGTGCCTGTCTAATTAATGATGCTTTTTATTCTACTTATCAAATGGCAAACAGAGCAGGTACAACTCTGCAAAATGAAGAAGAGTTGCCAGCCTTCTTGCAGAAAGTTTGCATAAAGCTTCCACATTATTAAAACTATTAGGGAAATCTGATAACAAAGGCACCATGTGTCTACAGACAGGGTGAAGTCACCCACCATCACTACTTGTTTGTTTTTTTTTTGTGCAGTTGACAGCTTAGCAACAAAAAATTAAATAATCATTCTTTATATTTTATCCATCATATTTGGAACACCAATGTCTGCCTGGTCAGATAATTTAAAGACATGCATCTATCTGTTAAAATAAGACGAAGTTGGTGAAACCATGAAATCAGAAAAAAACTCCATGAAGTCAGGATATACAAATCAGTCCTACCTAGAAGAATTCTTGGTTTTAGCTAAGGAAAGAAACACAGTAAATTAAGAGCACTTGATTTCTGTTGGAAAATCAAGAGGATTATCTTACACTTCCAGTGAAAAGCAAACAAGTGCTGTTTGGCATTCCTCCTTACATATACATACTTACTCATTATCCAAAGCATTTCAGACCCAAGTATTACTACGGAACTTCTAAAATTGAATCTTGGCTTCTCATGCCCACTGTGGATTTATTAGTAAGCCATAGCCCCTTTTCAATACCAAGTACTGCTACATAGCTTCTTAACTCAGATGCTGAGCTCCTTTTGTCATCCCCCTGGACATTATTGACTACTTTATAATGCCAGAACAGTCATCAACAACTTGTTTTTTCTGTTCTCCAAAACATCCTATTCACACTGTTCATGAACGTTCACAGACACTGAGAACTAATCCCTGACTTAACCACTATGAATTCAATTGTTATATGAGCACTGTAATATCTGCAGATGGATTAAATATAATTTCATTTTTTGAATAAGCACTTTAACTAATTTAACCTTGCTTTAATATCTTTGAATGGCAATGAGATTTCGTAAATTTGCAAGTGAAATGGATGATTCACTTTCCATTTCCATCAGCAAGTCACAATTACAGCACTTATAAATATTTTTCAAGATGCCAAATTTTCAAAAGCTCTAACATATGCACTAACCCTGAACAGGCCAACTCATGATAAAAACAGTTTATGCTTATTTGAAAATCAACAGTCCCTAACTAGCATTCCAAAAAATATAGGATATCCTTTCTGGAAAGACAATACTGCTGAAATAAGTTAGTCTCAAGGAATACAACTTATATCATTTTGTTCTGCACTGAGCAAACTCTCATTTATACAAAGGGGCAAAACTTGAATTATTTTTGGTCAACCATATGTGCTGATTTCAGAAAAAAAAACAGTAATTATAAAGCAAAGCAGAGCAATTTTGTTATCTTCCATATTTACTGTGAATAATTCTTTGGCAGACTTTGGGTAGTCATCTACATTAATTAAAAATGACAGAATAAAAGCAGGCATTGATTGTGAAAGGATGAATTTTTCTCTAAAGTCATATTTTTGAAATTAGAACTTTTCCTAGAGAGAAATGGAAAAATAAAATGTAAATACATTTATAGTCCATTCATATATTTCAGCTCTAAATCAAATACTAATAAACTGTGACTGAGCAGAAGAAATTTGTGTCTTAACAGAAAAATTACCAAAAATGATGATGAGATACTGACTAATACCTGTGAATATACTTATATTTAGCAATACTTTATGGTTACATGTTGCATTATCCCCCTCTACTGTTCATCCAGCCTTTTTCCTACAGCCCAGTCTTGCTTAAGAATGCAATTAAGCACCATGCTGTCCCTAACCTAAATGGGATTTTTGAGAAATACAACAAGACTAAATTATTGGCTCATTCTCTGTATCTTTGAAGACTTCCATCACACAACAAATCTTCTAAACCAGCATTGTGATTTCACTATACAGAAAATATACTTTACAATTAATTGCTCTCTGCTAACTAATATTCACTCTCAAACAAGAGGAAACACCATTACAGAACTCAAGACTGAATGCAGCATTTTGTGTTCAAGCTTTTTTAGTGTGATTAAACATCTCACAATTACCATGTTATAACTCTTCAATTAGTAGCCTTGGGCTTGAGCATCTGCCAAAAAAGAATGCTCCTTCTGTAGGAATTAGTTTGAATTTTTAAATTAGTTGCAATTAGAAATTTTGAAGAAAGGCCTTCATACCATGATCTATATTCAACAGTTCTCAGAAAACAGACTATTTTGAACAATAGGAGTTGCGAAGGGAAAGGATATACTAAAAATTGCTGTAAGAATACATTCCACAAAAATTCAACTAAAACACTTTTTAATGCAAAATTTAATTGGTTCTCTTCTGAATTTAAATATATGTGTAAGCAGAATTATGTTCCTTTCACTGTTACAAGGATACTTATGTCAACAGTATTGTCCCTCCAGTGGAACTAATTCCCAAAAGTAATTTAAATAGTAATTGCTGCAACTTTAATGAGAAAATTCACTCTCCCTACATGTCTCTTTCCATCAGGCATCTCCTTCAATGTTTATTTCAGATATGCATTCAAGTATTTATAGTAGCAAAAAAAAAAAAAAGGGAGAGGAATGTAGAAAAAGATAAAAGCATGGTTACAGTTTTACAAAAGCATGCTACTAAATAGTCTGCAATCAAAGGCAAAGGGAATCAAGCAATGTTGAGGAAATTAATTGCATCCATTGTTAGATAAAAATCTTTTCATACTTTTAAGCCCTCCTGAGTATGATTTTTTGATCTTAACAATCAGTGAAACACATGCACTTCAAAACTTAAGCAATTACCCAGCAATATTAAAATGTTTTAGAAGGGCACACAGTGGATGAAAGGGAAACAATGAACTAAGAATTACACTTACTAGTAAGTCACATAAGCACAACAACAAAACAAAACAGGAAAAAAAAGTAGGGAAAAGTGCACTGACTGTCCAGCAAATCCAGAATTTATTCCAGTCACTGCAGCAGTTTTATCATTACAATGTTCTGAATGCAACAAAAAACTGGAGGCTCGTTCTGCATGGAGGAAGTTCAAACCACCCCAATGCAGACTTAAGAGGAAACACCTTGCCAACAAGGGTAGCCCACAAGATGATACACTAGGCAGGCATATTCATCTCCCATTTTCTTACTAAAGCTAGCTTACCAATGCATGAAAACTGGTTTCAGCAAAATGAATGAAACAGAAGTGATCTCATGGCATTTCCTTAATTACAAAATCATTAAATTCTGTCTCTGCCATGCACCTCAAAGAAGGGTAGTTCACCAAAAATGTCTTGAGCACAGTTCTCCACCCACTGTTGAAAACATTACTTGTAAACATTCTCAAAACGGTGAACTCAACCACCAGCACTGCTCACTGCCTACACATCAGACCAGAATGTGGTGAGTGCTGCAGCACTGAGCTCCTGGGAGCTTGGCTCTGTGGGGGACAAGATTTATTGTAAACACAAGTAGTGTTTCCTTTAATGCATGCTGCCTCCCACTTACATACATTAAAGACATAGTTAGAATCCTCCTCAGTCAAAGGTCCTACCAAAAATGAAAAATTAGGCTATTTAGTTTAAGAAAGGTATATTAAAAGAAGTTTAAAAAAAAAAAAAAAAACAAAAAAAAAAAAAAAAAAAAAAAAAAAAACAACAAAAAAAAAAAAAACCAGTAACGATACCACCAAAGTTCAGCAGATATAAAAGTAGTATCACACAGCACTGAGGAGGATTTCACAGACACATGACTTACACAAGCCAAACAAAGGGTCTTGGCATGTTCCAGTATGGATCTTTTGTTTCCAAAGAAGCCACAGAATGCTAGGGTTTATGTTTTTGATTATGAGGGAACTAGGAAATTGAACACAGTAATTCCCTGTGCAAAGGACTGCCACATGGCTGTGACTTTAAACTGCCAAATCCACCACCAGCATGGGCAGGGTGAAATCTTACATCTTGTGCTTCAATACCAAGCTACCCTGCAGCACCCCTAAGAGCCTTAGCCAGCACAGGAGCTTCCTAAACTTTCTTACATTGAGCTGGGGGATCCTTACTGTGCCATGCTGGGATGCAGGAAGTAGGGACTAAAGCACCTTCCCCCATGGTTTCCAGGGAGACCTGCTTTGGGTGAGTCCAAGGCTATCAAAATTGTCTTTGAATCAGGATCATATTGGCCTGCACTAGAAATTATATGAAACCATTGTGGTCATAGCTGGGACTGCCTTCTGAGCTTGAGGCAAAATATTCACATTTTCACTCCCTGGCAACCTCCATTGCAGGTGTACTCTCAACTAAAGCATGACAGCATCAGCCACCCTTACAGAGGTTCAGTAGGGAAATTGCTTGGACAGTTAGCTCTAGGCCTTGACTCCTGTAACATTGCTCACAGAAGGTAAAAGTCATGCTTGGCCACTCAAGTGGAAAGCTCATGGAGGCTCACTTCTCAAACTGCTCTAGCTAAATCCACAAGGTCAATGCTTTTATGGTCTCTTATTTGGGCCAAGCATGACTGAACCCAGTCAGTAGGCATGGCATGCTAGCTGAGCCTTACATGGAAAAGCACAAGTACATGTGACTGAACTAAGCAAAAGATGGTTCACTAAAAATTAAATTATTTAAAAATTAAATTAACTATTTAAAAATAAGCCACAATCAGGAAGTCCTACAGCAAATGCACCTTTGATCGGTTTTCAAGGAGATTGTGAATATTCTTTCAACAGTCTAAAATGCCCTAATAAATTCCAGTTTTAATATCTAACTTTCATTATTAAATGAAGGAAAAGAATAAAGGAAAGCAGTGTAATTAGATGAATATGCAAACAACAACTGCCAGGGAGTAATTTGTTTCTGTTTTAATCAATTCAGCATCAAATGACCATTCCCTTGGAATACCTTCAGGGAAGCAAACAGGCAGCAAACATAAGGATTTGACAACACAACAATCTGCTGCTTGTCACTTGGATATTCATAAGGAATAAATCTCTCCCATCTTTAGGTTTTATACCATTTGTTATAAGAAGTCATAAATAATTGAAAGTCACATGATAAATTATTCAGCTAAGTGCACAGTTTCCAAGGAATCCTAGCATGACTCTGGATTAAAGCTAAAATGCAAGTCAGATGCAGAAGCTGTACTGACACCCCACAGTTACCACACAGTGGAGCAGTCCAGGGAGCTTGGCACTTGTCAGTGTGTCCTTTCCACTGCAGGGACACGTAAATGCCTTGTGAATATTGATGAACTAGAAGTCCCTATTGCCTACTGTGTACTTCAGCTGCTTGCCCATACATGGTTATGAATCAGTGATACTTAACCCAGAGCTTCCCTTGGCACAATTGATTAGGACATTCATTATCTTTAAGTGATGGCACTGTCCTTCAAGACTACTGATGAACTTATCTCTGATGTAAACCACTGTCTTTAACCATAATTACCTGTTATCATTAACTGAGAAGATATTCAGGGGGACTAGTATAGAAGTGACTGCAGGAATATTACTTAGTTGGAAAAATGTTGGTATAATCCTGCTACTTTCTTTATACAAACCAAGTTTTCTGTTTTGGGAAGTTCTAGGTCCATAATGTCCAGGAACAAATAAATATCAAATAATTCACAAACTAAGATATCCTATGTAAACTGGAACTCAGGACCTCGCTTTTGTACAGATGTGTCTCTTGTGCTCAACTGACTTTAGAGTCTAATATGAATTCTGATTCTAGTTTCTTCCAAAAGAAGGGGGAAAATTGATAATCTCTCTCCTGTATAGATTGTTTAGTCCATGAGAAACTTTGTTCATAGTGAAGAATCTCCCAGGTTCTGACCTTTCTATGAGGGCATTCTTTTTGTTTTCTACTCTGCTGCTTTCACATAAATTGCAGGGACTTCTATCTGAGATATTTAACCCTCTGTCATACTCGATGAGAATCATACAACAGGATCAAAAGCTCCTGCACCACAAAAAAATTTACAAAAAAAGAAAAATACCAGTTAGGGAGTTAAAGCAACAGGCAAGGACTGTGTCATATAATGTAAAAACTAAAGATGGACTTATAGTAAGGGACCTCCATATACTACTATATTTGTGGTACTTCATGACTGTATTGTTTACAGAGTAGGCAAGTCAGCCATATCATACTGATCTAGTATCATCTGAGAAAGTCAATAATCCTGATCCCATCCAAAAAAGAATTGCAGAGAAGCATGAAGCTGGCATGTACTTCTTAGAAAGGCAGGCACTGCTGGCCTGAGCAGCCCTGACAGTTTTATGTGAAATAAATCTGTTAGTTTGAGGTATGCCCCAAATAATCCACTCTTCTCCTTCCTGGCTGAAGTAACTCTGTGTGTAACACTTCACGTATGGTCCTTGAAAGGTAACAAAATACAAGGCACAACCTAAAACTGTTTCTAGCATCATGCAGAAGTTTTGCTGAACATACTTGGAATTACAAGATAACCACTGTTAGTCTCTGCATTAATTCATTCTGTAGACATTGCACTAATGGAAAATCAAGAAACATCCCTGAACAGCTTCTCTATCAGTATGTCACTTTTCTTGGGAATTTGTATTCCTATGATTTATTTTTATGTGTTTTCATAGTGCTTTAGACTATAGCACTTTTCAGGAAATTATCTGTGGCTGAGTTTACACTGTATGTAACATTTGCCTCAGCATGTTTTAGATCACACAGAATAACACAGAATCACAAGGTTGGACAAGACCGTCAGGATCATTGAGTCCAACTCATGCCCTAACACCTCAACTAAACCATGGCACAGAGTGCCACATCCAATCACATCCAGGGATGGTGACTCCACCACCTCCCCAGGCAGACCATTCCAGTACTTCATAACTGTTTCTATAAAAAATTTTTTTCCTAATATCCAACCTATATTTCCCTTGGTGCAGCTTAAGACTGTGGCCTCTCGTTCTGTCAGATCATCTCTGAAACAATAAAAATAGAATCCTAATTCTGCTGAGGTCACACTTGTGTTGTTTGTGTGGTTTTTTTCTGTCGAAGTGCCTTCAGAGCTGTATTAAGAGCTTTCTTTTTAACCATGTAAATTCTCATTCAAACATATATATATAACATAAACAGCAACCAGTACAGTTCCATATGAGATTACCTGAAAGCAGTATTGAGAATGTGATTTATAGCATAAGAAGATTACACCTTAGGAAACCAGTATTTCTAAATCCTACACTCATATCATTATTCTACCTGTGTTTTTGTGCTCAGCTGGGACAGTATTTTTGTCATCCATTAGCATATAAGTGGCAGAAATTTGGGGGGATCCCCTCATTGATTCACACTTGAGGCGTGGAAGGAATGAACTGTGATAGGTGAGCACCCCCTTGTGATGGAAGGCTTAAACACAGCATTGCCCATCTTAGAGCACTCGGGCTGGTTATATACTGGTGGATTTCCATTGTACTGTGGTCACAAAAAGAGACCGATAAAAGCATTAAAAACAAAAATATGTCATCTGATATTCAGTCTCTGTCCTGAAGATAGCAGAGGACACATCCAGGCTCATCCTGGATGCAGGCACGAAATGTTGCAGGCAGTGAATGTTGGTTCAAGGCAGTCACTCAAAATTCTTAAGAAAAAAAATTAAAATAGCCACTTAAAAGTTTAAGGCATTTTCCTTGTTTTGGAAGTTTGGCAGGTTGTGCTTTAGCAGCAAATGTGTGATTTCACTATCCTGTTAATATCCTAAGAATGAGTTTAGTAACAGCTGAATTCTGAAGCATCTTAGAAGCTCAGGTAGTTCCCGTCACCCCGTGTGCATGATAGACTATCCTAACATAAAAACAAAATTAAAAATATTCTTTATTTGTTTTAATGAAACATTTCATTAAGGAACTTAACTTTTTTTTTTTTTTTTTTTTTTTTTTTTTTTTTTTTTTTTTTTTTTAAGAAAAGTGTAGCTAAGGCTATGAGAGAGTCAAAACTGCTTAAGCCATGTGAAAAACCTAAGAGCTTAGTGGACCCTAACCTTAATCCAAGGACCTGAGAAACTGTAAACTGATGAAGAAAGAAAACAATTGACAGAATTATGTCTTGGCTGGACACTTAATAAAGCAATATTGCAAATAATGTGTGGTCATAAGTAGCAAAATTAAGACACAAATGAATTAGAGAAAGCTCTTTAATTATATAAGCATTCATTAATGTGTCCATCAACAAGGACCGATAGACCCCCCCTATTAAAAGGAATTATGTACTTCTGGCCAAGGAGCTGCTTGATTAGATGTTTCTAACTTTATACAAAGAGCCTTACAAAATTTTTTTTGGATAAAACAAAAATCTTTATAGTTAAATTTCACTTGGTGTAAGTATCAAGGTAGACAAACATGGTTCTACACAACAGGAAGTCCAGCCACAATCCCAACATCAAACCCACAGGAATGTCAACACTCTGAAAATGTTCTTTTGTCATTGTGACTTCAGGATCCCAAAGGCTTTATCAGTAAAACTGATGAGACTTGTCCAAATTCAGGCAAGATAAAAAACAATCAAGATTTCCTGGCAATTAAAATAAAAATCAAAGCTTCTACCAGTTAAGTATACAGCAAATAAGAAGTGTTTACTGGAATTTCTGTAACTCTTCCTTCTCAGGTTTCATTTAGATAACTCAGTTATAAAAATTAGGTCATCAATACTGTACAGGGTTTTTTGAGACCCCTTCCAACAATCTGAGTCTTTACAGTAACATACAATCAATTCCTGAAGGCATCCAATTAAGTGTTATCAAAAAGAAGTCTGCTTCTACCTTACATCCTCACTAAAGTTAGACAGTTAAGGTTGCAGCATAACACCAAGCTGGGACATGAGACAAAAATACAATGAAAATATCTACAATGCTAGAAATATGTTCCCAACATTTTTATTTAAATCATGTGAAGGGTTTACTTACAATTCTTCTCCTTGTTTTGCTTTTCTGTCATTAACCAAATACACACTTCCAAAGCTTCCATTGCCAAGTTTCTTCTGGATAGTGTATCTTCGTGCAATCACAGCATCTGAGCAAGCAGAATTAAATCTGGCAACAGTGACATGCTTAGAAGTTTCTTGAAATTTCAGCATTTCTCTGTGCAACAAAAACTACACAAATTTCTCAAGGAGGTAGCTTTCAAATCCTTTTATTCTTCCATGGATGTTCACAGAAATCACTTGAAACAGAAAAATATTGATTTGTCAATGTATTATTCTTATTAAATTTCTCATTTAATTCTGTGGCAGTGTTTACAGTATCCAGCTTGCAGCAAATACAAATTAAGTGGAATCATTAGCTGCTAAACTGCAGGCAGCAGACATGATAAACAAACTCCAGATAATGTAGATGTGACATCGTCAATCTTCCTCTAAATCAATTTTAAATTAATTCACTGAACTGACAGCACAGTTCCCCTAGATATGGCACTCTTCCTCACCACCTGTCTTTATACCACCACAGTACCTGACACCAAAAATAGCTGCATTTCAGGATCCTAATTTCAAGATTTTTGTACATATTGAAGCATAACCTCCACGCATAATTTGAGTTCTCTCCCATCTCTGTTTTCTCTGCTCTTTCATTTACCCCTTACATTTCACCATCTGTTCCAGTGCTGACCTCACAGCTTAACTGTGACTCACTACTATCTTCTGCAAATTAGTTTCACAAAATATCTGCAAGACTTTCAACAAAACCCAACTATCCCTAAAGTTAATTTCCTCTTCACTGTGTCTTTTCATGACTTACCTTTCCAACCTTTCCAACCAATTTGCTTTGGTTGGGAATTCTTGTCTGAGGTCCTAATTCTGCAAACATAAGGACAGCAAAGGCCAAGCTCCAGCATTTTCATGGTTTTCAACAGCTCAACGTGAGTTTAGAGTAACTTTGTTTACTCAACCTTCCTCATTCCAAAGGAAAAAGGGGAGGTGTTTCACTTCACATAATGAAACAATGTTGTTTCTGTTACTTTGTCTCTATATAATGCTACCTGTAGCATTTTGCTCAAAGATCCTTTGGAGCAAGTAAAGGTCTTGCAAGATCAGTGCTGCTATTGTTACCATCCATCAGCACTGCAGAGCAGCAGCCTCACACTGGCTTTGTTCACCACATCATTTCAAGAGCAAGGCAAGCACAGAAACAGGATTTTTGTTGTGATGGTGGTGGTGGTTTTGGAATAGCAACAACAAATGGCCTAATTTTAAAAGCTGTACAGCTTTAGGTTCCAAGTCACTGGCTTCTTTTCCAAATGAATGCAGAGCCTAAATTAAGATTACAGATTTGTATCTTGCAACAACAAACTGCGTGTGTCTGTGTGTGTGTGTGTTTACAGGCACAAGAACCTATTTTCATACTCATCTGCTGAGCTGCTGTCACACTATGGCAAAAAGCCTGACATTGCACCATCTTATGAACCTCAATTACGAAAAGACATCTTAATAGTACAAATCCTGCATGTTATTTAAACTACAGTGCTCTTAATACTGTTTCTTTCTTCTTTCAGCAACACTGACAAAAATTTTGAAATTCCAATGCTAAGGAAAGAATGTCAGCTAGAACAATATTTCTCTGTAACTCCAAATCTTTCTGAAGGAGCCCAAATGGATCATGTTGAGGTGTAGAGGAGGGGATAGCAGACAGATGAACTCCATAAAATATTATATTGCAAATTCTAGAAAGTTTATGCAATTTTAATTTACTATTCTATTTTCCTAATTGCTGTTTTATGCATGCCGTCATAAATTTCTGAAGAAATAACTGCACTTAGAAAAACTGCTGAGCTATCTATACTAATATTTTTTATTTCTCAAGTCACTTAACACAGCCCACCTTCAAACTGTCATACTTACTTGGGCCTAGGAATGTATGACAATTCTTTACACCACAAAACCATGCTTAAGATCAAGTAGCTCACTGATTTTAACTTCTGTGGTTTATTTCTAATAATGCCTCCCACCTTTTACTCTCTATGCTTCCAGTTCCCTCCCTATATAATAACAGTAATAATTATCATGTAACTTTGTGAAATTCTTTAGTGTCTACTGCTGAAGAGTGTTATAAGGCAGGGGCCACTGATCACACTGATCATTGTGGCATCTCAGGTGTATTTTAATGGCACAGACAAGGTGGATTGCTGAGCACTGCATCTGAAAGAAATGCCTTTTAAGAGCCACTAGACCTTAAAGATTGACTCAGCCATAAGACTGATGGATTCTTCAAGAAGTACATGAACCACAGCCTCTCCTACCTCACTCAAACCTTTAGCCCAACCTTCCTTGTGTTCCTTTCCTACCAGTGTCCATCTCCCACTGAGCAGGTGTTTCCCAAGCAGCAACATCCACTGCTTCATTAAAGTTCAAAACAATTAGAGATAACAATACAAAGCAATCAAGTCTCCAGACCTCTTTTCCTAAAAAAATCTCAGTATACCCTATCCAGTATCTTTGGTAAGGAGTTTTCTTTGTCCCATCCACCATTCCCAAGTTCCATCCCAGAGCCAGGCAGTCTACTGATGCCAACCAAACTAATGCAATTACGTTGTCTGGATCACTATTTTTTAATATTTTCTTCCCTGGCTAGACTTAAATCTTCCTTTTTGTGCTGCAAACTAAAGACAAGTTGCTGGTTAGGGTTTTCCACCTACACATGCTAAGCACAAAGCATCTCAACTTCTTCCCTGACCTTTTACAGTTTCTGTAATACTAACCTTCAGGTTTCTTTAGCAACAGCTAAAATATTCTGACATTTTCTGCTTCCAAGATAATCCCTTCTTTGCCAATAGAGGCCATTTTCCAATTTTATCAGGTTTTCTTTTTATTCCTTAAGAACCATTGTGTTACATCAACATTTGCCACCTTCCACTCCCTGCAGCACAAATTCTAAAGTCTTTATATTTAGATCTAAATATCTTCATTATTTACTACTTGATTTTTTTTTTTCCATGACAATGACTTCACTGGCTCACTCCTTTAAATGTTTTGAAAATTAAAAAAAAAATTTTTTTCCTTGTTTCTTCCCTTCATGGAAAAAAATATAATTTTTTCACACTGGCTCCATTATTTTTTTCTGCAACATCTTTATATACTTGCCCAAGGCTAAAGTGACATCATCTCACTTAGCTCAGTTTTTTACTGTTCCTAAATAAATAATAACTAAATTTTATTAGTAGTACCGGAAGCAAAGGAGCTTAAGGGTGACTGTAAACGGGGTCAAATGTACCCGACTATTAAATTTAGTATCTCCCTGACGCACATTCGGGAAGCTGAGACCTCACTCTGAGACTCAGCGACGTTATCACCTTGTAGCAAGACTTTCAGATCGAAAAACACAAGTTAGCACCCACATTCCCCCACAGCACGGGGCGAGGGCGGCGTCTCCGTTCCTCACCCCTCCGGGACAGGCGGGACTCCCCGGGAGCCGACGGAGCCCCACGGCCCCGCCGCTTCCAGCCGCTCCAGCGCCCGTCCCGCCGGCGGGACT
>WEIU01016804.1:57103-85911 GCA_013389925.1 Aegithalos caudatus | reverse complement strand
TTTTTTTTTTTTTGAGAGAGATCCAACTAGATTAACAGTAAATTGATTACTTTCTTAAATTGTTTCAGTGATTGATGGTGATCTATGCTCAATGAAAAAGAAAAAAAGAAACCCCATGCATGTCTAATGTGAGTTTCTTTCAGCTAAAAGCTGGAGTTAATCATCTTTGAGATCTTGTCACGCTACATCAGTGAACCTTTTTTTGTTAGTGGAGAACTTTCCCTATGTGTGACTGGGATGTAATCAAAATCTTTGAATGACACAGGTAAAGCTTCTGATGTTCCTCGTTGTGTGTTTGTTCCTTTTGATTCACATTTTTATAACATTCTAACAATTTCATTTCACTCTGCATTATTTGGGGACATTTTTGGTGAGGTTTTTTGTTTGTTTTAGATCTAAAGACCTCACTAATGTCAGGTCTGAGAACAAAGCACCTGTGGTGTTCTTGCTTGATATTTTCTGACTTACCCAAGGAGACAGGAGCATCAGTCCTGTTGAGAGGTGTTCCTCTCCATGGTCTGTTTTCTCCAAGTGTTTTGTCCAAGCTGCACTGCAATACTCTCCCCACTCCTTGCCCTAATGTGAAAACCTCCCAAGCTTTGGCATTGCTCCTCGCTGACTCAGAGAGAAAGCAGAGTCATTATTCTCCTACAGATGAAAATTGATTGATATATTAGGGTTAATAGCAAACCTTTATCAGCAGGCAAAACTTACCAGCTTACATTTCAAGTAAGTTATTCCAAGATATTGACAGGCTCTCTAAGCTACTGCTGCCCTTTGCTCTGAGGAGTGACAGGGCAGGACTGGGATGAGACACAGTTGCCTTTCAGTCTGGATCCAGATCAATTACTTATTGTGAAGCCACCAGTAAGAGACCTGGGCTGTATATCAAACTTCAAGATAAGTAGCAGCTGTCAAAGCCATCAGATTAATTATTGTTCATTAATCATTTCTTGTTCAAGATGGAAAACCCTTCCAAATCAAGGCATAGAGAACTTGAAATTGCTGTTTAGAGCAGTGGACATGGATTTTGAAGAAGGTTTATAGATTTCAAAAATGTTTGTCATTTACATACTAAATATTTTTTATTATAGTATCTCCCTGCCATACCCAACAGCACAGTTAAAGCTTTAGGAAGAGATATACCAATGCAGTTCACTTATTAAGAGGGGAGCTATTTAAATTTATATAACAGCTTCCTCTTTATTCCCCCTGACCTGTATGGATCAGGACTGTCATATTTAGGAGAGCTTAAAGTAGCACGGGAATATTTCTCTTAAGACTTACTGCTATGAAAGGAAGGATTTTCTTCTTTGATTCTTTTTCTCTGATTTTTTTAACTTCTTTCTCATGTTTATCTAGAGAAATGTACAGAGAGAGCAGCACAGATAGTAGGGAAACCCCTTCTAGTGGAACAAACAAACTCCTTGGCTCAACTCTTGTGAAAAAATGGAAGACTAAAATTTAGCTCTGATTTGGAAAGACTAAATTACTAATTTTTTTTAAAATCTGCTATATTGAAATATGTATTCTCATGCCTCTGAGTTCCTCATGGCATCTCACAATCTTTGAATTGCTTGTTGTTGGTAGCTTGATCATAGGAAAACCTGTAAGAAGCTTTACTTAGCACAGTGGTCAAACTCTACTGTGCATTATTTCCCAGGCCTGCAATCTATACAATGATAAACCTGAGGTGCTTGAGTTTTTACCTCCAATAATCACAATGAGAAAACCACAAATGGGCTTTTCATTTCTCCCTTGCAAGAGCTATATAAACCAAGGTAAACCATCCTGCCAAATCACTTTTATAGGAACCTCACTTTCCCGTTCACTAGTTTTACTCCAAATAATTAAAAGCAGCACTCCTGCCCTTCAGTGTGGTTTCCAAGGAATTCACAAGGTGCACATGCTCCATCCAAAGTCCTGAGTGAGACTGAATTGGAGGTCCTTGGTGGGTTCATAGCCCAGGGCTCCTATGCCTAGGGATTTGAGC
This sequence comes from Aegithalos caudatus, assembly GCA_013389925.1. Classification (NCBI taxonomy): domain Eukaryota; kingdom Metazoa; phylum Chordata; class Aves; order Passeriformes; family Aegithalidae; genus Aegithalos; species Aegithalos caudatus. The sequence goes on along the minus strand of WEIU01016804.1, from coordinate 83,918 downwards.
TACAGGGTCCATAAAGTCCCGTTCTCCAAAAGATGGAGGTTTTACAATGCTGAAATGAGCAGCCCACATAAAATTGAATACAGTGATGAAGATGAACTTAGTCCTGATACCATTATTTTTTGTTTGCTTCAAATAGGATTTATCATTTTGATGCCTCTGTAAGGAGAAGGGGGGCTGAATACTTAAATCCATGGGTAGGTGTTGGGTTTTTTTTTTAATTTTTAATTTTTAGTTTTTTAATTTTATTTTTTAAAGAACATATTTCTATCTGTAAAAGGCCTTTAAGCATTCTGCATTCTCCTTGCTTTCCAATTAAGTTTTCTGGTGTTTCTAATGTGGTCCTCTGGAGTGCTGGAAAGTAATAGGAACAAGAATGCATTTAATACCTGGCCTGGTGTCTTGGCAGCAGAGCTTAGCACTCCAGTGTGGGGAGTAGCAGGTTCAAGACCAACCCCAGGAGTCTTAGTACTTGGACTGGCAGAGGGCTGGTGTAATGCACAGACAGTGAGCTCATTCTGCAGGTGGAGTGTTCAGCTGCATTGATCTTGTGGCAAACCCAGCCTGCTAAGGTTTTGGAGAAACATTGGCTCTGATCTGAAAGGAAATTGTGCTGCCTTTCCCTGTCTTTCCACTAGTTTAGCTTGCAAGCTCTAATAACATTAAAACATACTTTAAGCAAGAAGGCTGACACAGCTACAGAGACACAAAGTAATTTCCTATAAATAGTAAATACAATAAGCAAAACCCTAATCTCTCATTAGGTAATTGTATTTTCATGGGGTCAGCCAGCCTCCCTGGCCAGGTTGAGGTCAATTCTAAAATATGTGCATTATATACATTAGGCATCTGTTAATGAAGCATAAATTTCATCAGCAAGCTGGGTGCCAAAATCAACTCATTTGGGTACATGGTTTGCATCTACACTGGTGTCTTATGGATTTGTTCCATAGCTGAAACAGCAAGTTTGTGTAGATGCCATGAATGGCATATAATAAGGGGAAAAAAAGGAACACCACAAGCATCATAGATGAGCATAAATCTTTTGAATTTTGGTTAAATTAAATCCAGAATTCAGTGGCTTCCAAGACAACAGTAAATAAAGGATAAGGGAGAGATCATGTTGCCAGAGCCAGGAACACCTGGTCAAGGTTAGTAATTATTCCATTTGATAATATCTGTTCAGTGCTAATAATTATTTCCTTTGACAAAAGATGAAGTAAAAAAGCTAAATACAAACCCAACCCTCTGTTTTAGAGCACCATTTCCTAGAAGGGGTTCAGTGGGGCTTCACTCTAAGAACTCACCAGTATTCTGCTCAGCTCCATCACAAGAGCCCTGGCAGAGCAGCAGCAAGATGACATTTCTCAGCAATTAAGCAAGAAGCCCTCATGCTTATTTCTCCTGCCAGCCTAGGGTGTCAAATGTAAGATTTTGTTCCCAAGAATGGTGAGCCTAGAAATGAGAACAGGCTGAACAACTCTAATACCAAACCTTGTGATGATCGTACCATAACACTCTTCCCTTGCAAGCAAAATTACTTTTCTAGTGTGGAAGTAAGGCACGTGTCTCCTTCCAATATGTAGGACTGGAATACTGCTTTGCTTTATTTAACCAACACAGGATCTATGGACAGCAGGGTTTTGGCCATTTTTTTATTGCCCATTAAGGTGGCAGAAGTGTTTCAGAGTAGTAGCCAACTTGAAAAGGAATATGAAATAAAATAAATTATTCAGATTTCAGGAGCATTCTCCTTTCATTCATTAAGTTCCCATAGCTGAGCACTGGATCATTGCAGGCTTTGGCAGTGGAAAATAAAATTTCAGAAAGAGAAAGCTTTCTCAGTAGCACATGTTGGAACAACACTACAGGCTCCAAGTTGGGTTAAGCCAATTGTAAGTTTGACAGCAGAACTATATCAGTCTCTTTGAACAAGTAATCCAAGGAATTTATGTAGGACCATGTGAGCTGTTCTCTTAGTTTCGATTCAGTAACTTTCATGTTAAGCTGAGCTGAGATTTTAGTAGGCAATAGAACGAGCAAATTATTGGGAAAAAGATTACACCGTGCCAAGAATTGTCCTGCAAGACATTGAATCCTAGTGAGAATGGAAAATGTATGAGGGGAAAAGGTGATCTCTTAATTCATTCCTCTTTTCCAGTGGAGCAGAGGATGGGTAAGTAAAGGAAATTAGTCCTTGTTCCTTTGTATCCAAACTTCAGGCAGAAAGGAACTGAATACTAGATATGTGGAGAAAGGAAGGAGATCTGTATAAATTGACAGTTCTTCATTGGTAGAAATTAAAAACATGAAGCCTTTTCTATGTGTAGAAACACACTGAGACCCACAGAACCCCATCCTTCTACTCCAGTGGGCTTTGGGACAGCACAGACATCCCTGCTGGAATGAGGTTACCAGGAACCTTCAGAGAGGCTGTTTCCCTTCTGCTGCAGGTAATAGTGTCACAGTCTGAGAGTTAAGAGGCTTTTCATGAGTACAGCTTGAGAAGAAGCAGATCCTGATTGCCTTTGCAAACCAAAGCAGTGAGACAACGTAGGTTTTCAATACTGTTAGCTTCCAGGTTAAACAAGACTGATTCCCTTTTTGAAAATCTCTGTACTGTTCAAATTAGTGCCAATAGTATCATGGGTTTCTTGGGGGAAAAAAATCAATGACATATTTCCCCCTTTATCCATCTAGCTCTGGGGAATGTAATGCTGTTGAATATGCTGGCTTTTGTAAGAGATGTAAAACAGAGTCTGTGATCATTTGTGGTCATTAAGGATAGCTTTTTTTTTCCTTTTTCATGAATAGAGGTGTTAGTGAAGGTGTTCTGGCCTAATTCCAGCTCCAGTAATTGGATNTTTAGCTAGACTGATGCAAACAGACACTAAGACAACTGTAAGATTTCTTTTCCCTCCCATATAGCCCTTTATCCCAAGAATATAATTACTGCTTAACACAGTTTCTTCAGATTTGCTTTCAGTAGTGTGTCTCTACCACCTCTCCAGCAATATTTGGTAGGGGGACACTTCTAGAAGGCAATATTCCATAGGAACTTCAAAGGTGAAAGGACTATCTGTGAGGGACTGGACATGGGTGGCTGTGCCATTCTTCTGACACGCTGATTTTTAGCCCTGTAGTGGCACACAGGAGCACTCTCAAGTCAGCTTGTGGCAGGAGGTATAACCCACTGTGTGCTGCACTCTTGGGTTTGCAGTGATGGGTGGTACCAGCAAGAAATGAAGGTAATTTTGTCTCTCTGTGTAATCTGGTAAAACACTTCCAAAACTCATCAGAGAGGAGATGAGCAAACTGAAGGCAAAAGTACAGTGTTAGATGGGAGAAAGGAAGAAACATGAGGCACATGAAATGCATTAGAAGCTGAATCAAAATATTATATCTTCTGTTCTGACAGATATGAGGAAATAATGGAAAACAAGGTTGCTGCCTTTCTGCTGCTGTGCCTAATTGAAGTCACAAAAGATGATGAAAGGTCAGACACAGTGCAAGCCTCTCATTTTTCATCTAGACGATAGTTTCCAATGTGCTGTATGCTACCAGCTTATAGCCCTTCTAACCCTACTTTATAGAGGGGCTCTTCAGCCAGGCATGAGATACCCCTGAATGCTAAAAGAGCCTGGGAGTGGCTGAAGTTTGATGAATTTCTAAAAACTGGGGATTTGGTCTCTCCACAGAGATCAGCCAAGCTAAGATACAGCAATGCAACCCAGCTCGGAGATTTTCTCAGACATTCCTTGTCCCGTGTGACTCCAGGCACATCACAGTCTTAAATCCACAGGTAAACCCTTGCCTCTGCACCAGAAAAAGTCCATTTGCTCATGAGAGAATGATTAGGGATTGCCATGTGTTTACCCAGCCTGAAAGTTCCCCCATTCCTCCTTGGAGTTTGTTATTAAACAGGAGAGAACCCAAATTAGAACACAGTGAAAACCCCAGTGCTAAAGGCCTGCAATGAAAACTTTATGTGGGGTGCACCAGAGAATGCCTCTGTCCCCAGGCTGTGGCCATCAGCAGGAATGGGGATCACAGAGAGACACTACTCAGAACAGGTATCCAGGATAGGCAAAACCACAAAACACTGGAAAAAAAATGCATACAGTTCTTAGAGAGAATACTCCTGCCAGAAAAGTAAGTGTGCTTGCCACTGGAAAACTTCATTGTAGGCTATCAAGGGTTAAAAAGCATTTGAAAATCAGCTTCTATTGGACTATTTTGTTTGGCCAATATCTGACATGGGTTGTACTGAGCACGTTTTGCCACCTGGCCAATTTTTTTTTTCCTGCCAAGCTATTCACTCAGGCTTGTGGTGTGAAAAATAGATGTTTAATAGTCAATGAAGTACTATAGTGGGTAATAGTTTATAAATTTCCATGACTTATTATGCTCAGCCTAAGTGACTGTTTATTAAGTGTATTTAAAGCCCCCCATCTCATTAACTTACAGTACTGGTGATTCCCTCCTCCCACCACTGCTGTTTTTAATGGAAAATATTCACACGTCTTTCTCCTAGGGCATGTGAAACAACCCTGTGGAAAAGAGACTGCCTGGATAAGAACAGGACATCATCCTTGGCTAGGTACAATGTGTTTATAATTTCTGGAAATAAAGTGAATCTGAAATATGAGATATATATGTTGTGAACCAAAAAAATCTATAAATATCCTTTGTAAAAAATACAGCTGCCAATATCCCACCCTTTTCTGTTTCGGGTTCACAGTGAATGACACGGTCAGTTTTATCAATAAAGAATGTCTCATGTAAAAAAAATATTAAATCAGCAACTTAATTATGAAATACTGCCTTTATTTTCTTAATGGATTCCACGGTACTTCGGGGAAATATTACATACTAAGGTTAAATAAATTCTCTGCTAACAAAAAACAGACCCAGTCTTAACTTTAGAGATCTACTATTAGCTGTGCAATAGGAAGGTGAGTTTCTGTAGCAGGGAAGGACTGCTAATTATAAAAGACCATGTTTTGTTCCCCTATATTAACTTCTAGAATAAAAAAGGTCATTGGTTGCTCTTGATAAATTCTGTGAGATCTCTCAAAAGGATCCTGCTGACATCAATAATCATTATTTTGTCACATATAATATTTTAGTAATGCTGTGTAGGTACAACTCCAGATTAATCCCTGAGGTAATTCCAATGAAGCTACTAGGACTATGATACAATTAAGTTTGGTCATCTAACATTTGGCTTCATGCTGTTTACACCAATTTCCTGAAGGTCACTTGGAAGTTGAAGACAAACATGAGATGATGGCAATATGAAAACAGAAAAATGGGTGAGTAATATGATAATGTGAAGAGATATCTCTAATAAAGGTAAAGGAAGTTGTGCATAAAATCCCCTCCAGTAGAAAGCATCTGAGAATACAGTTTTTCTAAACTGGGATGCTAAGCTGACACAGATGTTACAGAGGAGCCCTTTCTATAAAATCTCAGATGCCACATCTGGAAACAGCCACGAACATCAGCTCAACCTGCAGCAGCAACGAGTGGAGCAAGAGCAGGGCCACCTGTGCTGCAGGGAGTGAGCAGCTCTCTCCTGGCCTGCTCCCAGGTACTTCCAAACAGCAGATATAAAATACGTGCCCCCAGCCTTGAAGGAGTTAATGTGACACTGCAAAATGAGCTTTGCTATTTGCTGTTTTGTTTGGCCAATAGCTGACACAAGCACATTTTGCCACCTGGCTAATTTTGTGCTGCCAAGTTATTCATTCAGGCCAGTGGTGTGAAAAAGGAGGCATTTAATAGTCAACAGAGCACTATATAGGGTAATAGTTTATGATTTTCCATGACTACTTAGATGCTGCTCAAATTATTCTTGATTGAGCAAATTATTCTTTTTTAAAATCATCCCATTCATTTATTTACTAATGACTCCATCCCTTCTCTCCCGTACACCATTTTTTAAAAGTGGGAACTATCAGCCATTTCCATGTTTGAGGGCATTTAGCCAAAGGAAAACTATGAGCGTATTACAGCTCAGATCACAACTTTGAAAGACCTTTTGCCAAGATATTAGAGGTTGAATAAAAGTCCTTTCTGAGCTTTCCAGGCAGCCCTGTGCAGGGGTGAGGTGAGCTGGAGAGAAACCCTGAGATCTTGGTTCAGCAGATGAAAATATTAATCCTCTCTGCCCCCCAGTTATTTTATTTTGTCAGCAGGTGGTTGCTTGGTTGGTTGGTTTTCAAGATGAACCACAGCCTGATGGGCTCATTCCAGTGGGGTCACCAGCTAGCTGAAAAACCTTCAGCCTTTGCTGACAGGGAATCCTTGGCCAGGTTGTCCAAGATTAGTGTTGGAACAGCAAACCCCTTCCTCAGGGGAGCCTACCTGTTAATAGGCGAGTTATTTGTGCTGCAAGGTGCTGGTACATGTGCTTAGGTGCATGCCAGAGACAGCATTTTTGCTCTTGTGTGTACTTCCTGAGGTGCTGGAAGCAAGCAGGAGAGGCAGTCCTTTGCCTGTCACAGCAAACACACAGTGGCACCGTGTGTAAATTGATTTTGCAGACGTTGGCTTACCTGTGTTAAACCAAAGGGAGGAGGGAAGACCACAGCATCCTGCTCTACAGATGCGAGTTTATTAAGCCATAATGCCAGAAGTTGTCAGAGCAAAATAATGCAGGCTTTTGTGAGTTTATCTGATGTCACATACTTCAGACAAACGCTGGTGTTAATATTCATTGTGTGGTTTAATTGGTTTGATACAGAATAGCAACACGAGTGTAGTGAAATGCTTGTTATGTAGGTCTTCGTGTTGTTTCAAAGTCTTTATTATTATGACAGCAAAGTCTTGTTCATTAAAGTTTCACAATCCATTTTCATTAGGATGAAACTGATTCTGTAAATGAACAGTTGCTCTGAAAAATCAAACCCTTGCAGCTATCACAGGGGAGGTACAAAGTCTGTATTAATTATCAGGAATATGGTGTCGATCGAAGATGTTAATTGCCCTGATGGTTAGTTATTTGGGGAATTGCCATGCATTTCATGCAGGGATAATAAAAATGAATTTTTAAACAAAGAGATCTTAAAATAATATATAATCTGTAGAGAATACCAACATCAAAGGCTTATCTCAAAGCTTTGAATTTTATCTTTGTGGTCCAAAATGTTAAAGATGAACTGAGCAATATTTCAGCTGGTTCAAGTTTGTGAGAGGAAAACAAAACAAGAGTTAATTAACTGTTATTACAAACCTTTTCAACTTTAATTTGACTTTCAAATATTAGCATTTATCTATGAACTATGCTTCTGGGTTTGACAAATTAGCTTTCACAGAACAAGTTTAATTAGGCTTCATTGTGCTTTTATGTCACTTTGCACAGTTCCAGACAATGAATGGATTAACTTACTAAAAGTCATATGTTTAAAAGAATTTGTTGAATGCTAAAAAGGTTGACAAAGTTGCAAAGCTTTACCAGCCTAATGCAGAAAAGATGCATCCTGTTTAGCATGATAACACGCATTCTTTGCAGAGAACAGCTGGTGCTGACACACACAACCCTGCCTGGCTGCTCTCAGCACCCACAGGCTGTCACCACCCCCTTCCCATCCCATCCCATCCCACCCTGGGAAAGTCTGGAGTGTGTGTTGACTACCAAAGCCTGATACCTGTGAAAGACAGGAAAGGGGAGAGCTGCAGGTGCACATGACATGACTAAGCATGCTGGTTCTCTAGCTGGAGTAAAATAATCTCAGTGTGAACTTATATTTCTGTTTTAATTTTTGATTTTTTTTTTTTTAACCAGTGATATTATGACTGCTCCATATTTATGACATATTTATGAGAGATCAGAAAAAAAAAGAAGAAAAGGGAGAAAAGTAACTGTGAGACTATGAAGTAATACAGGAAACTGATTTGTCTCAACATAGTCACAGGTGAGAGTGGAAAGAATTGTAGAAAATTATAAATGTGAAGCTGAGAAACATTGTTGCTCTCCTTCACAAAAGGATGTGTCATTTTAGAACTCACTAAATACAGATTTAGTATTACAGTGTCAATAGGAAAGCTTGTTTTGTAGCTGGATATTAGATCTCTTCTCATCCTCCTCTAGCCACACATGTGCTTCTCTGCCCTGTGGTGTTAAACTGCTTTTGTCTAGACAAGCTAAAACAGGAGACCCTGAAGAGATCTAAGAGGTGATCTAGTGAAAATTGTGCTGGAGAACAGCCAGAGCAATCCGTTTTGTGGAGAGAAAGAAGAACAGAATTCTTCTGGGTATGGAGCACTGTATCAGACTAAATAACATATTTGTGATGGCTGCATGTAGGGAAGCAGAAGTAAATGATTTTAGAAACTGGCAGTGCTGAAGCAGCAGTGGGTTTGTGTGTGTTTGCCCATCCCAAATCACAGAGCACTTTCTTGGTGGCCAGTATAAATTGGGCTAACATCAGACTGTGCTAACTCATGGTTGGCTGACTGCCTGCAGGTTCTTCCAGGAGTGATATTGCACCAGGATTGTCCAGTCAGGACATTTACACTAAATTTATCCTGTTTTATGTGGTCAAGAAAGGCTCATGCTTATTATGTATTGATTTAGTAGCTTAATGCCAGTTAAGGATTTTCTCCATGCAGGAGCATGGCCTGGGAAGCTCTACTGGTTTCCTGCCTTAATGCTGAGGGTGTGTCCTGTTAGATTTTGAATAAGAGTGCTGTTGGACACGGTGGGATACTTCAGCATGCACACTGTGCTTGGTAAAGAAGATGAAAGGTCATATGTGAGAAAGCAAAAAAAAAAAAAGGAGTTGAGGAGGATAAGGAAGACAAAATAGAGAAGCAGTCTGATGGACAGAGCCAGAGACAAGAAGGAAGCCATACTAAGTATCAGTGAAAACCAAACAAAACTAGAGACATTGAACAGGGCAGAAGAAATGAGTCAAAAAATACATGGCAGTGTAGTGATAGCAAGCTGAAATGAAACCAAAGAAACAAGCAGCAAGCATCAGGCTCCCACTTAAATCCCACTAGGGAGCAGGATGTAATATGCTGTAGTGACCATTTTGTAAAGGGTCCTTTAAATTTAAGAAAGAGAGGCAGTTTTAATACTAGCAGCACACTCTAAGTTGAACCTTTTACTCTCTCCCTTCTATCTGGAAAGTGCCATTCTGTTAGTCTGTTTTTCTGTATGCCCATTATTGGAACTTTCCAGTAACTTTGCACAATTCATATAAATATATAAAGCAGGACTCTGGATGAAACCATAGCAGGAATATACAATATGCACTTATACTTGAAACTCCCATTCCCTTCATCAGGATTTATGAGTGTTGATGAAGGATAGGCCCACACTAAACACCTTTAATATTATGTTATGTTTTCCTAAGTCTTACTAAAAGTAAAGATAACATCTATAAGGTTATATGTATAAGATCTGGTTGGAAAGTAGAAGAACAGTTTATGGAGTACTATAAAATATTTGATATAATTTCTATTTTATCAGGTTGAAAAATGCACACTGTTTTTAAAACACAGTCACTGTTTTACAAATCAATTTTTTTCCGTCGCTCATATTTTTCCCTTTTGGTACTGAGTCCATTAAAATCCATACTGTCTATGCAGGCTTACTTCCAACTTTCCTCCTGTTTTCAGTCTCTTTTCTCTGCTTCAGCTACATTGGGAATTTCATAATAAATAATAATAAAAAATTGCCTTCTTTTGGAAGTCCAAGAAATAAAGAATACTTTAGTTCCAGAGTACAAATTTAAATGAGACTACCTTTTTCTGCTAAGGAGCTTTGACATGTAAGAATCTCATATGTTGTATCTTGGTCTGAAAATACCTTTTAGTGCTCAGTTTGTTACTTATCCTGATTGATTCCAATGAGAGCTTTCTGAATAAAAGGAGTTTAAAATATTAAGTAAGTCTTTCAGAATTTGGTGTGCTTACATTGAAGTCCCCAGTGCTGGAAAGGTTTATACATTTCCTTTAAATGTGTGCACTCTAAGGATGTCCTTTGAAGTCAGTGGGACAAATCCTCAGCTGATATCGATTGCTACTCTTCCACTGATTTCAATGAAGTAATAACATTTATTGTAGCTGAAGACATATGCCATAGAGACTGAATGCTATTGTAAAGTTGCATGCTTAGAAGCTTTTTCCACATTTACCCCAAGACTATTTCCTCTCTGTTCCCAGAACCGTCAAGCAGCCTTTTATAGTATTTAATTTCACTGCAGTGCTGACACGAGTTCCATTTCAGTGATGGAAGAGAATCCTATACTTCTGTGGGGCATAAAATGTTATAAACAAAAGGCAAGTGATAAATCGGACCCACACACTGTGCTTTACTTACATATTTTCTGTGTATACAATGTGCTGCCTGTACTGGTATGGCATGCTTTCAGGTATGGTTTTCATATGTGTAAAGATTGCACTTCCCTCTGTCATTTTTCACTCTCCTGAAATTGTACACAGGTTCTGCAAAAATGTGGCCATTGAATTCTTTTATTTTTGTTTCTTGTTGGAAGGTGAAATCAAGCAGGACATTTTGTCCATGTTGTCATATCTGACAAAAGGCTCACAGGGACAATTTATACTCCCAATTTATGGCTATGCAGCCTCTTCTCTTCATTCAGGTGTTAGGCTGATTTTAGAGTTCTGATCTGAAACCACCCTCTGACGCTTCCCCACATTTTCTCTTTCAACTTGTATGCTCATACTGTCTGTGCCCATTAGAGGTTGGTTGTGTGTAGGACCATGGCCTACACATTTTTTATGGCTTGTTCTTTAAGTTTCTCTAGTCCTATGGATTCTGTGCCTACGGTGCATCAAAATGGCTCTTTAGGTTGACACTTGTGGGTTTGTTTACAGACCCTAGAAATGCCTTGGGAGGGAAACACACAGAAAGACTTGAAGCTGTTTTTCCATGAAGCTCTTTCAGAAGACAGGATGAAGCATAAGGGTTGGTTCTGGGGATGGTTGTTGAGTTTCTTAAAAGATAGCCATCCACATAATAAAAATACAAAAATCTGAATTTAAACTCTTCAAAACTTGAAAATCTTGACAGATGACAGGAGGAACAAACTTCAGCTGTGCGTGAGACAATTGGGAAAAGACAAGATCATCAGACACAGCCAAATCATTTTGACATGGCAGTCCTTGCATAAGCAGAACACGAACCTAAGGCTCAGAATAAGTCATTTACTGCTGAATCAGAGAGTATAAGTATTTTCACACTTCTTTTCTGGAAAACACCGAAACGATCTTGGGTAATTAGAAACAGTAGCCTTACTTGTAGACTCAGCAGTAAATGAACTCCACAGCTACCTTTTTGTCCAGAGCATGGTTCCCAGAACCCAGAAGACGTGGCCCAGGGCCAAACCCCCTAACCCACCCTTACTCAAGGGAGGAATTACAGTCTCTTGCTGAGGGAAGAATGTGTACCTCTTGCTTCTGAGGTAGCAACAAATGTGACTACACTTAATCCAGGGGAGAAAATCTTCCTTTTTGTTTTTTTTTTTCTGGAAACTTCTCCTGTCAGCTTCAAATGCCAAGTCGTGTCCAGTTACCTTCATCCAGTAACTGATCTGTTGGATGAAAACGGGCATGATAAAAGGCGGTAAATACAGATTTTCATATTTTATGAGGAAGAGGGTGAATTATTCACCCAACTTGTGGAAAAATATAAAGAATGGAAAAATGTATCCTTTGGAGATATTAATCCCTAACAAATGTGCAACTGCAAGAACTTTGAGAGGAATTTATTCTAGAGACAATCTGTTGTTAGCAAATTGTGCACTTTGCTCATGGTAACCCATTGTTACTGCAGATTTTGCAGGTAGATTGTCTCTCATTTGCTGAGTCGTTTTGTGCAATCTCTAAATCATTGCAGGCCATCTATTTGAAAAGTGTTAGTGGAGGAAGCATAATGTGCTTTCATGGTAATGTAAAATGCATTAGAAATGAATTGCATGATGCTTACCTCTCAAATTACAGAAAAGACAATGACACCCATATATGTGAATGCAAATTATATATAAAAATATCACAGATGAATCCCTGAGCTGTAACACTTGTTCATTTCTATAAATATTAACATATCAGGATTTATTTTGACATACTACTAAGATAAGTGCTAGAACTGACAATAATAATGTATAATTTATGTCCTCCATATTACCTTAACATCACTGTGCTTACATTATTGCATAAATTAATTTAATGTTTCTGACATGCAGCAGATTATTCAAGCATTTGTTCTTTTGTCTTCTACTGGTTTCTGCTGCTGTTTTCCAAATTATAGAATATTATTATACTCTAATGTTTATTTTATGGTACATACAATTCATAAAGTCACTTTAAAGTTCTGAAAGCTTTTATTTAGCACTCAGATAAACATGTGTTGTTATATGATGTGGAAAGAGCATTAAAGCTTTTGTATATTAAATGACTTTATGCTTGTGATGCAAATTGACAATAGCTGAGAAGTGCAAAGCTCAGGAGAAATGGAATCCACAGCCTGTACTTTTAAGGTACTTGGGGAATGTGTGGTTGCTACTGCTGGAGTCTTGTGTGAGAATCTCTCACAAATGCATGTAAAAAGTCCTAGACTTATCAAAAAATCTGTTGGTATTTGTTGTTCTGAACTACAAGTCTGTCCTTACCTGTCCCATGTGATAAGCTATATGTAATCAAGTGTGCATTTTCACATGGCCAAAAACCACACTGTGATGTGCCTGTTGCATTCCACTGGTGAACTTGAGGCTAGAATTCAACTTTTCATTTTTCCCCCTGAAAAGGCAGAATATCCTCTCTGGACATGCAGTATCTTTTCTTTAAGTGAGAAATAAATATCTAATAATTGATAAATCAGTGCCTTAATATCGTTACACTTAATAAAAATGAAAACTTCCCTAAAAAAACCTCCGAGAAAACCAACAAAACAAACCAAGTGACACAACAGTAGCATATGTTTAATTTCCTCAAACGGTTTTGACAATGCGCAATTGAAAGCATTTAAAACACTGAATAACTGTTACTTGGTAGCATTTGTGCATCTTCACTAAATCTGGAGAAAAGGAAGTGTGATAAAGCCAAGCTGTTCACAGCCCAGCCCAGGCCAGTATCCTGGAGAACTCTGAGTGGAGGATTCCCAAGCTGAACCTCTGTGACTCTCTCAGTGCCCTTTTCCTGGGGCTAAAGAAAACACAGCATCACATTTTGCGGCAAGAGCTCCCGGGTGTGGAGGGCAGGACATACAGAGCACACTCTGTTTTTCCTGGTGGATTTTTTTGGATGACTTTCCTTGGTTTTTAAGTCTTCATAGCTACATAACCACTGCTTGTTGGCATTAAAAAAAAAAAAAAAAAAAAAAAAAANAAAAAAAAAAAAAAAAAAAAAAAAAAAAAAAAAAAAAAAAAAAAAAAAAAAAATCAAATGGGGAAACCAGTTTTGTTCTAACTCCATTTTGTATTTACTCTGAAGAAAAGGGAGAAGAAAATCGATTTACATTTTAAAGTCCAGATTTACCTGTGCAGCATGGTAGTCTTATGTGCTTGCTGTAATATCTAAAAGTGCTATAAGCCTCATTGTTAATCAACTAGCTATTGGTATAGTTAATAACCTCCAAAATGAATACAATTTTTTCAGCATCAATACCCAACAGCCAATAGTTGGAAGCATTGCAGGCTTGTTTCTTGTGCTTGTTTACTGATTTTGTTTGGATATTGGATAACTGTGGGGCTTCTCTGAAAACATGCTGCAGAAAGGCAGAGCTAAGGTCAAGATTTTGTGTCAACAGTTTGAAAGAGGCAGATGTAATATATGAATATTGTAATAAACAAAAATCAAACAATATAATCACTGGAAAGACCTGCTAAAGAGTTGGACATATGAAATTCCATTGCACCAACCAGTTCATAGGCACCTGATCTGCAAGGTAGAATCCATAACCCTAAATTATATCTCAGGGTAATGACTAAGGAAAGCCAATTTTCTCAAAAAGACAATCTTCCAAATAACTGTCATCTGTGCAGGGAGCTGTTAAAGCCATGCAAGGGTGTTTGCTCACATTCTGTAGCTGTTCCAGTGGAAGGTCCCAGGAGATGGGTAGAGGTTTCCATCCATAGGGATCCCCACTGCAGAGTGGTGCCTCCAGCTGCCTTTCAGGATAAGTGTAACCTTAATGAGGGGCTGGCTCTCCTTGCCAGTTCTCATCCAGATGATGTGTAAACACTTTGTTCATCTCCTGGGAGATTGTCCTAGTCATGGTGATAAAAAATTGCATGGTCAGGACAAGCACTATTCTGTCATCTCTGTACCCCTGTGCCAAAAAGGATGCAAGGTGCTTGGCATGGGAACTGAATTCTTCATCTTCTGGGGGGAGATGTCTGAGGTTTAATTTGATCTCTTCAGGAACAATTTTTTAAATTACCTACAATGACATTTCTGGGATAGGAGGAAAAATACTTTTCTGAATTGCAATTTATTAACTACTTGATATATTTTCATATCTCACTCAAAACTTTTACTCTTTATCAATGCAATTTGTTGAATTCATTTGTTTGAGGATACCAGCAACCAAGGCATTTTTTTGTTGTGCTGAAGAACTTTAAGAAAGCAACCTTTTGAGCAGCTCTGAAGCTGCTGAGTATGGGAGCCTCTTTGGAGATGCTGGCTGTGTCACTCTCAATGGTGGCTGACACAGAACAAAATGCCCTGCTGGAATTTAATTGCTACCTATGTATTTGTGTATGAAGCCAAACCCAAAAGCAGGCCTCCTCAAAGGATGCTGGGAATTACAATTTCACACTGCTCTGATTATCGAAAGTTCAGATTAAATGACAGATTTAAATGGGTCAGTTTAAATCACAAGAAAGAATAAAACAGTCTTTTAAAAGGTATTTTTTATTTTGTGGTTGTTTAAATCAGCTAAAAATAGAAGTATTAAAAATAATATTTCAAGGGAAAACATTCAGTATTTTAACAGTGTCATTGTTTTCCTGCTGCCAAGTGTTTGAGGTGCTGAAATTTCTTTTTAAGACAGCTTCCCATTTTCACTAGAGTCTGCTCTTAGTAGTGGTAGGAAACAGAATGTTCTCCCCTTTCTTGGACTTATTTTGGTGTAAAATAATCCCTTACTTTTCAATTGGTTTTTCTCCCTTGCCAGCAGCANTTTTTTTTTTGTTTTTTTTTTTTTTTGTGTTTTTTTTTTTTTTTTTTTTTTTTTTTTTTTTTTTTTTTTTTAACTGAAGGTTAAGGACAGAGGAGCTATTGAAAAATCAAAATACTGTTCTCCAGACACTGATGTTTGGAACAACTTTTTCAGGTTTTTAGTGATGAAGAGGCACAGGGGAAATGATATTCTGTATCATCCAACTACAAAAGCTGCACTCTGACTAGAGCAGAATACTGTCTTAATTGGGCAGGGGGAGCAGTCCTGCCTGATATCTGATTCAGGAGCCAAAATTGTTTACCACAGAAAAAGGAGAGATCCCAGTTTGAAAGAGGCCTACAAGCTGGAAGCAATAGTGCTTGAGAAAGACAGAAAAGCTGAATAAGGGCGTGTAGGTGGTAGCAGATCAGCACTTTCAGCAGCATATCAGAAATGCCATGCTGCACAAGTCCTTTAGGATGAGAGACAGGCAGCTGTGCAAAGACCATAACTAGGTGATGGAACTGCAGCTGATAGCAATTATTATCACAGGCATCAGCTGAAATCAGCACTGAGCTCAGAAACACAAAGGCTTCATCGAGAGTCAAGGGAATGTGGAGAAGGTGATGTGCTTGGGGTTGTCAGAGAGGGAGGAGGTAGTAGGATATCTTAACTTTACTTCTAAATTAGTGTTCTGTATTACCCCTACTGCAAAGAGTCAGGACAAGAAAGAAAGGGGAAAAAAAAAAAAAAAAAAGGAGGGAGTCTGATGACCCTGGAATCACATTGGAGGAGCCAGGTAACTCTTTTGTTTGTTTGGTTGTTTCTTTGTTAGCCATGGTTGCAATATCAGCCCAAGGGGTTGACAAACCAGTGTTCTGCTGAGAGTGAGAGTGTGTCCACGCTTGGAAGTCAGTGATGGCAGCTCTGTGAATGTCTCTAACACCAGTGATCCTGCGTCTGGACGCAGCTGTACTGGCAAAACTAACTCCCAAGAGAGAAATTAGCTATGCTGGCAAAAGTTCAATTTTGCCAGTAAAACCACATCTATGTTAGGGCCTTTTGCCAGCACAGCTGTGCTGGTTGCAAATCCCATGTCCTCACACCCCTGACTTTCTGCTAGCAAAAGTTTAGTGTAAGATCTGCCTCAGAAAGAAAATAATAGGGAGATTCGCTTGTATTGATTCAAAGCTACTTGTTTAAATACAGACAGTAAGGCAAAATCTCCATAATGGTATACTTTATTCAGTCTCTCTTTAGAGCTTTTCTCACTTGCATTTCTTAAATGTTGATTTTTGTGTGTGTGTGTGTGTATTAAGCACTTTAATACCAAATCATCAAAAATGCAATCTGGTAACCTGAACCACATTACAGCTTCAATGCAGCTCTGCCTCATTCTGTGCTAAACCACAGTTCTTTGATAAAAAACATGATAAAGAGCTACATTGTACAAAACACAGTACAGCCAGCTGCAAATATTCCAGGGCTATCCAATAGTAAATAGCATAAAGTACAGAATGTGTGGAGGCTAATGCTCTCATTCATTCCTGTATATATATATATATATTTAAAGTAAGAATCAGATGAAGAAAACCATGTAAAATCTGCCTACCATCAGCTGAAAGCACGAAGAAAACTGAGTTTTTATCACTTATCTGCAAAATGAGAGCACAGTGCAAATATAGATGTATTTTCAGAGCTCTAAACTAGATTTAAGAGTGAATTAAAGCTCTAGATTCTTTCTCCTCCATGCTGCAAAAAACTGGTGTTAGGCCCTGCTTTTTGGAGGTTAAGTCATACTGATTTTACCACATTGACTGAGAAAGAAGAAGGGTCATAGAATCATAGAATATGCTGGGCTGGAAGGCACCCATCAGGATGTTTGAGCCCAACTTGAGGCCCTGCACAGAACTCCCCAAAAATCACACCCTATGCCTGAGAGCATTCTGCACTTGTAGTGTCACTGAAATATGTTTTGTGAAAATAAATCTTCAGAAAATGTGCATGCATAAAGGAACTAGAAGGTGTGACCTGTGTAATAAATGAAGCTGATGCACAGGACCTGTCTGCCTAGATTGCTTCTCAGTGGATCTGGTGCAAATTCTCTTTCCAAATGGGAAAAAAGGAAATCAATGAAGTAGCTTTGAAAGTGCACAGACACAGACAAATACAACAAGAACAGGCTATTTGTGAGCTGTAATGTTGCTGAGCTATGCTGATACAAAGCACAACATGAAAGCTAAAAGCAAATAATTTCAGGAGTACAAGAATGATTGTGGACTGGTTTGCAGTGGAACTGTGTACCATGCTTGATAGTGAAATCTGACATTTTCCCATGGTTTGGAAGGATCTCCTGTTTTTAGCCTAGGGTTATCATCCATTTTTTTTTTCAGCAGGAGAAAATTATTTTGGTCTCCCGAGTATAAACTTTTCTAGGGACCAGTAAGTGCACAAGCCCAGTCTGGAACTTTTCCTTCTATTGACAGCCTGTTTTCACTCAGCATGTCTTTGATACTAGTTCTGCTTGCAAATGTGCTGATGTGGGAAGCTTTGGTGAAAAACAGATAAACAAATGAGATTGCATCAGCCTTGTTTTCTGGGGAAACCAGGATTAAAAATCTATTTGCATATCTCTATATACAAAAAAGAGTGTTTTGAGTGACCCCTTCTTAGAAAAAAAAGTATTTTTCAGTAGGTAGAATATCCTTTTCCAAAATGTTACCTGAGTCTAATATGATGGTTGTAGGAAAACTCTCTCTTGCCAGGAATATCCTGAAGTAGTGCCAGGGGCTTGCTGGCTTTGAGACATGTTGGGAGTTATTCATAACTCAGTGTGGGTACCTACTAGCACTGGAATGTGCAAAGTGATTTTTCGAAACCCACACAGAATCTTCAGAAGGTGGTCATATTTGATGTAGGCTTTTTCATGCTATAGAGACTGTGCATAAGAAATCACAGCATGCATAAATAGTGCCAAGACTTGAAATTCCAGCCTTTTCCCAAGGAGACAGTTCCCACAACGTGATTTTTTTTTTTTTTTTTTTTTTTTTTCTCCTCTCTTTTTCATTCGTGGTCATGCTGTGGCCAAAAGATGAGTAGGAATTACAATATTGTATTTTTGACATGGTGAAAATTACACTTGTGTTGATGTAGATCTGATTGAACATCTGTGATGTTTAATTATGGTGGTAGCACCAAAGCATTAGAAAAGATCTTTCTGCACAGTCACAAGTTGTCAGGAAGAAAGCATAAACTCAGGTTTGTTAAACTGGTTTCTGGTTTGTTTTCCTAGAGCTGATAACAAAGTCTAGGCCTAAGACCAACTCATGTGAGAAACAGAACATCTTCTGAAATTCCATTACAACTGCTAACAAATGTGGTTGTTCCATGGAATTTTAATAATGACCTTTTTTTCCTGTAAAAATAGGAACCTTTGTGATTAGATGGAAATGTAGAAATTTACCTGTCTGAAATTACTCTTTGTTCTTCATTTGTCATATTGATGTTTCTTAGGCCAACAGAGGGAACAAACCTAAAGAGAAGTACCAAGTAATAGTGTGAATGGGATGCCCAAAATCTATGCAGCATACTCAGAAACACTACAAGAGACTTGACTCTGTGACAAATTATGCAGCAGAATACATAGATGTCACATTTTATATGTTTAGACTGTCATGATACCTGGCTGGCATCAGGAAAGGATTTCCCATGCTGGCTGAGGATGGGTAATGAGCCCACCTGCAATGGAGATCCCTATGGTTGGAAACCCTTACACACCTCCTGGGACCTTCCACTGGAACAGCTACAGAATGTGAGCAAACACCCTTGCATGGCTTTAACAGCTCCCTGCACAGATGACAGTTATTTGGAAGATTGTCTTTTTGAGAAAATTGGCTTTCCTTAGTCATTACCCTGAGATATAATTTAGGGTTATGGATTCTACCTTGCAGATCAGGTGCCTATGAACTAGTTGGTGCAATGGAATTTCATATGTCCAACTCTTTAGCAGGTCTTTCCAGTGATTATATTGTTTGATTTTTGTTTATTATTATATTAATATGTTATATTTTATACTTATTCTTATATTATAGTTTATTTTATTACAATATTCTTATATTTTCAGTACTGGTTACTGAAAAAGAGTGGCAGCTGTGAAGGATGAAAGTCTCTGATGTGCCATGGGCGTGGTATAAAGAGCAGAGCAAAGACGAGTGTGTGGTCAAGTATTCCTGCCATGGAGTCTTGGACTACTAGTTAGAGAAACATCTATTAAAAAAAAATAAATTAAAACTTGCATGCTTTTTTCTTTTTCTCTAAAAATATTCAAGTAGTGAAATGGATTCTGTACTTTCATGTTCCTTTTGATTCTAATTTCTTGAAGATGGTTATAATCCAACACTTCTAAGTCTCAGGGCAGCAGATCTCTGAATACATTTCTTTCCATGATGGTAAAATAATCTCTTAACAAAAGCTTGAGTTTTTAGGGGACCTTTAAGTCACAGAATGCTTCCAGCCTCTGATAACACTAAATAAATTAAGAATTTGTCTTCTCTTCTCACCACAGAGATACATCCCATATGTTTGTTGTGCTTATTGTCAGTAGAGAGAGAGGTCAAGCAGCTATTCCTTCCTGTACTGTTTTGTCTCAATGTGCAGGAGATATGTCAAGGAAGTTTGGGGTCTTGCATTCCAGAAGTGAGGAAGTTGTCTGCTCTGTGACCAGGGAAAAGGTTGCTTATTTGGTTTTTTTCTTCTGTTTGTGGAAGGTCCATTGAAGCAGCCTCTGTGTTAGGAAATAAATAAACAGTATTTTGGCAGTCTTTTCAGACTACACAAAAAATGTGAAGTTTACAGGAGATCATTGAGATAAGTAACTTCTTTTCTGCAATAACTTCTTTTCTGTGGTTCATTGCATGTCTGTAGACATGATAGAGCAATTTGAGCTGGCCTTGATTAGAGGTTAAACAGATGGCTATTCCCTTACTTGCCTTGGGGTAGATGTATCTTTCCATGCTGTCTTTTTTTTGTTTGTTTGTTTGTTTGTTTGAATTAATAGGTATAAACCAATAGGTGATGTAAGGAAAGATTAATCTGTCTTTTCCTCTTTTTTTCTTACCTGAGGGAGTATGGTGCTGATTTACAGAAATCCCTTAACACATGATCTTTTTGATTTTTTTTCCCCTTTAACCAGGGTGGGTTTCTTGCCCAGACCTTGTCTCCTTTCTGTGCCATGGCACCAACTCTGTCAGGCTGCCCTACGAGCTGGGGTGTGCACAGTCCATGAGGCCACAATCTGCAGCCTCCCAGCCTTATGGCAGGGCATGAGTGCAAAAAGAGCTTTCTTGCTCTAATGGCTGTGAAAAGCAAGCACAAGTGGAACACACTGCAGATCGATTCTGAATTGCTGAGTGAATGCTTTCAAAAAATGTTTTCTTTGTTGCCAGTTTCCTATGCCGTGGCTTCCAACCCATCTGGTTTGAAAGGCAAAGGCATTATTTCAAGACCTTTAGGGTTCTGGAAATCAATAAACAAGGAAGGTTCTTTGCTTTGTTTTCAAGCAGCACAAAGGGACAAAAGCCACCCCATCTGGATACAGACACAGAGAGAGAGCATAGATGGGTTTTATTCTGAGTAAGCTCCAGTGCACAGGAAATCTCCTGGTGAGAAGAAGGGATGTGAGAAGAGAGAACAGTAAAACAGCTGTAGTCTGCATTTGGGCAATGATATCTGGGAGCATCAAACAAGAGAGACTGAGACTGAAGTCTGTCTTCACGTCAGTGGAGCAGAATTTGGGGTCCAGTGGAAAGGTGTTGGTTTGTCCTTCTCTTTCTTGGGCTATCTTCCATGGAAAAATTCCTAGTTTTAATAAATACACTCCAAAACTCCTACTGAGCAGGGTGATTTGAGAGCCCCTTATGTGGGCTATAAGACCTCTGGTCGAAGAACCCAATTGGAGTGTATTTCCATATCTGGGGAATCTGGTGAATCAAAGCAGCAGTGATATACATGCTCTCCATCCTGGCAAGGAAGGACCTGGCCTGTAGGAGAAAAAGTCTTGCTGATACCTTCACACTGCATGGGACACCCCAGTGCTGGGAAAATCCAGAGAGCTGGTGTGGAGCAGCTCCAGAGGGGCTCTTTGTGCAGTGTGTGTGATGAAAGGTGGTTATCAGACTGGAACCCTTCCTTACGTGGTGGGAATGAGATGCTCCTGGAAGGAGGACTCACTTGTGTGGGACTCACTTTAAAGAAAGAGAAGTACAGGAAAATGAGTGTGTCTAGTGAGACAGCACATGTCAAGAGGGAAGGGGGACTATACAGAGTCAGGAGAAGAGTATTGCATGAGAAGAGAGGAAAGTGAACAGAAGGAAGAGGAAAAAAAAAAAGGCAACTATAATGGGAGAAATGAAATCATTCTCAAAACGTAAAATATATATTTTTCTAATCGGATGGAGCTGCCAGATAAACTCCTTTGTCCCAAGTTACCAGGATAATCTCTTTATTCTATTGCAGCCCATTGCTAGTCTAGCTGGCATGAATTACATCCTTTATAAAATGGGCATGTGTGGTAAGCAGAGCTGACCTGTAAAATAAGAGCTTTCTTAAATGGGATATGAGGAAATTATTTGGCTCCACAGGCAAGCTTGCAGTCTCCTTTAATGAAAGTTTTGTTTTAGACTTTCCAAAAGAGATAGAGGGAGGCCTTGCAGCAATTGCATAATTTAAAATATTAAGGGTGTAAATTTCATAAAGCCTCAAACCATGCACAAGGCTTAATTTTTCCATATTTTCAACATGGCTTGTACATTGGCTTATGAAGTTCAACTTCGTTTCTGATGTTTTCAAGTCAAGTTTACTTTCTAGTATATCTTTCATGTCCTACCATTTAGTTTCCTGAGTAACAAGAAAGTAGCACAATAGAGACATGGTTAAATCCTGTTATAGATGCTTCTTTGAATCTTTGCCACTTTATTGGGATCCTTGTTTCCTTCCAATTATTTTTTAATACTTAGAGAGAGAAAAATGTACAGTCAGTCTCTGTTAATTTTATTAAAGTTAGTTCTCAAAATGAAGGCTGGTGTGGGACTGACACTTATGTCAGGAACTTATTCAGAAATCTGAACATTGGCCCAGGACTGCAACTGCAGTGAGAGCTGCTTGCATGACACTTGCTGGGGCAAATGAATGGTGTGTTACTTCAGTGTATTCTCTTTGACAATTGCCAGAAGCAGAGATAATTCAGAGAAGAAGAGTCTTTGTTTCTGTGATTCCACTGTGGTAGGAAACAACCCTGAAAACAGACTTTGCCATAAACAGAACTGAGAGCAAAAAAAATATTTTTCCCACGTTAGTGAGTGTAAGTGTTCTTACTGACACAAAAATAAAGTCTGTATTTTGGCTTGTGTCATGTTGAGCTGTTTGATAATTCAGTAACTAGTAACAATTGTGTGTGTTATATGTACACACATTCAACAGGATCCTTAAATAAATTACTTGCATAATTGTGCAAAATGGAAATGAATAATTTGTTGTCAAGTAGGTCCTTGCAAACAGTAATTTACCCAAGAAACTCTCGAGGACAGCAGGAAAACAGGAAGGAAATAAGAGAGAGGGAGAAAAATTTAACAGCAGAGGAAGCAGATGAGATGAGAAAGTGAGGCTCCAAGAACACTGAACATTTGGGAACAAATGGGATGGGTTGGCCATGAGTACACTCAGGTTGAACTGAACTAACTATCAGAGCAGGGGAAGATTAGAACTGCCTGCCATGAGCCCTCTGGGCCAAAGGTCCAATTTCCCAGATGGAGATTTAGCCCCTTCTGGAAGACTTCATGTGAAGTGAGTGCCTATGAGGCCAGGAGCTGGCAGTCCAGGTAGCTCCCTCATATTCTGTGTTTCTGCAAGGGGTCTGTGCATATGGTTATCTGTGTCTGGCTTGGAACTGAACAGAAAATGACCATATTATACTTATTTTCCCATGTTAACCTGCAAACTTGAGTATGAACAGTAGACAGGCAAGGGTTAGACTGAATGTTACAAAAAAAACCCCCTCAAAATACTCATTTATTTCCAAAAATATGCGATTAATAATAAATGTCATAGCAATCATTATGAGGCTACAGCTCATCTTGCATTCAGAAAGTGGAAACCTCCTTTACTAAGTATTTCTGGGTTTTTGTCATTAGCAGCTGCTATTTCATATGCAGTCACATAGTAACTCTAGACAGTAAGTGGTAGTAGTCAAGCAGATTTAATTAGGTTTTTTTAAGAACTTTTCATGTGAGACCCAGTCCCTCACCTCTGGTGGGAACTGGCAGAAGTACATGGGCAGAATCTTTATTAAGGTTGTTATAGTTCAGTCTGCAAAGTTGGTGACATTCCATTTTGAGTCTTTGTGTAGAGCCACACATGAAAATTATACTGATTTTTTTTTTTTTTTTAATAACAGACAAGTTTTGCACACAAGCCAATTGATTCCTAAATCCATCTGTCCAAACCAGTACGCTATGCACAGTAAATCAGGAAACTCATGAAAAATGAAAAATGGTGTTATCATATTAGAGAATTTTGCTCTCTTTGGCAATACATACATAATGCCAGTTCCCATAATCGACCAGACTTTTTCCCTGTACTTTCAGAAGCCTGCAGGCTAAATGGAAGTGAATGCTGTGGGCATTATGGTCTTGATTATATGGTGTATCCATTTTCATATCCTGGATGTCTGACCATAGCCTCTGGGCATCTGTAATGGAGGAGCAGGTCCTACCAGCTCATGCATTTGTTACTTGTATCTGCAGCTGCACTTTATATTGGTTTGGAGCACTTCTGCTGTTAAACCTGCTCTAAGAACTACTAAGTCACCCTGAATGGCTAATTCTCTTCTGGCTATTAGGTTTCACAGGTACAGCTCCTCATTAGACCCCAACTATTCTTCCCTGAGAATGCCATGCTTTCCAAGTTCTATTTTTGTTCCTTTTGTTCACTCCTGTTTCTCTAATAATCAGTGTCCCCCTGGGCACCTAAAAGCTTGCACAAGCTTAAATCACTCAGAACAATATCTCAGTATTAGGTTCCTATCATGAGAATCTGAGGTGTCATACAGAAAAATAATAAAATATGTTCTTATGGAGAGAGAATTGGAAGGTAAGGGCCAAGGGAAAGGTATAGAGAATTTGATTTTACTTTGCCAGTCTTCTGTGAAGTGGTATCTTGCTTTTCATCCTAAACTCAATGTTTCTATTGTTGGGAGGAAAAAAGTAAAAATAAAAGGAAAAGTTTAGTTTTCCTATTAAATGTGCTAGTTTAATTTTCTGGAATTTTGACTTTTTGTCAGTGTTTAATTTTACCCACATGAATGTATGTCATTGAGATTTCAAGAGGAGATATTTTTCTCAACATTTTTGGGTAAAAATCTTGGTGGTGCTAATAGGACCTAATCAAAGAAGCTGAGAAGTGGTTTTTGGTGGTTTCGGGTTTTTTTGGCGATGTGGTTTCTTTCCCATCTTGAAAGTCCCATTTAAATAGTTTCTTCTCCTGTACCTTGTCACAGATAAATTCTTTTTCTTTTCAGTAAAATGTTTTCCAAACCCAAGTGAAGCCCAGTTATTGATAGTGTTCCTAGTTTACACATAGCAAAATGATTTCTTGGATCACAGTTGAAATTTTCATTTAGAGTTTTGTCTCCAGAAGTCTGTTTCTTGAGCCCTTGGGTATAAAATAACATTTAAACACCAATTGTGGGGAATGGGGTGATATTGGTGTCAAGTTTTATGTTGTTTTTAATTTTGGGAGTATTTTTAATGTGATTTCACCTAAACAGTAGTATTTTGAAACAAGTGCATTTCTATGTGGAGATCTGAGGCTATTTCCCCTGGCTGGCTTGCTTTATCTAGTTTGATGTGCTTCTCCTGCTTGGAAGCAGGCTGTGGTATTTCCATTTGCAAAGGCTGAAGATCCCATCCTCTTGGCTGGTTGTGCAGAGGAGTAACTTTCTGCTCTAAGCTTCATCAGTGGTGGTGCTGCTTGGTGTACACTGCCCCAGACAATTTAATTTCTTTTAAAAAGGCTTTCTGACAGTCTCTGCTTAGTGTTCTGCAACTTTCTTAACCAGGCTATTGTAAAGGATGAGGCAAAAGACCTGCTTTCTCCATCCTGGAAGAAAATTGTTCTCCCTGATTCTCCTACAAGGCTGTGGGAGCTTGGGAAACTCATGAAAATCACAAGTGAATAGCCTGGTTGGGTAAGGATGAGAGATGAAAGGTTGCTGTGCTGAAAGTATCCCATGGCAATACCAGGAATTTTGTGTGTGAGTTGGAGCAGTTGCACTTGAGACGATCTCTCCAGCAGAGGAGGCAGGCTTTGCATTGAAGTACTCTTTATTTCCAAAGGCAGAAAAATCCAAAGGAAATATTCTGCTATTCCCATTTTACTGAAAAGAGAAAGTGAGATATGAGATGTTCAGCTCAGAGATGCCCAGGAAGCACATGATGAAGTAGGAGACAGAGCTCGAAGCCTTTGTGTCCCAGTCAGCCTTCTGAAGAAGGATCAGCTTTTAGGAGGCACATGTCCTGAATGCTCAGTTATTAATAGTGATTTACATAACAGCATGTAGCCCTATTTCTATATTACAGAATAGGACTCACTCTTCCTTTGTGAAAATGACCTGGATTTATATCAGCAGTAATAAAATACTGTTGCAGAGAAGGGCTGTGAAGAGTGGGGGGAGGGAGTATGAAACTAAAAATAAGAAATATGTACAGTACATAATTCTAACAATGTTATCTGAAAGACTGTAAAAATAGACTCAATTAGATATTGTCAGAGCTTTTTTCTCCATGCAGCTGCCTAGCCAAATATGACAATTTTTCAACAATATAAAAGTTCTAACACAATACATGATACATTGTACTGAATTCATTAACACTTTGCTACCTTAAACATCATTGTAAAGAGAGAAAATAATGTAAGAGAAGCTTGTCATTTTTTGTTGTTGTTCCTTTTGTTTCTGTGACATGTTTGGAATTGCATGCCTGCGAGAGTTTTGTGATCTAAATTTAATGATCCTAAAAGGGATTTAGTAAGATATTGTTCTTTTCTCCTGCAGACATCCCTAGGCTGAGTGCTACATGAAAAGTGAGACTCAATTATAAAAAAAAAAAATAAATTAATTTATCTTTAAAAATAAAAAGCCTTTTCATGCATCGTGGTATTTCCTCAGAGATGTAGCCTTAGTGTAGAGCTTTCCTAGCTCTGCTTTGCAACAGTGTAATTCCTATAGAAAGAGAGTTTGCACACAGTGCACAGAACATCTATGTGCACAAATGTGCCCCCCTTTCTGTGAATAAAGACATTATGATGACAGTCAATATATTTGGTTTTGATTTGGAAATGGAATCTGCAGATCTCTGATCTCATTCAAAGTTGTAAATTTGCAAAATTACTGGAGTGCACAGTTGGTCAGAGTGCGGATATCAAAACCTTAAAACCCAGCATTAGACTGAAACTTTTGGTCCAGTTGTAACCCAGGTTTTCAGCTACCATTCTCTTACAAGTACTACATTTGAGATAGAGAGATAGAAAGAGATTTGTAAAATTATTGGGGGTTAATTTGGAGTCAAAATCAGGAATAGCATGTTGAACACATAAATTAAAATAATCATGGTTTGGGCATGCTGATGGGCTTTA
>WEIU01016804.1:26321-57079 GCA_013389925.1 Aegithalos caudatus | reverse complement strand
TTTTTTTTTTTTTTGTGGATATAATGTGCTCTGTGGCTTGACCATCACACTTGAACTACAGAGAAAGGAAACTCCCAGGAAAGAAGAGGAATCACATGCGTTTTTGAGAGGAAAGAAAGCTGATGACTGAGAAGACATCACTTCCTGGAAAATATAATAAATTCATAAATCTCTTATTTCCTCTTTTGTTCCAGTTTAGTGCAATGTGTAGTTCTGGAAAATTGTATGGAATAATGCATTCCAAGTTGGGTAAAACTTAACCAGGGTTCTTTTGCCTTGCTCTTTAACCCTTAGCCCTGGGCATCACAAAAGATATTTATTCTGTATTCAGAGCATGAGCAAAGAGGACTGCTGTGATTACTTAATCAGGATATGGGAGGTGATACCAATAGTTTCTGGGAGGTTAGACTAGAAATCCCTTCTTTCCAAACAAGACATTCATAGCTGTGCAGCTCCAATTTTCCTGTTGCTCAATTGTTGAGTGCCAGATTGATGTGGAGTTTCCATTGCGATAGATATATGGATGTGTGTGCAGGTACTGGGTTCTCTCTGCTTCTCCTTTCTAAATTGAACTTGAGAAAGCTGCTGCTTCTTTCTGACCCTGGTCACCATCTCTCAAAGTATTTAAGAGTCACACAGATGTGGCACCTGGGGACTTGGTTTAGTGGTGGCCTTGGCAGTGCTGAGTTAATGGTTGGACTCAATGATCTTAAAGGTCTTTTCCAGCCTAAACAATCCAATGAAAACTGGGAAGGAGACATCAGAACATAAAAACTCCGAATTTATGTATCTCTGGAATGTTCTTCACAGTAATGATTTAAAAGTTTGATCTTTAGCTGTGGCATCTTGCCCTGAATTAAACTGGGTTCACTATGGAAAGATACTGTACCAAACACTGAAGAGATTAAGTCAGTTGAAAAGGGAGTGAGTGGTGCACACTGCCCACTATAAAGAGCAGGACAATATTTATTAGGGAAGCATTAGACAGTGTAGACAGTAAAAATGATGCTGGTAGTTGGGAAACACCTTGTGCCAAGGCAGTGTTTTCATACTTCACCTCCTTACTTCCTACATGAATAAAACACCAGTCTGCACAAGGAAAAATAGTGGAATAGAAGCGGCAAAAAACCCAAATCAAATTAAAAAACCAAACAACAACATAAAACTACCCCTAAACCAACTCCACCCACCTCCCCCCCTTCTCCAACACCACCCTCCCAAATTTGGCTTGGGCATCTATCTGAAAAACTAGAAACAGGCTGGCCAAACTAGAAGTATTTCAGTCACCACCAATGTTTTAACAACACGTTAGTTAGAAAATCAGATATTATGGAAAATATGTATATTTGCATTGTAGAAAATACATGCCACATTCAACATTTGTGCCTATAGATGTAAGAAAATTAACTCTATCCCAGCCAAACACAGTAGAACACGTCTTACTTTGGAAGAAGTTAGTTAATGCTATGTCATGGTGGAAAAATACAGTCAAAGAGCAAAATTATTTTGTTTTTTAAGATGTAGAGGGACCCTTTCAACTCAGTAATTTTCTACATAAGCTTACTGAGTTCATTCTTTGTACCATTCCCCACTGTGTAATGATTGCTTCGGTTCCAACTGAGCTGAAATTAAGCCTCTGTCTTCCCCTGAAGCTTTGTTTTCACAAAGTCTGTAATTACAATTCAATTTAAACCACGTACATTTGCATGTGTATCCTTGTGAAGCGTCCTCTCTAGCATTGCTGTGTGGCCATGGCATGCACCTAGAACGTGCTGACATCTGCTGAGGATCTTGGCTGATACAGCAGCCAGATTTTGGTTGTATTTTTGGTTATTATTTGCTAATACTGAAGTAGTCCAAGTGTTCTTCAGAGAGTAAACCAGCAACATATCTGAAGGTATGTGTTACTAAATTATGTAAAGTATGTGCAGCCATTTCTGATTTGGGAATATGCAATTTACTAATCCTTTATTTAGGGATACAAGGCCTGATATCCAACAGAATAATAACACTTCACCAGTCAGCCTCAGTAATTGATTTATTTACTTTATGAGTTTTGTGGTAAGGTTCAGTGGGAGCAAGAGGGAATGGGTCTGTGTTGCAGTAAATTCTGCTGATGTTCACTAAGGTGCTCTTTGCTGCTTTTCAAAGCATTGCTGAGGACTTTTAAACAGTTGAAGGATTTCTGTTCCAGGGAGGTTTGGGTTCGAATAGTGAATGAGTCCCTCATCGTAGTTACAAAAGTGTCTGTTTGTTAGAGATCTCCAAGTTCCTTCCAGATAAAAGATGCTAATAGATGTAAGATAATCTGTACATGCAAGAATGTCGTCATTAATAAATATTGAAGAAAAAAAAAAGCTCTCTGTGAACGATGTAAAATAACACCAATGAGTATTTAATCTGCTTTTTAAATTGAATTTTCAGCTTAAAAAGGGAAACTTTTCTTCTTGTTTGAAAAATTAAAATAGAAAAATGAATATTGAAATGTATTGGCTTGGGATTTTCAATGCAGTTTAAATAACTAATTAAGAAAAAGTTGCAGGGAGGAAAAACATTAAAATATGCAATAATTTATTTTTAATAAGTGTAAAACAGATTATTTTAATTACCGCATCTTTAAAAATATGGGGTAAATAAAATGCCTTAAATTGTCATTCATAGAGATTTGGAATTGAAGTGTAGAGATTAAAGACTTTTATCAGTAGATGTAGACAAAAGACTTAATGAATAACCAACACAGAAATTAACTGAAATGACAGCTACATATTTTTTGCTTGGTTTCCCATGTCCTCTGACATTTTTTCCCTCTTTGGTTTTGCTTTTCAGAATAAGTTGTTAGCCAGGTGAGGTTTCATGATATGTTCTGTTCCACTGTTTTCTTTAACCAAAGATTTTAAGCTGTTTTTAAATTTGCCTCCTTGCCTTTAGAATAGCAGCTACCTGATTGACTTTCTCCCTGCACAAGGACTTGAAGGTAGATTCTAACCTATATAATTTTTTTACACTTAATTTTCAGTCACACAGGTTTCCATTGAAATCTTTGTAAGCAATGGTGCCAAAATCACCCAACGCCAATCAAGTTTTGGCAAAGGCTGCACACCCTTGCTGGAGTTAATATTTTATATTGCTACATAAATGTTGGGTCCAAGTGCTCCTTATTTATTGTGCAGCTCTTTCAGAGGGGTTTCAAGGAGCCATCGGGCTGTCTCTCAGTGCATGAACTCTGAACCTGGGTGTCCCTTGGAGAGCTCTGGCTGGTAGAGAAAACTTCTCCCTTTTGATGCAACAAATTCCATGCAGAAACAGAGCACGACAGAGACGTGTTTGCTGTGTGGTGTCTAGTGGGGGTGAAGCTCCCTTCTCTGTGCAAGCACGTGCTTTTTGTGGACTTGCTCAAAACCCTCTAAATGACGTGCACTCTGTGTTACTCGCCTCGTGTTTACCCAAAAGCAGAGTCTGACCCGAAAGTGCTGTGTTTGTCCTGGTTGTTATAAGGTTGTGGGTTCAATGTTCATAAATGAGTAATTGTCCTTTAGAGGCCTGGGCTATAGTTCACCCTGTTAGGGCTGCTGAGCCAACAAGCACAGAAAGAGCTGTACTTTGGCATCATCCCAAAAAGTTAGAGGTCGTGAGCCAAAAACCCCAGGAAAGCCTTTCAGCTTTCCCGTCAGCCCGGTGTGCTGGAGTTCAGAGCTGCTGAGCTCACCTGGAACAGGACAGCAGCAGGAAGGTGGGGGAAGGGACAACTCTTTCCAGGGAAAGAGTGTGCAAGGTCTCCAAGTCTTCCAGCAGCCAGGGAAGCTGTCCTCCCAGCAAGCGGGGAAACAAACAGGATTTTTTTTGCCTTGAGTTTTTATGAGAAATGTTTGTTCTCCCGTTGGCTTGTTCTATTACTTGTCTGACTTTCCTGCTCCTTTAAGGGGGAGAAGATGTGCCAGGAAACCTCTGTCAGAAAGCCAGAATAGTTCTGTCATATTTTAGCACTCCAGCTATTCTTCTAAGTGGGGAAAAATAATTTGGGAGTCCCTGGCAGTTTTGCTTTTTTCTGAAGGAAACATGAAAGACGGGAGGATTTGGCCCAATGGTAGCTGAAAGCACTCAGGCTCTGCCAGGATTTAATTCCTTGTGAACTCTGACCTGGAATGAATACAACACATGTGCTACTGTTCCTCTATAATTTAGCATCCCTTTTTCCTGTGTGGGTTTTTCTCCCACCCCCTGGTTTGTTGCTGTTAAACCTGGCTGAGGAGTCTCTCCTTTACAACTGGTATCCCTGCGAGGAGAGGCGCTCGCTCCTTTTACCAGCCTCTCAAGACTCCCACTAAAAGGCACCGGAGGTTTGCCTTCTCTGGCCTTGGCAGTGTTGCTGTTTTTGGATCCCAAAGCTCCACTTTCCCCCCTCCCCCCAGCAGACTTAGGTTCCTCACAAAGTGAAAAGGCACTCCTTGGATTAAAGGGTCTGAGTGAATGCTGCTGTGTGACCACTAATGGGTTCCAAGGGTCCCGGGTTCCTGGGCAGGAGCTGCCGTGTGCTGCCAGGGGACTTCTCAGGCGCTGTTACTTAGAAATTACGTGGTGCTACACCAGCTCTGGGACTTGTAGATTTGCATTCACTCTGCAGCTTCATTAAAAATTTTAACTGGGACATATTTAGACTACTCAAGCTGCTTCTATAGAGTTGATTATTTTGTCTTGTCCTTAGAAAACAGCTTATCCTTGTGAAAATAACATATAAATTGTACTATTATATTTAGTGCTGCAAGCTTTGCTGTTGCTGTTTAGTTTTCTTTTCCTTTTGAAGCTGTGGAATTTCTGAAAAATAATGTCTTCTGAGTTAAAATCCACCATAGGAAGAACACATTCTGTGTCTTTTGCATTTTTCTCACTGATTTCTATGAACCTCTGCCATTAGCGTGGTTATTACCTAGAGAACAAAGAAAAGAGAGAAAGGATGTTTCTGTAGGAAGACACAAGATAGTTCAGACATGCCATTTCATCCAGAGGAAGTATTAGATGCCTGTGCACCTCCATTCTGTCTATAAAGGGCATGAAGTAAGATATGCTCATTCTGGAGTGTTGTTTGTATCTTAATTCGTTGAAGAAAACTGATTCTCTCCTAAGTAAGCTTTCGTACAAATATAAATGCTACTCTCATGAGCACAGGTGTTTTGTGGTTTTCTGAACTTTGTTGCAAAACACTCTCCTTATGAGGAGTTATAGTCAAGAATCTATGGTTTAATTGTCAGTGTTGAACTGCAGAAAAAATTTATTGTGTAAATATTTCCTTTTCTAGCACTCAAATATTCAGAAAAAAAATCTCTCTAAACACAGGAGCAAGTAAATTTTACATGTTATTCCATTCACTTCATTTTACATTTGAAAAATCCAGTTTATCTGAAATTGGATAAAGCTGCCACAGCATTTTTAGTCTCTGATGGCATGTGAGACTTAATTTCTCCTGTGAAACACTGTTAATTTCTGTGGAATTCTGCAGGTGCTCTGTGTTTGTGAGATCCAGGAGGTCTTAAATTTAGAGATGCTCGTTACAGTCAGTTTCATGCAAAGCCTATAGTAAAGCAATCTGTCAATTAAAGAATATGGCTCACCAATCCATCCTTTTCAAGTTTCCCATGTATGTGTTTAAAAAAAAAAAAAAAAAGAGTATAAGCCTAAATGCTGTTTGCTCTCTTTTATAATTTTCTAGGAGCAGCAGGAAATTATTTTCACACTTGATAAAGCTCAACCTTCATAATGAAGGCAATGAAGAGCAAACGATGCACCAGAGCATAAGACAGCCTAAACTTGCAATATCAAGTAAGTTTTTAGAAGATCCTTCTCTGAGAAAAAGAACCTGAGCTGTTTCAAAGAATTTTTGAACAAGTGTTTTGGGCTTCTTATATTTTCTTTACATTTTGTTGTAGTTCTGTGTGCTGGAAATCTAATTTGGGGTTGCACAAAGGCTGCAACTGGATGTCTGGGGATGAAGTTATGACTTTACCTCTTCTTTGGAAATGGCCAGGTTTCCTAACACTGCAGTAATGTTTGTTATCCTGTCTGAGGAATGGAGGAGTTGTGGGAATTGTTTACTCTCTTACATTTGATTGAGGAGTGGGTGTATAGAGTTTTTTTGCAGGGGGACGAAGGTTGCAATTTTTTTTTTTTTTTTTTTTTTTAATTATCCATAATATATATCATGGACCAAGTAAGGACTGAGTAAATTTGCTGTGGCTAGGAAATCACTGAGAACTTTTTTTCCTTGCCTGCTTTGAAGACACCTATTTCTCTTTCCCTAGTTGCTAGAATTGATTAACTTTTACCCTTTACTCTGTAGTTACACACTGTAGGTCAGCCTTCCTGTCACAGAAGGGCCTGACAATAATTCCCATCGGATCATGAGCTTTGATATCACAAGAACTGTGATTGTTTAATGGTATTAAAAAAAAACAAAAAAAACCCAAAAAAAACCAGCAAAACAAATGCAACATTCACTAACAAATATGCTTTGCTATGGATTTTAGGCAGCACTAAACTCTGCAAGAATCATACAGGTTGAAACACTTTAAAACACGTTTAAGAGAAGCTAGCTAGTTTTGAATAGATCCCTGTTGATTATTTTTGAGGAAACATTCACTGCTTCTCTTCTCTAAGATGTTTAGGAGTTGCCAATTTTTCTCCATGCATCTGGAAGAACTTCCATCTGCATTTCTGGTGGCTGCCATAGGGTGGTGCCAGGCCATCAGTATATACAGTACGAGACAATGGTTTGGGCTTTGAGCAGATCAGAAACCAAAAGAGCTTTAAAATCTGGACTCAAATAATTCACAGTGCAAATAAACGAAACAGCCAGTGCAAATAGTTACTTTGATGCCTTTTTTTTTTTTTTTTTTTTTTTTTTTTTTTTTTTTTTTTTTTTTTTTTTTTTTAAATACTTGGCATAAGGGAAGGGTCTGTCTGGGATATATTTCTTTATCTTTGTCTGTTTGTGGAGTTGTGTGTGTGTATATATGTATGTATGTATGCATACATGTATATATGCATGCATGTGTGTAAAGTTTGACCTGAAATGTGTTCTTGCCCTAAGGATACCAATGCCTTGTTTTTGATCACATTGTACAAATGTGGTTTAATTAATAGCCCTCTTATCATCTCTGCTAATGTTCAGGCTTTTGTTGCTCGTATGTGTATTTTTTACAGACCTGCTAAGTGTTAAAGCTGACTGGAGACAAATGATAGATTTCCAAGTTTAAAGAAACAATATCTATCTAATGCATGTTTAAGGAAGACTAATTTATTGCCTTAAACTCAGCTCACAATTGAGTGCCCAATGAAAGCAATGAAATATTAATATTTTAGAGTCACGTTTGAAATATCTCCCATGTATCTGGTTCAAAAATATATATTAATTATATAGATGTACCAATTTATTCTTTGAGCTATCTAAATCAGTTTCTAAAGTATTTGGTTTATAACTGAGGAGAAGAAATTAAGCCTGAGGTTAGTGACAGGGATATACAAATATTTATTGAATATTGCATTTGAAAAGGCTACTGTCTGTGTAAGATAAAATAATAATAGTTGGAAGTGAAAAAAAGAATATTATTGGCAATAGATTACATAGATCAGGTCTAAAATGCTTGATTTCACAATTCTGTTTATATTCACATTTAATGAAGAGGTTGAAGGTTTGTATTTATAAAAACATATCTTTAGAGGGGAAAACATTGATATTCACAACTCATTTGCTCTTGAACACCTTTTGTTAATGTATGAAATGAAATGCAGCATGTGGCCTGGCAACTGAACAAGCTAAAATTAAAAGTGATTTAACTTACATGCATTTGCAGAGCTTTGGAGTTATATGGAGACAAACACAGTAATTCTTCTGACAAATCCTAGATGATGCTGTATTCTTTCCCGGGTAGTGCTAACTTAAAAAACACAAACAAGTAAGCAGACCCCTACCTCCCCCCCTCAATACTTCAAACCCAAAGCAAATAAGAAAATACCCCCAAAACCCCACCCCACAATTCTTCTGTCTAATTTAAAATTTGAACTAACCTAAACAGAGCCTACTGAGTTGAATGATTTCGAATTCATGTGAATAACTTTGGAGAAATGACGTAAATAACCACAACAGCCAAACATGAATCCTTTGTGAATCAGACTTTTTACCACACTAATTTTCCCCTCAGTGAATGGGAATAGGACCCACTTGTGTCTGAGATGATGCTATGAGTGACATTTTGACGCCAAAACCCTCTAAAATATTTGTTATAGTTTAGATAGTGATTATCCTGTCTAGACCTTTTACTCTTTACTAGAATTTCATTTAAATATTTGTTTTGGTTTGTTTTGTTTTTTTCTGACTGTAAATCAGTGGCTAATGTGCAGATTTGGACTTTCTGAAGTTTAACTTTGAGAATGTTTTCTTAAAGCATTCCAAAACACTGGAATCCTGGAATGGCAAGGGAAAATATAATTCAAGCCGAAGGTAAAATCAAAAATTATTTATGGAGTGTTTTGTCTCTAATCCTTAAACTGAAAGTGCTAGTGGCAGCAGTGATGAGCTTAGCTGCTTCTTGTGCCTAATGCTTGTCGTGAAGTCAAATTTGATTGACATTTCATCATAAATTTCTATTCCACATAACAAATATTTCTTTTTCTATGTTTGTAAGAGCCTTTTTAAGATGCTTCCTTAAAACAATGTAACAGTCATTTGCAGCTTTTATGGCATCTAAATCTGTGCCTTTCTGCTGGCTTGGTTCTACTGACATTTTAACATTGTTAATAATCACTGGCCATTTGCTTCTGCTGGGTAAAGGCATAATGTGCTTTTATACGAAACACTGTTATGAGGGCTCATTATCTCGTGAGGCAGCAGTTATAATGAAAATTAAACAATCGCAAACTTGCTTTGCCAAGTGTTTCTTAAATAAATTTAGCTGGGCTGCTTCACAGCTCCTACCTGCTCCTGCGGGGTTATATATCAGAGCTGCTGGAGGGCTGCAGGCGTAAATTCCTTGGTGCAGTGGAGAGAGCCGTGAGCTCCCTGCTCTGCCGTGCTCTGCTGAGGCTGAGCAGGAAATGCTTCCTTCACAGGCAGCATCCTAGCAGGGCATGGAATAAGTGCAAACCTTTGAAAGGAGTCTCCGTGGTATCCACAGTTAAACGGAGGTTACAAACGACCTTTTGCTCGCAGGTAGCCAAGGAAGTATTAGATCTGTAGTCTGCAAGCTACTCCTGCTGTTTTGGAAACCACCGCGGCCGTGTGGTTAAAAATTACCAAATTAGCTGCGCTTCTCTGTGCTAAGAAAGGGTTGGGAATGTAAATATGGGGTATTCAGGGTTTTGTTTATAGACTGCAAAGTTTTACTAAACGCTACACATAATGGACGTAATTTTTTACAACTTCTTCAGTGTTTCTACGTAAAATTATTCGAATGGGAAGTACTGTAAAAATAAAGTAAATGTATGATTAGAAATCTGGCTAGGTGTCTGCATTTTGGGAGAGTTGGTCTTGCTCAGGATCTGGACATCTGAAATTGACGTTTGCTTAGCTAGCGAGGGCACTTCGTGTCATTTCTGACATGCTTCCCTTCTGTTATGTATGCAACCAGATTTGTCCTTATAGGACTTGTATTCAACAGCTCCTCTTTTATTTTAATGCAGCACTTAGAGGCAGATCGTTCCAGTACTTCAGTAGCAAGGGAAACTAAATTTCCATTTTCTTTTTTCTTTCTTTCTTTTTGCACATGTTTAATTTTGAAAGCTAAAGTGGCATGAAACAATAATTCAGAGAGGCTCCGTTTCAAATTACCTTTCTTCATTAAAAAATAAAATAAAATAACCAGGAGGTCTAGCACGTTATGTCACTAAGTCACACAGTAAGAGGGACCATCAAAGAATGGTGGGAATTATCACAGCAGCTTGCTCCTTGTTAGAAGCATTTACCTCATGACCCTTTCATTTGCCTACTGCCACTTTAGTTTAAGAGTGACAACACTGTATAGCACTCTGCACTTTCCGCCTCCCCCCCCTCACCCTTTCCCTTAGCACCAGATGCCTTTGTAAAGCAGCCTGGTGAAGGAGTGAACAAAACCTTGTGGGATAAGTCTGACACTGGAAGT
The DNA here is from genome assembly GCA_013389925.1 of Aegithalos caudatus. Classification (NCBI taxonomy): domain Eukaryota; kingdom Metazoa; phylum Chordata; class Aves; order Passeriformes; family Aegithalidae; genus Aegithalos; species Aegithalos caudatus. The sequence continues at coordinate 46,952 of WEIU01016804.1, read as the reverse complement.
TAATGATTATCAGTCGAAACAAAACACTTGTTTACATGTTGTAGTCATTAGAGGTTCCAGTCAGTCATACCTCGGCTGGGATTCCTGCCAAATGTTTTGAGGGTTCTTTCACAAGCTGTGCAGTTTTGTAAATACAAAAGCACTCTTATTAAGCCTTTTTAGTATTAGACTGTGCAATTAAGACTACGGGTAATTAGATTCCTTTATTGGGAGTAGAATGGTCCAAGATACACACGCACAACTTTCTTAGCCACAGGATACCATCGTATCTCTATTTGGGTGTTCCAGGACAGATCAATGACTGAGAGAAACTCTTTTGTATTGTGCACATTTTTTCTTTATTAAAAATTGTGCTCAAAACTTGGGGAGGTATGGATTTTTCCTCACCTTATTGTCATCACCTCTGCTGGAGCCATAAAACTTTCCTTTTTGATTAGCTTGTCTCAATTTGCTGGAAACCCTGCGCTTGCATCTCTTTTAGTATTGCTGGCTTTTCATTTCAGCCTTATTACAGCTAGGATTAAGGAGGTGATTTAACTATGATGGAATTTAGGAAAATTTCCAGTAAGGTAAGGATGATTTTAAGTTAACTGCAGGATAACAGGGTTGTAGAAATGAATGTTTCTTTTAACACCTGTGAATTAGTCCATACCTGAATAAATAAATGATCCCTTTGGTATTTGAAGTTGATATAAACCAGCTCAAATTTCAACATTTTCTTGTAAACACTCTAATCATGCAAAAATACGTCTAATACAAATAATCGTGTGAGATGATGAACCTGTTTCACGTACCCCTCAGCTCAGGGAGTATTCTCTGCATTGAGCACGATGGTAAATTATTTAAGGTTTGGGAGGCCATTTTTTGTAACTGTGAATTGTAAGACAACTGAATCATCCATACATATTTTATCTCTATTTTTTCCTTTGCCGGAGAAGATATCCGTTTTAGTTGCTCCAGTGCAGGACTGCTCGCTATGACATTTCCCGGTTGTCTGTAGTGCTAGGCAATAATTAAATATCAGGTGCATAAGCTGCTCTTTAATTTGACATGTGTGCTCCAGGCAATAAACACATGCAGTGCAACGTGGGAGTGTAATTGCTAAGGAATAAAATCTTGTACCAAGTGAGATCATTGTATCAGGTACTGTGTGACAGCTCATTTGATCATTATGCCCAGGCTAAAGAGGTTGCCTAATTAGTTTCCATTAAAACTCACCCTTTAATCAGGAATTATTCTTGCATAAAGAATGTCACTTGGTCCAGATGAATGAACAATGGTTCCCCCTTGAGATTCAACTATCTGTTACACTTGGGATGCCATATGTCTTTTCAAACAATTCAACTACCACTGCACTCTGTGAATCTGGATCTCGCAGCACTACGTGGTATTTGCATTTCCTCGATACCAGCTCGTGTTCTGTAGAAAAATCACAATGGTGTTCTGTATACACTTCATCAAGTCAGAGGAACTATGTTCAAGCAGCAGGAACTGTGTTGTAAACACACAAATGACTAATGGGCCTCTCTTAACTAATGTGTCTTAGTTGTTGTATATATTTCATTACTGACATCCATAGCATACATGCTATTACCTGGAGCTAGACTTTGGTTTCTCACCTAGAAACGTCAAGGTTCATCTAAATTTAATATTTTGGAGAGAAGCAACTCCCTAGCTTTTTTCTTCTTGTGACAATAGCTTTGTCATCTGAAGCAGATCACAGAAGTAGCTGCGCTTTCTTTTTTCACACTTCTCCCAAAAAATATCTGTCGAGTGCCTTCCCCTTGTTCCCACAAGACGTGTGAGGATTACTGGGTTGATGCACAGAAGTGAGGCTTAGTTGTTGGGTATGTTTCAATCTGAGCCATTTCATTAAGTTCCAAGTTGCTCAAGGAGTTGAGTCTTCAGCCACATGGAACCTGCAGTGAGTGGCTCATTTGAGCTGTCCAGAAACTGCTCCTCAGGAGAGGCTTTCCCCCTGTGGTTGTACAGATTGTGGTAGGCCAGGTGGAGAGAAAGAGACCTGCAAATCAAAGGTCAGCACTTGCAGTCAGTGGCCTCATTCAACTCTCTTGATAACCTGCTGTAAAGATGTGAACTGATTTAATAATGTTTGAAAATGCCGTGGGCTGGCCTGGCAGTGTGAATCCAGCAACAGCAAGAATTGGTTGGTGCTCTTCCTTTCCCCAGAGGTGTCCTGGGACAGTGAGGTGAGCTGAGCTTCCCTTCCATAGTGGAAGGATGATGCTACAACATGCTGATGTCTTCACTGACTATCTGCCAGTGTGGTGTCCAACATTCTTCTGATCAAATGGTTTATGAGGCACCCAGATATACAGGCCTCAAAAATACTTCCCTATATTTTATTTTTTTTTTCATCTCAAATTGTTGCTGACCCTTTCTTGTGTTGGGAGGATGGCAAAAATGTTTTGTGGACTTTGTGCACCCACTGGAAGAAATACCTTTTTAAGAAACAAGAACGATCCAAGGTTTTGTGAAAGACTGCCACAAACACTAAGCAAGTATTGTGCAGGATACCTACTCCAGATTCATATATGGTAAATCTAAATGCTCTAACCTTCATACTTAAACCTGAGGCATACTTGTTTTTTACATTGCAAAAGCAGTGTATTTCCTTGAATACGGTAATGGAATGATGTTGGTGCAAGATGGAATTCAAATCCATAATGTTTCTTGCTGCTACTGCTCTGAGTGCCCCCATTCTCCATACCCAATATATGATGTGTCACAGCCAAAGTGAATGAAGCAGACAGGAAAGTGGCTAAAGAACATGATTAACATCTAGAATCAGGAGAAGAGAAATGGTTTGATGATCTAACATGACTCTCTAAGTAGCAGAGGCTTTTAATTTATTGGTTTTTATACCTTGAGCTATGTGTCTAGGAAAATTAGTATTCTGTGTAGTCTAAGAGCTGTCCACCTTTACCTAAGATGTTCTTTGTAGCTGTGGTCAATCTCCGATGCATCAGAGGAAGATGGAGAAGAAAGAATAAAAGCTTCTTTGAGCACAGAAACTGAATTCTGATCTCTTCTGGCTTCCTCTGGTTAATCCATACTATTTTGGCATTCTCGCATACATCTTGCACTCCCTTCTAATATTTTCAGCAAACATATTCTTACATCTCTTTCATGTTCCCAGTGCCATTCCTGATTTCTTTCCACATCCCCAGATTGTGTTTGCCCAGGCTTCTGGAGAAATCTGTTGCATCTGATTCAGTTACAGACATCGATTGGTGTCAGTTGCTGTCTCTTGACTATTAGTCAAAGAGGATTTTTTTGCATCTTAGTTACTTCAAACCCAACAAATGCCTAGAGGGGCTCCATGATGATGATTTATGCAAATACTTTAGTGAAGCTCCTAGATGGTATCCAGACTGCTCTGGTGGTATGCAGTGATAAAGATCAGTTATTTGCTAGAATGAAATGAATTATCTGGCTATGATATCTTTATTTTTAAGGAGGTTACTGATAGTTCTAAAGCAAGGAGATATATCTAGTAATCATGAATGAAGTGCCTTCTCCAGCTCTCCAGGCCTCTCTTAGAAACCTGTGTGCTGAAGGACACACGCAATTTTGCACATTATTAACCTCAGAGTAATCCTTTGTCAATAAAAATTAAAACCAAAAATTAAATTAAATCTCAGTTGGCGCTTTAGTAGCATAATAAGGAAATAAAAATGCTGAATTAATAATGAGAAAATTTACATGAGTAATAGTAGTAGTATTATTTGGTACAAAGGGCAACCTGTCTAAGAGGTAAGTTTTATTTTGTCTTGAATCAGGTTCACTTTTTTAGTCAATCAGTTTTTGTGCTAATCATCATGATTTATATTATTGAGATTTTCAATCTAATCACTTGTCTTTTCTCTAACCAACTAAGCTTTTTCATTATAACAGTGAATTCTACAGGTTATTTATAATATGTTGTTAAAAATAAATTTTTAAAAGAGCATCTTGAAATTAAAAAGAGTGTTATACTTTAAGAGGAATATTTTTGCAGTCTTTATTCTCATACACTGATAGTGGACATGGGAACATCTGAAATCCCTGACTGTGTTCAGTGCAGTAGCTCTAGCATGTTCCCTCCCCCTTCCCCCTGTGTTTAATCTGAAAAAAATTTCTAATATTTCAAGCTCTCTTTCTGAAGATGTATTTTTATGACTGCAAATTTGACTTTTGCCTGGTTTTCAGTCCTGTCATCAGCCCAGGTCTTTCTCTGTGTTCTTTTCAAAGCTGAATAGACAGAACATGGTAAATTATTTCATAAGAGGGCACCCCACTGATTTATAATATTGAGACTATTATTTAATTTTTGAACTTTCTGAAGATAACAATGTGCTTCCTTTTTAAATGCAATTCCATAAGTCAATCTGAGTTCATTCTAGACTTGACCCAGTTTTATCAGAAGGTTTATGAACTTAGCAAACTTGGCTCAAATATGGCTGAAAGTCTGCACTGAGATGCATCACATTATGAATAAAATCTTGCTGTGGCCCTCCTCTAAGTATTATCTAAATATCTTCAGTAGTAAGTTTAAACCAGAAATGACCTAAGAAAATTACTTCTGCTATAAGGAAATATAAGGGCTAAAACCAGTTTTGGGTGACCATTCAGTGCTACTTTTATTTTCTCTGTGCCTGATTGCCAGGATTTAAATTTTATATCTTTTCCACAAAACACATTTTCCCATTACAAATGCATATGTTTATCTTTGTATTATAAAGTGGGGACTATTTTTATTACTCTGATTATTAATCCAAGTAATCTTTAGTGTTTCTATAAGAAATTCACTAGAGTGGAATCAAAACATTGTTCAGTACAGAATGAACCTTTCCTATATGCAAAAACCAAACTAAGTTGCATTCAATGTAAATAGAGTAAAGACCATCAGCATGACTCTGTGCAATATCCTGATACTTTACAGCCCTTTTGGACCTGAACATATCGGCCATACTTCAGAAGCCTCCATAAACTTGTATAAATGTTTTCTTTTGCAATGATTTTTCAAAGTTTCCAGTAACAATCATTTATTGGTCTCTTGTGAGTTGTACTGAGTGAACTGAATATTATCAAGGAAAACAAACTGGTTTTGTTTTATTTCTCTGAAGTGCTTTCTAAAAGAATTCTATTCAGAATGTACACATTGGATCATATTCTGCCCCTAGCTATGGTGTCTGATAAAATGCCATTGACTTTATTACCGTCCACTTTGACTCTGGACTGTTTCCATGTAGTCCAAGGCTGCCTGTGTAACTACAGAGGGAAAACTTGACCTGAGGCATGTGCTTTGCTTCAGCAAAAGCTGCATTATTTACCCTCAGTGAGGCAAGTGCAGTAATTCATGCATTGCACACACTTAGAGTCAGTCCTAGGGTGCTGTTGTAAAAGTTCCCCCTTGCAAAACTCCTCAGTAAGGAACTTCCCAGAACAGTCAGCACTTGCACATGGAGAACAGTGCCCAGCTGCAGCTCAGGAATGCTCAGGGGTGTGGAACAGAAGTCACTGTGCAGGTCAAGGACCAGGGGAGTCCTGGTGTGAGAAAGAGAGGGGCTGGGACACTGGGGTGCTGGACCTGCTGGTTCTGTACTGAAGGAAAGGATGAAGGCAGCTGAGGTCTTGCTGCAGTGGGGGGACCATGTGTCCTGATCCACCCCAGTGTCCCTGCTGGGGATCTTGTAGGACTGAAAAGAAAATGTAGAAGACAGGTTCTGGGGCAGCAGCAATCCTTGACATGCAAGCTGATTGCCAGCCTAGGAAACGGCCAAAATTCTTTCTACCTAGATCTGGCAAAAATTCTCCTCCACCTCTAAGAAATCATGATAAAAGATTTAAGAGAAAAAATAAACAAAACTGTCTGTGTCTAGACAGGTTCCCCCATTAGTTCCAGGTGTAGTCTGGAAGGCCTAGGTTTAATCTACATGAGAATAAAGAACTAAACATATTTTGCAAGAAATTTGAAGTGGCATGCCATTTCCTAATTTCTGTCCCTCTATCATGAAACAAACCCCATTTTGCTTTGGAATAGCTACTGTGGGAAAGATAATTTATTTCAATTGGAATATATTTTCGAAATTGTATCTGTCTATTTAGTTAATGCTTTCCAGCCTTTCTCTCCTACCATGAATTTAGAGTTTTGTGTTTTTGTTTCTTTTGAAATGAATGCTGCTTTCAAAGTCTGTCATTCTGGAAGAAATAACAAATATAATGAAATTTAAGATAACTGTTAGAACTGGGACCAATCAATGTTTGTTTTTTGAAATATGCAAAATTCAGAGCATTGACAGATCATCCTTAGACATTGAATTAGTAAAACTAGAAGTATACAGAAAAATCTCATTTTAACCAGATTATGATGTATTAATTTTTGTATTTACTCTAAAAATATGGATGTTTTGTATGTGCTGTATCTTCATTTTTCAAATATACTTCTCTAACTTTTAAAAAGGCCAGCTTTCAGGGGAGCTTGCATCCTAAGTTCAAGGAAGAGTATGCATTTACAGCTGACTAAATTTTGAAAGCTTTTGCTGTTCATTCTTTCACATAGAACATTGAACACGTAGTATTCACAGCCCTCATGATAATAGGTTTGTTGGGACAAGGAAGGCATCCTTTTCTTGTTCCATCTGAGTTAATATGTCTGGTTTAGTCACTTGAGGAATAAAGTTGGCATCTGCGACCTCTTGTTTAGAAGATGTCTATATCCCATCATCTGTGATCCGCCAAGAGTGGTTATGAAGGGGTCTCTTTTGAGCTTTGAAGAAAAAATATTTTTATTCATGTCTTAAACTTAGTTTAAAACCAAGTATCAAGTATTACTCTTATTTTTTTCCTGTGTTTGGTAAAGATACCAACTGCTAAAATAGTACAAATGTACATGTTAAATTGGATTGAGAAGTGAGGCAGAAGCACACAGATTTCACAAAGGAGATGTGGAAGATCTCTAATGATTTTTCTTAGGAAAAAAGACATTAATACGGGTCCTAGAAAGTAGACTGTAAGCTTTCAAGGGCAAATGACTGGAAACATATTTTTCAGTTGGCCCAAAATACTGCAATAACTAATATCTGTAGGGAATAAAGGAAGGATCAATACGTGCAAGTACTTTGGTTATTTAAGCATTTGGTAAAGTGGTATGTTTCTCTTAAACCACAAGACCTGAATGGTCTCTCTAATGGTTTTTCTTAAACCATTATTTTACCTGGAAAATAATACAAATAAGACTTTATTTGTATATATGTATGCTTAATATAAACCACAAATTCATGCACATCACAGTTTTAATGCTTACTTTTGTTGGCAAATTTTAAGAACTTTGAGATTCCTGCAGTTTGCACATTGCAGCTACAGGCTGCTTGGCTGGAAAGTTGAACCAAGAATAACATCTAGGCTGGCTACTGCCACGGTGTAAGAAGCAGTTCTGTGGGTCCCAAACGTCCCTGCTGCCACCCTGTCACTGGCAGGTGGCCCCGGAAGGCTCCTGATGGCTGATGTTGCCAGAGAAGTTAAGAACATGATGTACACTTGTGCTTATGGCTGGCAGCTGGCAGCTGCACCTGCTCCTGGCAGCACATCTGGCACAAGGATAGGCTCTCCCCTGGGACAGCCAAGGCTCCTGGCCTCCTTGTTAGGAGCAGCTTAGTCCCTTCTCAGGCTGGCAAATCTGTCTACCTGAAAGAATTGCAAACTATTTTCACAATATAATGTTTTAAATTTTTTATTATGTTTTGTTGAGATATGAACTGCCTGGATGTGCTCTGAGGTGGGTGGGAAACTGGCTGCACCAACAGGCTTAAAGGGTTTTCCATTCAGGGTCCAGTGGCATTCTTCTAGAGTCAGTGGGTGGGTCAAGGTGCTTCCAGGTCTTTTGTTACTCAGCTGGATGTGGGATGGAGTGTTCCTGCACTCAGTTAATGGGGGACACTGTGCCAAGCAAGGCAAGTCCAGCAATCCAGAGCTGCCTTGGCTTGCTGGAGCACTGAGCAACAGGAATCTTATGGAGTTCAAGGTAGCTTAATACAGAGTCCTGCACCTGGTGATTGCAGACTGTCAAAGATGCACTTCTGTGGGAGAGAACTTGGGGCCTTGGCCAGTGACAAATCAAATCTGTGTCAATTGTGTGTACTTGTGTCAGGAAAGGTCAGCAAACCTCTGCTATATCAGCAAGAGAGCAGACAGCAGGCTGGGGGAGGCAAGTGTTCCCTCCTGTGAAAGGCAGAGAGTATTTCAAATGTTGCCTCCAGTTTGGGGCTTGCTGGGAGACAGTAGTAGAGAGGCAAGTCCAGCAGAGTTCTGAAAAATCATTGTGGAGGCTGAAGCACATGAGGTACAAGGAGTGTCTTCAGAGCTGGTTCAATTTGAGGAAGAGAAGGTGCAACATATTGCCATCTCCAAGTGCTTAACATATTTATGAAGAAGATAGAAGGCTCCTCAATATGCCCAGCAAAATAAAAAATGGCAATGGAGGCAGGTTACAACATAGGAAATCTTGTTTTGATATTAGGGAATTTTCACACTGAAAGTGTTCAAGCATTGCTGCAGGAGCCCAGAGGGGCAGTGAAATCTCTCTGGAGATAGTGAAAACTCCACTGAGAAAGGCCCTGAAAGACATGTTGTAACTTTTGAAATTGTCTCTAACCTCGTCTCTGCACCTGCATTAAGTGGTACATTTGGACCACAGGTCTTTCTGAGCTCTCTCCCAAATTAAATTATTGTATGCTTCTGTTTTATATCCATTTTCATATTTCTGATAGCAGCCTCTGCAAATGGACAATGTCACAATAAGTTGTAAGCTTTAAAATGCAGATCTGATCTGAAAATTAGAGCATTATTTAACAGAGTAGCATAAGACACATGTAAATGGCCTTGGATTAATTTCTGCTATAGTTTATTTGTATTGATATATTGTTATTGTATAGCAGTTTGAACTATTTTGTCAGATATCCTGTTGCAGGAAAGTTCCTTTCCAACACCTTTTTTCTTCTGGTGTAATTAACTGTTTGCTAGATGCTATGGTCACTACAATATACTCATCCTAGGCTCCTGTCAGTGAATTGCTTGAACACAGGATTGGTGTAGGCATTCTGTGGCTTTTAGAAGTTACTGTACTTCAGTGCAGGCCATCATCTTTGAGAATGGGTCAGGGCAGTGTGTCCTTTCCTTTTGTCTAACAGGATGGAAGTAACCATGTCCTCTCTCCTCCTTACATTGTTTGGACTCTGGGGTGAGGATGCTGAATTTTCCAAAGCCTTCTCCTAGGAACATGTTCTTCTCATTTTTCCCCCCCATTCTGTCTTTAAATTGTGTCTCCATCCTGAGCTCTGAGATTTCTTTGCCTCCTTCCCATGTCTAGAGAAATGGAAGCAAACAGGAGCAACAAAGGGAAGGGTTGATATTGTTCCTGATGGTCCAGTTCATATCCCAAGCTCTGCTACAGAGCAGCTCTCCACTGCACACTGCTATGTCAACATCTGACCTGGAACCTGGCCTGTTGAGGTCAACAAATTAACCCTGTGCTCCTCCTCCTTGCTCCATTTGGGAGTAAGACAGGGAATAAAGGGACAGAAAAGGAACCCCATCTCAGTGGCTCTTCACTGTGGGAAGACAATATTAAAACAAGTAGAACTTATGCAGAGACCATGTCATTCCCCAAGGCTGCAAGAGGCAAAAATAAGAATAGCTGGAAAGCAAGGTCATCAGTGGGACTGATTGCAGGGCTGGAAACTGGCCCCAGGAGCTGTAACTTCCTTTGTGTTTTTCTTTGCTGAGAAATTTTGTGAGGAAACTTGTTAGAAACTTTCAAACCTCATCAATGACAATAGCTGGCAGCTACAGAGAAACTTATATTTTCGCATTTCAGGATTCATGAAAATAGCTTTTTCAGTGAAAGAAGAGAAATTAGCTCAGGTTTTTACAAAGCACCTCCTGAAGTGAAGATCACTAATGAGTCATTTGGAATTGTTGTCAGATCACTGGCCAGATAGGAATTTGCAGTCAGGCATTGATATTGCTGCCTGTTAATAGCAATCTCATTAGTAACAGTAGTTCTAGGCTTTATGTGTGTCATCCCCCTATATAAAGAAGACTTCTGGAATTATCAGGTGCATAATCATTATTATTAAACAGTTCACATATTTTTGAAACTAAAATATTTTCTGAGCTTTTTCAAAAGCTGATTTAACAGACTTTTTTATGGTTCCATCTGTACTACTGCTGAAATTGACTAAGAAATTGTGGTACTCCTTTATCTTGAGCTATGAAGCTACAGGTCATTTTCTAGCTCATAAGACGTGACAGAGGGAGCTAAAGTGCAAGTGCAAAGGATGAGCAAGCTGATATTATAATAGAGACTCATGGAATTAAAGTTTTCAGGGTTTGTTTTTTTTTTTTTTTTTTTTAAATTTTAAAAAAAGAAGATAAACCTTGCTACCCTAGTCCTCAAAATATCTTTTTTCTGGTTGCTGATCTTCTCTAATGAAATAGTTGCTTATGAACAGTCTGAAATGCTTTTCATCCGGCTTCCAGAGGGAGTCAAATGCACAATTTTCAGGCTTTTACAAGCAAGCCTAGAGAATGGTTGAACAGCAGTCAGAATATTCAGCTAAGACATGTAGCTTTAATCCTTGGGAAGTTGATTTTTCTGGAGTGAATAACAATGGAGCTCTCAGCCAGCACTGAGTGCTGACTTTCACGAGTGTTGTGCACATGTGTCTGTGTCTCAAACCTGGCCCAGGAAACCCACGGTGGTTAACTTGTTGTTTAAAAAGATAAAGAGTCTATTCAATTTAGAAGACAATAATAGTAATTTAACATACTTGAGCTGAAGTAATTACCTTTCACTGATTCCGCAGCATGAAATTACAGTCTACAATAATTTTGAAATATTGATCCTTTCAGGCATCTGATGTTAGAAATGTTTCTTGAATGCATTGGGCTCACTGGAAGAAAGTGAATTTTTTTGCATGCTGATATAGACTAATTTGACTTCCTAAATGTATTAGCTACTGTGTTGCTTGGGACTGGCTAGCAGCTGTAGAGAACTTGCCACTGGAATTCCTCATACACGCACCTCAGGTGCCATCATTTTTATTTTTTAAAATATTTTAGAAATTTCTAATGTGTAAAGTGTGCATGTCCCCAAGAAAAGCTTTCTTTCCTGGTTTTCCTTTGGGTTTTCTCTTGTTTCTATATCATATTGAAAGAAATCAGTTTTGCATGGAGAGCACCATTAATAACGAAATGCGGTCTGTGAGCTTTTTAAAAGTCTATTTCTTCCTTATAAATAAATGGTAATTTGTTTTAAAGCATCATTGCACACAGTGTTCAGCTGGCTCTCATGCATTCGATTATTTTAAATAAATGTACCATAAATGGAACAAGTTCTTTCTAATTTGCAAACGATATGCAACATTTTTCAAAAAAAAGAGAGAAAAAACTGTAAAATTTGTTCTTAACTACATCTCATTAATGTGAAGCTGTTCAATGACCTGTAAAGATTAAAGAATTAGTGAATTGGTAAAATTATCAGAATGAAAAATCTGTATAATTTTGATTTCAATTTAAAAATCTGCTAAGCAGTCTGGGGGCTTTAGAAAAGTATATTACTTTTTAATATCAGTTCCACAAATGTCCTAGTATCAGTGTTACAAATGGACTGAAATAAAGGCAACAAATAGTATGTTTAAATGTACAGTGTTACACATTCTGTTAAAGCCTTTTTTTTTTCTTTTCATTAAAACAACTGAAGACATTTAATTAAGTGACCACTCTGCTAAGTGGAGCAAAAATTAATATACATAAATGAATTTATGTGTGGGCAATGATGCATAATTAAAAATATGCTTCAAATAAAGAGTTGAAAAGAAAGAAAACAGTTTAACAAGAATCTTCAAGACTATTTCCTCCTGAATTTTTAAAGTCAGACATGCATAGGATTTATTTATTTGCAGCATTTCAGCTAAAATATATGACAAATGTGTCTTTGAGATACTGGTCCTAGTATTGACAGTGATTTTCTGAAAGCTAATCTTGACCAGAAAAATCATCTTAGTATCTTGTGACTGTGGCATGTTACTCAGCTTGCTGAAAAGGCTACCTTTAGGCAAATCTCATCTTTGACAGACTTTTATTCCAAAATTGCTAAACTTCTCCTTGTGGCAAGATATTTCAAAGCTGGAGTGATAGAAAATATTTACGTGTAAACTGAAAGATGATGTGGAATATATATTTGTAAGTTTAAGGAATGTTCCTTTTGACATGGGACAATTGTATTGATCATGTTATCTTAGTTATAGGCTACCTACTTGGGGTAGAAGTTCAGCTTTTATATTGCTTAGTAGTTGGCATAAACTAGAAAAAAGAAAAACAGGCTTCCTTTCTTAAGTGAAAAAATGGAGTAATTTGATTTACAGATCCTTGAATATTTCACGGCAATTTCCAGGCACACACCTCTTGTGTCACAGCAGTGCAACATGAAGGAGAGAGGAGAATGTCACAGAAAGCCTTCCCTGTAAGGATTGCCTCTCCCACTCCAAGAAATCAGCAGCTGCTGTTCTGGTGATGTTCAGGTTCAGCTGAGCTCCCACCCTACTGAAAAAGAAATAATAAAAAAAGCTCCTTTATCCCCTATAGTATTTTATTGGCAAGTTTAGTCCAGTAATGAGAGGGGACTTTGGGGACTACAAAAGGTAGAGTCCCTAAGGCCACATATAAAGAACAGAAAAGCAACAGTCCTTTACTATTTTTCACTAATAAACACATGTAACAGTAACTGCCATTACTTAATTACTGCAAAGCAGTTTTAAACAACTGGCTTAACACTGTATTAACACAACATAAAAACAACCGCAGCAGGAGTATCACTCATCATTATTGGGCATGGCCCTATTGAAGCCAATGGCACGAAATTAATAGGTGCAGAGTTTGGGGTTTGGCCCCTTAGGCCCCCACTGGCCCAAGAATTCATTGCCTCATGCTCAGGTTTTCCATTGCCTTACAGCTCCAGCAGTCTTATTTTCATGAACTTTCATGGTGTTTCTATTTCTAAATAATTGTGTGCAGTTTTTTTCAGGATACCTATGGAGTGAGAGCTGAATTTCTTTAACTAGTGTGTTTGTCTACTTGAGACACCAGTTAACCCTGAGAGTGGGTAACTACAGAACAACCTCTGCCTTCTATGTGTAGAGCTACTCCCAGAGGGCAGATTAGATCTCATTGCTTGGATTTTCAGATACACTTAATCAGAGCCCTGTTAAAGCTGTACCTTTTCTGTTCAGTTCTGTGCAATTCCAGGTTGTTTCAGTTTCTCTGTACCTGTGATATTTTTCTGTCTGATTTCTTCTTCCACTAGCTCAGTCTGGAAGTATGCTGTGCCTCCCATGAACGTCTCCACCAAGATACTTGGCTCTTATGAGGGCAGTGGAGATGAACTGAGCAGCCACCACCTCTCAGTTTCATCCTCTGTGCTCTTAAGAACAATGATTCCACAAAAAAAGGGCAAAGCTTAGGAGGTGAAGTATTCTTTTCCATGGTAGATGATGCTTTCAGGGTTGTACGTGATACGGGGGTGAAGAGGAAGAAAGAAGTGCTGGTAATAAGTGGCAGAATGTAAGAGGTACTTTAAGGCCATACAAAATTTGAGTAGGAAGCCATTTGTTCAGTATGTGGCATTTCCATTGTTAAGAGATGGAAATAATAACAAATTCCCTCCCACTGGCTGTCAAAAGTTCGTACAGCTTCCCCTGTTAAAAATTGCTGTATAATCTTTTATCCAGTAATGTTAGCATTCTTCTGTTTTCATTTCCTTTCTCAGTGTTTGGATACAGTGCTGCACAAAGGACTTTTCTAATTACATGCAAGTTTTGTAAATATTATGAAGGGATCTACTACATGAACTGATGACTTTTTCTTTTTTAAAGTGTGTTGATGTAGGCAAAAATGTAATTGTGAATTAAGTCACTTCAGGATACAAGGAGGTAGAGAAAAAAGGAAGAGTTTTAGGACTAATTCAATTTACTTTATACCTTAATGATCAAGACAAAAAAAACATTTGGCAAAGGATTTAAGATGCTTAAGATACAATAAGTCAAAATAAAGAAAGAAGGCAATTTAATTAAGAATTATTTAGATAAAATAATTTCTATTTCTGTAGCTGTATTGAGCTGCATAAGGCTAGAGACATATATAAACAAAATGTAGTAATGAGAAGTTATGTCTTTGTTCTGTGTTTTAAGGATAGAAAATACTGTAAATGAGAAGTATTTGGGAACATGCTAAATATTTCTAGCAGCATAATGCTTTGAAACAGGAAACTTGCTCCCTGGTGCTTTTTGTGCTGCTTGATTTACAGATGAAAATTGGCTCTATCCAGGTGTGAGCACTTCCTATTTACGTGTTTTGTGATAGCAGCTTGAACCTGCATGCTGCCATTCTCCCTAAGCCTGTGCAAAAGAGAGAGAGAGAGAGTCCAAGGATTAAGAAAGCTAAATTATTTGCTTTTGACTTTGTTTTCATAATTCTAGAAAATATTTTTTTCTATTTCTAATGCATTTAGAAGATTGCAGTCTCATGCTTGCCTTCCCTGACCACGCTTGCAAGTTTCCTCATCTTCTTTACAGAAGCAGAGAGAACAAGTAAAGCCCAACACAGTGTTTCTGTCAATCTAGTTTGGATAGTAACTTTCTCACATGAAACCCTGAAATCCAGCTATTGTCCTTCTTTCCTCATGAACAAGATCATTAGGAAATGGTCTCCTTTGAGTACCTCTCACAGCCAGTACTCCTATATATAGAATGTCAGGCTGTTTTCTGACATAACACTGAAGATTTTTTTCCACTGACTAAATGGTTTGTTTTCCTCTGGTTCTTTTTAAAATGGCCCAGTTAGAAGGGCAGGTGAGAATTAGCAGAGCTATAAATACCAGTCGTGGGAGTACCAGCTAATGACACTCTCTGATGAGATAGCACAGATTCTGTGTTCCTCTCGAATGGAAGGTTTGATGGTAATGGGGAAAAGAGAAAGCCCTGGGCTCTCCAGGCTAATGAAGGGGTCACTGCAATCACTAGATCAGCTGGTGTCCAGCTGTGGGACTGAGCTGACACTGTCAGCACGGCTTCTGTTTAACTCCCTTTTTCTGGTGCACTGAAGTCTGGTCAGAGGGGAACCTTGACTGCATCTGAAGTGCTTTGGGAGCTGCACTCTGGTCACCATCTGGCTGGTGCAACAAATTACTGTGGGAAGCAGGTTCTTAGGAGAGTGGGAAGGAGAAAGGCCAGAAAACATTTCCCGATCTGGGCGTTCAGATGCATATCTCAGTTCAGACATCAGCTCTGCTTCGGCTTCAACCACATCAAGTCACTTTAGTTACTCTGGAAATGATTACTCCAGTCCTTCTTTGAAAAAGGCACTCTGATCTTTTTTACAGAGTTATGTATGTAGATCTCAAGGGAAAGGTTCTATGAAAATGTTTACATTTGTTTTTAATGGGACAATCTTACTTATTTAGTCAGAATCACTTACTTGGTGACCTGCCTCCTTTGGGGATTAGGCCACTTTACCTGGTTTCAGGATATTAACCAGTTGTAGGTGTTTTTTATTTGAATTACAAGATGAACAGATAAAATTTGAATAGCTACCATTCTATACTGGCTTAGCACATGATCCTTTTGGACTTGGGTTTCTCTCTTGCTTTCTGCATGTAAAGTATTATAAAAGACTTTAAAAAATAGGGAGGTATTTTGAATTCACTGAAATTCCCCAGAAGTTTTCTTGCCTGACATCTGGCAGCTGGAGGAAAAGACATTTGTGTTTCCCCAGAAAGGTGAAAATCTATGGAGAGAATTAGCTGGAATCTTTATCAGAAATAATCTGGAAAATAATTTCCTCCTTGCCTAATGTAATTCCATCTAAGCTGCCTTTCAAGATGAAGTTTGCTGCCGAAAGGTAAACTTTTCATCTGTCATAAAGATTTTCTGCTGTATTACTCTGAAATGTTTACATCAGATTCCAGCAATGATTATTTAGACATCCAAACTCTGTAAGTCAGTTTGTATTGTAAATTAATATCAGTCTTCCAAAAGTCTTGGAAGAAAAATGGGGAAACTCTCTTAATTTTGAGAAATATTTGTGAATTTCAGATTAAGAAGGTAAACTTGCATTTTTGCCATACTCTTTATTAAAACAAAACATAGAGAGGAGACTAATTTTTGATTGCTGCTATTTTGAATCCTTTCTCTTCCCACCCC
Source organism: Aegithalos caudatus (assembly GCA_013389925.1). NCBI lineage: Eukaryota > Metazoa > Chordata > Aves > Passeriformes > Aegithalidae > Aegithalos > Aegithalos caudatus. The sequence continues at coordinate 30,693 of WEIU01016804.1, read as the reverse complement.
TCCCCTTCCCACACATATTTTGACAGTGCCTTTGGGAAATGTGACTGCTCCCAAAGGTGAAAACTGAGCAAAAAGAAAGATAGCTGTTCAGCAGTAGTATTCCAAACTGTATAAAACAAAATGGAAATTGTATGCACAATTGTATTTTCCTCTTTCCTCTCTCCCTCACAGAGAGAAGATTTCTCTTTCTACTTTTCAGTCTTTCACTCCCATGAAAAACAAAGTTGCTTAGCTATTATTGAAGTCAAAATGGCCTATTTAATCCAGAAACAATCAAAACTTTGGCTAATGCCTCAATAGAACATGTTTGGTGTAAAAATCTCAGGAGTGAGGGAATGATTTGTTGTAGTTATGTACCAGAGTAGGGGAAATTGTTTTGAGTAGTTCACAAACAACAAGAAAAAATTCACTTAAAAAAAAAAATATTTTATTTGAACTCTTGGTTTGCCTCAGCTCTATCTGCTCCCCTTGTAGTCACTTCCTCTGCAAGGGTGGAAATATGAGTGAGATCACAACCAATGCCAGACACAAAATTTTAATTTGTTAATATTTTCCTGCAACACCTCACCATTTCTATTTCTCCATAACACCCCTACTGTGGGAAATAAGGTCACACAACACACTAGTACTTATTTCACAATACCTCCTGATGAGGAACATTTTACTATTCTCACATCTCTTCCCCTTTTTCTCCGCCTCTCCCTGCCCTCCTCCCTCCTACTCAGCCCCCGCTAATAGCTGGTCTAAATTTCCCAGATTAATCTGATGTGCAAGAAACAGTGATACAAACTTGCAAATTTAATATACACAAAAGCAGAAAGGCTAGAGAGCAGAAGATGCACGTTTTACTCTACTTGCTCTGGGACAGACAGACTTATAAACAGATACACAGCTTTGCCCATAGCCACTGTATTCCACAAACCCTTTGAAATATTCCAGTTTCATGTCTGTGATAATTAAAGAGCAATGACCTTCTCATTAGCGCCAAGAGGGCTGATGATGATTGTTCCCCATTTTTCTTAATGGATGCAAGCTACACACATGATCTTAGAATATCAAAGCAATTCTCCAAGATATTTATTAGAGTCAAAATTATGAAAACACATAGCAAACCTTTAGTTTGAATTACAAGTGTTAATATATGCAGAACCAAATGAATAGCTCATCTTTCTTCCTCTCTTGTATCTTAAATTTTTCATTACAAATTTCTAGGGCTTCAAAGTAGTATCTCACAGTCGGTCCCCTTTTTTCTCTCTTGCATGACAAAGAGCTGTCAAAAATTGTTCCTGTGTTTGTTAGTATTTTTCTCTTTTTTCTCTCATCTAAATGTCAAACAACTTAGCTTAAATAAAGCACAGCATTCTTCATCTGGTGCTTCTCAAAAGAAAAACAACACCACAGAAGGCGTCTAAAAAGGCCCTAATTAATGTTTCTCATTGATTTTGTTTTAGTGTGATGTATTTTATGAAAAAAATATGAATCCAGAAGGCACTCTCATTAAAATCATTAGTGGCTCAATGTTAGCTGAAAACAGCTCATTCTTTGGTGCACTGTAGTGCTTAGAAGCACGTTCACACACAGAGTTTCTTATTTAACATCACAAGCTGGTGCTGGATGAAAACTGGCATTAGTTTTGTCAGGTACCACTGAACTGTGATGAGCACAATGTACAAAAGCTGTATCAAGGTGAATAATAAGAATGTACTGTCATCAGATCATGCATTTCTCTCTAAGCCCTATTTCATGCCCAAGAATTGAAACTTTCTGTAACTGATTTTTCTGTTACCCATTTGAAAAAAAGTAGTAGCCAAAAGAAGAGGAAATAATGGGGCCTGTCTCAGCAATGGGACTTAGAGTTGTTAGGTTTTTTTAGGCAAATTCCTGCAAGCTGATTGCCAAGATAAACAGAGATGTGTTGCTGTCTGCAGAACAGTGTTCACAGTTCTGTTGTGGTGCGACCACACAGTGACTGCAGCCATGTGCCTTCTTCAGCAGCACTTTATAGCTAAAACAAGAAGAAGAAATTCTATGTGTATCTTCCAGAGGACTAAAAAAAGGAAAAAAAACCACAAAAAACCAAAAAAAACTAAGTGGGTAAGATGTTCTTACAGTTTTAAAGGAAAAGCCCTCAACCAGCATTTTTTTTCTCTAATTTTCTGCTATCATTATTATCTAAACAGGGCAAAATGAGCTTTCCACAGAAAATATGAGAGAATTCTTTCTAAGGCACTCTATGATGCTCATATTCAGAGCAACAGTGCTTTGTTGTGAAACACAACTTTTGCAGACAGAATTTTTTCCAACGTAAGAAAGCAAGTTTAATGATTTAAATTTGCTATGTTCAAATAAAAACTGACCATCTTCATAAATCATGTGTTGTTTATCTGAGAATATTTCAGTGACTTGGACAAATTCTGTGAAGTTCCAGCAGAATAATGCAGTAGAATAGGCTCAGAAATGAGAACTGTTGCTACTGCCATACTCTGACACAAGGCATTAGAAATTGCCTTGGGGTTTTTCAGATTTAGGCTGAACAGAGCTACGAGTTAAGCAGAAACACATTTTGGCATCAAACATATGCATCTCATTTTAAAAAATAATGAAACAATAAGTAATGTTATTTTTTCTACTGTCTCCTTTGGATTTTTAGAAGAATCGTTATGAGCTGCAACAGTACAGCTTGTAATAATAATTTTGTGTTATGGGACCATACTGAAATAGGACTAGTGAGAAGTAGTGTAAAAGGGGAATAGAAATTTCTGGATTGAACAGGATAGCTGTTTCAGCTGTTTAAGCTTTGTAACACATAGTGGAATGACTGAATTTTCATTAATTTGTGTCTTGGTTTTTAATGTGGCATTCATTATAAAACTTCACTGAGAACTGAATCGTTGATGGATGTGCACTAATATATGGGATGCTCTGCCAGGGAAGTCACATTTTTAGTAGAAGAGGTAGCATTTATCCTGATCTGATCACTGTTAATGAGGCTGTCAACAAAATTTTCTTAGAAAAATAATTACTCTGCAAGTAAGGCCATTTAGATCTAGATATGAGTAGTAAACCTGTATTAATTTAGGATTCAGACTATTTTAATGGTTTAATATTTTTTCTTTATGGAGAGCACAATAGTGAGGTCATCTGTAATAAAGATTATAATATTGAACCTTGGTAGTTTTCCTTCCTGTATCTATAGGACATTTATGGCTGAAATATGGTTGAGAGAGCCTTAAAACGTTGTTTTATGGTAACCTCTATGCAGTTCTATAAAGCACTTTTTGTTAATGATAAATAAACTGTGGATGATCTATGTGTTAGCATGGGGATGTGCTCTTCCCCTTGTGAGTAGCCTGACTCTTTAGCAATGTTTAGATTATCATGATTACATGAGCTCCAATTCAAGCCTAGGGCAAGGAGATGTAATTCCAGCAGTGTTGGTGGATGTATAGGCAGGCACAATGCTCCTGAGTTCAGCCCAAGAAACAAAGTACACATTAAAGTTACCATGAGAGTTCTCTGACTCTTAAATGGCTTACTGTCTCAGGAATTGCCTCATTAAAAAATATTTTAAATTGTCCAGTTTGTCTGCAAATAATTACTTTAGAGGCCTCTTCCTAAAGCTGTGAGGCTGTCACCAGCACAGTACCGAGTTCCTTCAGAGGCCATGAATAAGAAACATGATTGACTTTCATTATTTATTGAAGTATTGATTGAATTTATTAATGCTAATGAAGCTGTGGAATAGAAAAGACATGGCACTGTATTGAAAATATCAGATCAGGTTTACTGTTAAAGCCTCTGCCTGTTGTGCTGATGGATGGAGATGCCAGGCTGAGCAAGCTCAGAAATAGGCTGAACTACACTTCATAACTTACTTTTGATCACAGAACTGTAAAGCTGAAGTAATTCCATCAAATTCAGAGTGAATTTAGGTCTTCTCTAAATGAGAATTTTTCTAAGTTTACAAAGTATTTATTTTTTTCTTTTTTTTTTTCCCCTGTTTTTCCCTTTTTATGGATGATTGGTAATGAGGCCTAGGTCACTGCAATCCTCATATCCACTCAGTGGTAATAGTGAGCTCCAATGTTAACTTTTGAATGGAGAAATATTCTTTTGACCTTAATGTCACAGGCTGGAGAATACTGTTCTTATTTCACAGCTTGATGACTCTCACTTAATCCTGTTTACCATACTTTAATTTTGCAGTTGAGCCTATGTTTAGGTCCTCGTGCATTTAGACCATCTCACAATACAAACCTATAACTGACTTTAAAAGTTTGTAATTACAAATAGCTAACACAACATAGAAAAGAAAATAAAGAGAGAGAGAAAGAGGGGTTAAAGACATTGGTTGGAGATTATGAAGGCAATC
>WEIU01016804.1:0-20894 GCA_013389925.1 Aegithalos caudatus | reverse complement strand
TGTTTGTGGGCTCTGGCTATCTGTGCTCTGGGCCTGTGTACCTACGTGGAAGAAAACAAACAAAAAGCAAGCTTTGCCTTGAAAACAAAGTGCTTGGAGATGGATTTATCATTTACTGAATAGTTATGTAAAATGGAAAAGGGAGATCTGTCAGTTTTAGTAGCATGTTTAAAACCAGGCGTGAGAAATGAGTTAGTTTTTCTTTGCCACAGTTAGGGACCTTATACTATTGCTATGCATCATATATACACACACACATATATATGTACACACACACACACACATATGTACTGTGGAAGTGCCAGCACTCTCACACAAGTTTGATGGGTTCTTTAGTGCATGTTAGGTTGTTTTTCCTTGGCTTCTTGCTGATTTTTTAAAATTTTTTCTTGAAGAAAACAAATGTACCTATGGGCATTTTGTTTTAGGCTTCACTTGAGTTTTTCCCTTTTAATATGAAACATTCCTCTTCCTATGTCCACTTGCTGTCCTGGCCAGCTAAGGCCAGGAGTGGGGAGTCTGTAGTTACCTGTTTTTGTCACATACCACTATGCTTTGAGGTGAAGAATACTTTGTTTCTGCTGAACAGAAAATAGGAATTCAGAAATCCTGGTTGTAAGAAACCTGCTAGAGGAAAAAGAAAAGGAGTATGAAGTAGCTGCGAAGACCAGCTTGCAAAGGATTATTTAAAGAAATAATTTTTGTCTCTGATGTATTGAATTACTTTGCTCTCAAATTAATAAGTGCAGGGTAACTGTATTTTCCTCCACAGATGTTAAATTTTTCTGGTTTTCTTTGTTATCCTCCTCCACTAAACTCTCCTGGAGAGAGGTGTTCAAGACAGGTCAGGCACTTGCTAGCCCTGTATTAGTATCTGAAATGCCTTTTACTATTCCCATGCCTATGCTGCTGTGCCCCTGTGATCACAGCTGCCTTTTCTTATCACTGTTAACCTGCCCTTTTCTGAAAGGGAATTGAATTAAAAGAGCTTTCTGTACATAACCACAATACCTAACTGGTAAGGCAGGTGCTCCTCAGGCTGATTTAAGTATCCTCTTTCCAAGGACTTGAGCAATTATTCTGCACAGGCATTAGGTTTGGATGGCAGCTTTCTGCCTGATTTGGTGAGAGGCAGTTCTGAAGGAAATAGGTGGGTGATACTTCAGCTCTGGCATCAAAAGCTGATCATTGCCAATATGGCAATAGAAATACATACATGATGATTTAATGGTTTCCTTCCTTTCCAAATCCAACCTACATGTGCCCAGCTCTGTTTTGAAATTATAGTATGAAAGTGGCTCTCTTAATGGTTCTTAAAGTTTCTCCCAAGCTGTGGCAAAGGCAGCAGCAGAGGCATTATTCTCCACTTGGCACTCCTTTCATGTCAGCAGTAAACATTTGTAAAAGCTAGATGTACTCTGCCTTTTATTTTGCATTATGCTCTCTCTCTGTTTCTGACTGAGACTGGCAAAACTTCTTGACAGGACTGTCATAATGTAACAGAACCAAAAAGATGAAAAATCAGAATGATGACATTCAGTTACAAAATCATCTCTCCCATGATTATTCCAGTCTAAAAAACTCTGCCTGATAGCAAAGTTTCCTGAGTCAGTCTGTACCTTTGTTCACTCTCCATTGTACCTGAGCTCAATTATGGTAATTGTTGGTGATAAAATGCATGGTTTGTGGTGTAACAATTTGGGTTGTAGGAACTCAGGACTGAATGCACAGAGTTACTGCATCACTGGGGCCCCACTTCTTTTGACTAGGAATTAAATCCTCTCAAAATTGTGGGGATGTGGGCCCAGCAAGACCATTATTCCATTTCACATAAGCAACATAAGACCTTTCAATAACCTTTCACTGCAGCTTCTCCCTGAAAATTTCCAAGTTTTTCATTTTCTTGGGAGTGAGTCTGAACCAGCTCCTGTGCTGCAGAACAAATACGTGGTGCACACAAATCTACTGATTAAGGACTGCAGCTTTTGGTCACATAGATTTACTTGACACTCTAGAAAAGGGGAAAAAAGTAGTGATTAATTTGGGGAAACATAGCCTAATATTGCTGCATAACTTGTTGGATGCACAAACTGTTGCTTGTATTTATACTCTGTAGTGAAACCAAAATGAAACAAAATGTCTGTGGTTATAGTAGGAGGAATTGGGAAGTCATCAAATTATAATTAGAGTGGCAGGAAAGAGTTTATACTCATTGTTCACTAAAACAAAATAGATAAGTAGTTATTGATTAAAGGGTTGTGTGCTTAATAGCAATTTATAAATCCAGGACTCAAAAGATAATGTTTGTTTTACTGCTTTTAATTATTTAACATGCAGTGACATTTCTGTTTTGCCAACAGCAGCACAATAGGTCCCTAATGAACTGAACTGAGTTACTAATAATTAAACCATCAGGCAGAAGTAAGGGGTGCAGCATGTTATTAGATTAACGTTCTTAAATAGTCATTCTTCTGTTTTTTAAAGAAAACTCTGTGAGAGTCTTCTACCCTGCCCCAAACCAACTCAACATCAGCCTACTTGAAAAAGCAAAGTTTATTTATGGCTGACACTTACAGACTCCTTGAAATACTGATAAAAACGTCCTGAAGTAATTCACAGGACTATGATGAAAGTTTGGTTTCAATACTTCCAACTCTAGCCTATAAACAAATAGAAATTGCTTGTTTCATGAGAATGTTGGTCAAGCTTTTTCCTTTCTCTAGCTGACTTCTCACTCTGTGATTATGGTAATTTTAAGTGAAAAAGGCTTGGAGTGCAATAAAAAATTGGTTTATATGGTTTCTTGAAGGGCAGTATTGGAAGGCAGTGGACTGGTTGAAGAATTTTATTCACCAGGGAACATAGAACATTAACTTGTGTAAAGAATAGGATAGTGTTAAAAGAAACCTCTAATCTAATACCTTCAAGTAAAATCTGGTGGGGTTTTTTTTTTTGTGTGTGTTTTTTTTTTTTTTTAATTTTTTTAAATTTATTTTTTATTTTTTAATTTTATTTATTTTATTTTTTCTTTAAATTTTTACTAGTAGAACTGGATATTTATTCTTGCACTGTAGCCACAAAAAGGTATGAAAGAAATAAACAGGTTGTTGAAAGGGAAAACAAGAATAATTGGAGTCATGGAACAAGAATAATCTGAAAATAAATGGAAAATACTAAGCTTTTTTATTTCAGAGCAGAATGAATAAGAAGAGATGATAAAAGGACAAGAAGGGATTATATAGAGAAGGTAGATCAGGAAAGCTACTCATTCTTTTTCTTAATACTAAAAAAATACTCAACAGAATGGAAAGAATACAAATTCAAAATTAAAAAGAAAAAAACACTTTCAACTCTGTTCTCTGGCAGAATTTCTTGAGACAAGGTACCACTGAATTGCAGAAAATAGTAAGATTCTTTTTTTTAAAAATGGACTGTTAACCTTCACAAATATTTTAAACTTGCTGATAATACCACTTCTAAAGTTCCCATTTTCATTTAAAGTTCATCTCACTATTGGCAAAAACTTGATTTTTAGTCAGATTACTTAATAAGAAGACTTTAGTGGAAAGGCCTGTGTCAGAGGCTGGTGAAGGGCTTTTTCCATCATCCCACATGAGAGGTTTTTGATGTCTCCTGCCTTCTCCATCAAGTTGGGAATTCACATGAGCCTGAACTGAACAGTTAGATAAGTCCTGTTCATCCCCAAAAGCTGTAATGTGGAAGTGTCTGAGGAATGGACTGTTCTTGTTGGTGTTGGTATGTACTTGCTGTAAATGGACAAAATGTGGCATATAACTCTGGTGATAAAGTTGGCAACTATGTTTTCTAGATTATCTCTCACACTGATAAGAAACTTTCACAGCTAAGAAAAAGAGGGCTTTGTTTGTATTTAAAATAAATATAGATTCAGTAAATGAGTTTAAGAAGTTAATGTAGCAGGCAAAATGTGACTAGGAGGCAAGAATCTACATAGAGCTCAGAGAGAAAATCAAATATATCTTGGACCAGGACTGATTTAGATATATACATACATGTGTGTGTATTTATTTATTTATTTATTTATTTATTTATTTATTTATTTATAAATATATTTATATATTTGATTTTTTGCTACACTGAATTTTGCCCCACTTGTAAGAAATAAACACTGATAATTTGTCTTCATTTTTGTTAAATGCTAGGGTAGACAAATGTTTCTGTCTGCCTCTACAAGTGAAGCCTCTCTGGTCATTATTCTTAGAGTAAATGTTATCTGATCTACTGCAGACTGAAGTCCTCCACTGGTTAGCACTAGATATGACTTTGGGTCAATATTTTTGAATGTTCACATCCTTTTTGGGGGAAAAGAATCTTAAATGTGCCATTCATGTTAAAACATCTGCCGTGCTTATTTTGAAAAATTGAGTTCTCCAAATTGGTACCTTCATTTGTAAGGCTGTTAGCTTGTCATCAAACATGGCAACTTTTTATTTTCCATTATTCCTATAAATTATGTATTTTAGCCTGCTAAGGTCTGTATGTGGAACATCTCACCACTTTGAGGCTCTTAGAAGTGTATATTGATCCTTGATATGTTTTCTCTCTGGGTTTTGGGAGCAGAAAGATCATGTTCTAAAGAGGCTTCAAGTAGCTGTTCTTCCCCATTGTGTTAATATGAAATTAATGAAAGTTTTTTACAATGTTTTGCAGGCGAAAACTTTTTCTGTACTCCACAGGCATGTCTGGGTAAACTTTGACTTCTCCCAATATATTGTCTTGTCTATTTGCTTTAAGTAACCTGAAGTCATTCACAGGTGCTCAGTTTAATGCTGCTTTACTTTGGATCCATGATATACCTCAATTCTAACATTCCTGGGAAGTCTTAATAGTGGAGGTGCTTTCCCAACGTGTGTCCCCTGGCAAACAGGCTGAGGAGCTGCCTGCAGAACCATCTCATTATTGCAAATATGCAGACTGCATTTGCATCAAAGACAAACCAGCCAAAGGCATCCTGCACTGAATTTCACACTATGAAAATCCACATTGTATTAGAAGAAACACGAAAATCAAAGTGTTTTTTGCAACATTGGGAGTTGATAACAATGCTGGTTTGAAATTTTCATTGCAAAATGTTTCCAAACATGATTACTAGGGGCTTAATTTTGTTCCCAATAAAGCAGATGTTGCTAACTTGCGATTTTCCTGGTCTAGGAGATTGGGGAAACTCACCCTAAAAATTATCTTTAAATGGTCCTTCAGGCTTGGTCCAAATCAGAGTAGCAATTATCCTGTCCTTTAGCAGCCTGCAGTGGCCTGCACCAGATGTTTCACAAAAATTGGGACATAATTTTACAACAGGGAGGCTAAGGATAAACTGTTTCCAGGTTTCATTTTTACTCATGAATGTTCTGGATATCCCTGAAAATGGTATTGGTGGCTCCACTGTTCTGGTGTTTATGTTGCTGAGAGCAAGCTTGTGCAGGCCATAACGCTGTAATTCTGAACAGGGTACATGGAGAAAGAAGTTGTATGAGAAATGCATGGTGCAAAAAGTGCTTCCTTTTGCAGACTTTTTACTTTCTTTGTGAAATGCAGAGTGATGAGGGCTATTATTTCCTGTTGCTGCTAGACACAAAATGCAGAATATTTCCATGGCTGCTGCATGGATGTGGCTGCTGTCAGCACTATGGGGATGGGACAGCTAAGGGAATTCCCAGATCACAGAAGCATGGAATGGCATGGAATGAAAGGACATAAAGTCCATGTCCTTCTAGCCCCCTGCCATGAGCAGGGGCACCTTCCACTAGACCAGGTTGCTCAGAGTCCCATCCAGCCTAGCCCTGAACACTTCCAGGGATGGAAAGTCCACAACCTTTCTGAGCAATCTGTGCCAGTGTCATACCACCCTCAAAGTAAGGAATTTCTTCCTAATAGCTCAGAATCAGAATGTCCATAAACTAACTTAGACTGAATTGTCAAGGAGGTATTTTTTTTCAAATGTTCATGTGATTCATTTCTCCCTATTTATATATGATGTTGCTTCTGAAAATCTGGGGAATCTGAAGAAAAGCAGTGCATGGGAGAACTTCAACCCACTTCTGCAAATTCGTGAAACTCAGCTAGTACGTGGGTTATTCAAACTGAATCTCAACATAGAATCTTTTGAAATTTTCTCATCTGTCAAGAATATGCTATTTCATTTAAACTATGAAAAGACTAAATAGATTCCATAATTTAGTAAATATTTTGTCTTCTGACAGCTCCTCTTTTTCTTCTACTCTTTACATTTTTAAGATTTTTTTTTCCCTCCTTGATGTGATATTTTGATGAGACTTACAGGTGGCAAAAGAAGTAATTTGGGAAAAGAGTTAGAGTTTCTTACAGTAATAAGTTCCATCTTTCTTTTTTTCTTCCTTTTTATTTGTCACGTAGGTATTTCTATTCATTTTAGGAAACTGATCTGAATATTTAGTAGTGACTGGTTGGACTGGGGCTCTTGGATTTGGGCCCTTTCTGAATATGAATGCAAAACTGAAAAAAAGTCAAGTTGAATCTTTTAGTTATGTGATGAATCAGAAGGTTCAGAAAAAGTTCATTTTATTTTTACCTTGTAGAAATGTGATTAGCCAGAAACTATGCTTTCAGAACCTGCAAACAGTCCATTTATTTGCCACCATCAGGATCAGGCTCAGAGTTCAAATGAAAACATCTTTTTTGTCTGCTAATGTAATGGGTTCTTATTTTCGGCATCTTCATGTTCCTTGGAAAAGCATCAGGGTTTCATTGTAAATCCATTATGTCTCCCTTGGTCAGAAATTATAAATGACAACTAGTCCCAAGGTAAAGAAAAGAAAGTATTATTTTGTAGAGTAAAAAGGGGTTAAATCACTTTTTATCATGACTGTCCTCTTGGTTATGACATATTCAATGTATTATTTAGTTTAAGTGCATGATTAAGATAGAACTGGGGTACTTCTGGGGAGCATTTTCACAGACATTATACTTACAGTACCTCATTCTGTGGTACAGAAGAAAGAAAAATGACATGTCCCTTTGTGAACCTATCTTTTTAAAATTAGGTTATAGATTAGATAGTGGTGTGAGATCCTCCAAGAATTTCTGGGTCAGAGGTACTTTGTTTTCTTTCTTTTACACAGCAAAACCCTTGTATCTTTATTAAAAATTTATTTGCTGTCAATAATTAAATGCTTATTATTTGATCTTTAATGGGGTCATGATTCCCATATTCCCATATTAATGAAATAATGCAAAAGTAAAAAATGCCTTTCAGTTGGAAAAAGTACTTATTATTCTTTCTTTGTTCTGAGTAAAATAGTTTATCTTAAATTAAAAATTTAAAAAAATGTATTTTCTTTAATCTTAGAATTAAATTAGTGCTAATTAGTTCTATTTTCTCTACAACATTGAAATGCTAAAGTCTTAGTCATTTCTTCAGAGTATTAATAGTGCCCTTTGGCTGTAATCAAGATAATCTTCAATTAAAAGCAATACAGCTAACTGAGTTACATTAACAGTTATTGTTCTCAAATCACAGGGTTAAGAACACAAATCCTGTGTGTTTTCAGCACGGGTACATTGCAGGGGTGTGTGATGGTGCAGGGACCTGTTATTCACATGTTAAAACTAAAAAGCACTAACCCAGAATGTTCACTGATGAAACCCTTCAAACAAAGCCTTTCCTAAAGGTGGTGATGTGAACAGAATCCAAAGATGCTGCAGCAAGCTAAAACACTTTTTGGATTTGGTCAATGTTCACGTGGTCTCTCCTTGTCCTATTTATTTTAAACTTTTTACTGTAAACTCTAAACTATGGGGCATTTTTAATGTGCGAGTTCTGCTTGATATTCACTGCTGTTATTCTCTTTTGTGAAGAGTTAAAGAGAACTTGCCAGTCTACAATAATTAATCTTATTTTATTAATACCTTTTTTTTTAGCTCAGAAAATTTATTATATGCAGTAATAGTGGATTTCAGCTGAAAATAGAACTATTTCTTTCAAATTTCTTATTGTAGCCAATGTGAAGAAATCGTGGTCCCATAGAAACAGGGGAAAAAAAGGTGCTTTCATCTATGCTTTTAGAACAGATCTTTCTGGTTTCAAAAGCTAGGCATAGAATATGGGAGAATCCCTTTAACATTGCTGTGTTTGCAAACAAAAACCCATAAACATCTTGTGCAAACAATGAGGGGAACCGTGCTGCTCTCTAGCAGATCACCACTCCAGTAGTAAAAATAGACTGTGGCTCTGTCTCAGTAAAAATTAATAACTGTTAGTGAGACCAAAAAAAAGTGGGGTTGCAAAAATATTCTTACTGTATTTCTATGTGCACCTGCCAACAGCACTTCTGTAAATTCCAGCTAGGACAGAAAGCTCTGGGCACTTTGAGTGGGCTCCAGTACCTGGGACTTTACATCAGTTGTTAATACTTGAGATGACCTACCAAATTAAAATCTCTGTTTATTATGTTGTTGGTTTGTTGTTTTTTAATGTTCTCATGTTACTAATCTGCAGAGTATGATGGTGGTTTTCCAGTGTTGCTAAAGAGGTAAATGTTATAACTGGGCAGATGTTGCCAGTAAACCAAATTTAAACAGGTTTCCAGGATTTTAAAATCTGTTTTCTCAAAGCATAAATGCAAGCAAAGATTTTCTTTGAACTAGCATTTGTATTCTATGGAGCAAATATCCCTTTCTGAGTTTCAAAATGCTGGCACAGACATTGTATTTTGACACTGAGGCAATAAATCAAAAAGGATGGACAAAGATATGAAACTGTACCTTTCAGAAAGAGCATTGTGTCTGTACATGCAAAAATAATTGCTTTCTTGGAATGTGACAAAAGAAAATGGAATATAAAATAGGGTGTTAACAGACAACAAATCTAATTTTTAGAGTATTCTTTTTCTGCCTCATTCAGGAGGATTTCCTGAGGAGTCATATATCTTTGGTACAAAATGTAGTTAGGTAGGTTGCTAGAGTTTAATGCTTCCCTCCTCAGAGGAAAATTAAAATCTGCTAAACTTTTCCAGTATATTACAATGTTTGTACCAGAATGTGGCTGGGAAAAAATAACTCAAAACACCAAATCCCACTATCATTCTCCTGTGATTTAGATGAGGCCAAATAATTATCTGGAAAATTTTTATGGAGTTTAAAGTCTGTAGAACACTTTTACAGAATTTGGGATACAGGAGTAAAGAACCCTAATAACTATGGCCAGTGTGTTGCTTTTCTTTTTCTTCTGTTTGTATGGTACCTAGAAATTTTAGCAGCCATGAACCTCCTCTGTACTTAGAGGAAATGACATGGAGAGATTTTATGCAAGTTCTGAGGGTTTATATAAGTTTTTAGATGTTTCTGTAGGACAGGGTGTCTGTGCATCTGTAGGGTGGATGGACAGGGTTAATTTGTGTGTGTGATTTTTTTTTTTTTTTTGAAAGAGGAAACCTGAATTCCTCTCCTGATTTATGGAACCTCTTAATTTTAGGGAAAAAAAAACCAAACCCAGACTGAGCTTGAAGACAGGAGTGTGGTAGGCTGTATTGTGATCCCAGGCACTGAGAATCCCTCCCAGTGCAATCAGGTCTGGTCTGTGTATCTCAGTGAAGCTTATTCTTCTTTATGGTGCTTCTTAGTCCCATCTCTTTTTATGAATTATTGTGGTGCATGGTACAAAGAATTACCAGTTTTCTCTCTTCATTTACCAAGAAACAACACTAGGTAAGGAAATTGACCTTTAGTATCATTGGATCTATCTAAAAAAATCTTGTTAGGAAACTGCTTAAAATGTGATTCAGTTTGGGGGTTTTTTTTCCCCCTTTCTCCAGCATTTTTGCTTTTTCATATCTCTCTGCACAACCAACTGCTCAGATACACATTTTACATGAGTACTTTATTTGGAAATTTTCTTTATTAGCCAGAAGGAAATATTAAAATGAACATAAATGTCAGCCTGAAAGCTGTGACACTGTAAGGGTAGTCAGTCTGACTAGCTGATCTGAGTCATTATAAGTAAAAAAAAAGAGAAAGCCAACTGAAAAACGCCTTTTTTTCCCTAATCATGTTGTGACAAGAATGAGGAAAAAGTGTTTTGTGTCACAAATCTACAGGACCTGAAAATATAAAATTCAAAGTTCACTCTCTACAAAGAAACGAGGAAAAGAACCAAAGAGCTCCACCAACCCCTGAAGCTCTACTTTCAATTAATAGAGCTGTACATTAACTCCTCTGATGTTATTACATTACGAAATTCACAGTAAATTAAAGCAAAACCTGCTCTTCATTGAATTTTTAGTCTAATTTGAAATGAGAAATGAATTAGAAATGTTTATGTGTATACAGAGAAGGTAATTTAGTTTTGGTAGGTCACAAAGGAAGGTCCTGAAACCTGGTCCTGTCCCTGGCTGTGGGCTGTCGTGGCAGCCCCCAGCTGATGAGGAGTTTCACCTGGAACTCAGGCTCTGGCAAAGGCAGCTTAAAAAACTCCTTGCAGTGCAGTGTAATTCTCCATTTTTACTTGAACTGAAGGATCTCTCCCTAGGAAGTTCCTAATCCTTTTTGATGTTTCTGGGTGTAGTTTAAGTGAGAGTGAAACAATCATTTCCCAGGTATAGTTGGTGATGTGCTAGAATTTGTCTCAAAACATTTCAGGAATTTGATTGACGAAATGAAATATGGTCCTGACGTCAATTTACTGAGATTACTTTTTAATGAATACGACTTTAAAAGCATATGCAAAATTAAGATCAGTCACTAAAAATGCATTTGGATGTGACATTTAAAGAATGATATACATTATGTATTGGAAATTAACTTTTATAATCTACAGAAAATGATTCTTGTTGCTGGCTCTCTCAATTTGTGAGAACTTTGGCAATGAAATTATTAATTACAAGCAAAGGAAAACTGAATTATGTATTTTTTTATTAATATTGCCTGTGTGCCAGATAATGGTCTCTTAAAATATTAGTGTATGTGGTTAGTGAGTTATATTACAGTCAAGTCCTACTTATCTTCTACATGCAACTTCTCTCTGAAATTAAGGAAAGGGTGTGTCTTGCAAAAATAAATTTGTCCAGAATTTTCCCATGTGCTGTTATTCATAAAGATCATCCTGGATTTGTACTCTGTTTTCTTTCTTTAGAATAATGCTATTCCTAGTGAAGGCAACAAAAAAGTTCACAGTGGCAGTAGTGACAAAGTGAGAAGTCCTTTGACTATAATTATATATGCAAATTAATCTGGGATATATTAATTTATACTATATTTACCTGCTGCAAGTCTTTTGATGATAAAGCACATTCTTTTGATAAAACACCAAATGTAAAGCTTAAATCAGTAGCTGAAAAAACTGTTTTACTTTTCTGCTTTTAAAAAATAGAGGAATCTTGACAGTAGCATTTCAGTGTCGTAACAGTAATTAGGAGTATCCTGAATTGCTCCCTGTAACTGTCAGGTGAAGGACAAGAGGAAATTGGCTTAGTTTGTAGAAAAAGAAAATCTCCATTCAGGGAGAAAAAAATAAAAAAATCTCACTGTACTGATACCTAAGCAGGTAAATAACAATTTTCCAAAAGGAAAAAATGCAGCTGAAGATTTCAAAGAACTGATAGCTTTCCCTGTTAAATGTTTATTTAAGTACAGATGGCTCTGTCTCAGGTCATGGTCTTAGACAAAGTGATTTACCGAGCTCCTTTTCATCCCTGCAATTGTTTGACTTAATGATTGCAGGAAGTTATCAACAAAAAGGTTATCTGTTCTTGTTCTGTTAACGAGGTTTGTGATTCTATGGGAGAAATTTTCTCTTTTGCTCTCTTCTCCCCTATTTATATTTTGAAAGTGATGGCAACAGTTTCACAGCTTTCTTTTGATGATGATTTGTCATTTAAAGAAATATCACAGTGTATGTTTGACTTTCTGATGTTCCATGAGTCACTGTGCTCAAGAAGTCATTGTCGTACACACAGTTGTACTCTGCTAGCAGTAATTGCCTTTATCTCTTCTGCTACCTCTAATTGTCCTTAAAGGGAAGAAATGCCAAAAATGCCTTGTGTTTCATGAGGCAAGACATATGGATTGCACAGAGTTTAATCTTCTCAATGACAAGAGGGGTAGGTGGAGGTATGGTGACTTCAAGGACAGCCTGTATTATTGCAGCCTGTTTCTCTTCAGAATAAAACACAGTGAAAGTTTTTCTGCCCAAATCTTAGCTGAAAAACTCATCCTAATATAAACTTGACCCTCTTTCCACAAAGAAAGAATGGGAGAATGACGGAAATGTTCTCTAGCCCACATCTTGTCCTTTCTCCCCAGAGCAAGCATGAGGTTTCTTTCCAAACACATACTGGTTTTCCCTAGGTCTGGTAAATATCACAACTTACCATAAGTTACTTTAACATCTTTGAAAGGACTGGCAGTGCTGTAAAACATTATATAATTTTGCTGTTCTACTGTTTAGGTTGCCTACTTTTTGCAATAAGAAAAAGAATACCCACATGAACAGAAGAGCTCTTCATAGCTCGATAAAAGTGACTTTATCTGAGCATTTTGAGAGCTCTGTGTCTGCTCTAACCATGTTGAATAAAATGGGAAAAAACTAATTTTATATGTAAGAGTAGAATGCTTTCCAAAGGAAAATAAATGAGGGGGTGGGTGAGCCAGTAACCTTAGCATAAAGCAACTCATGCATTATTAATCTAATTTCCTGTAAAGTTTGAACAAAAAGCATGTTGAGACATTTTCTGTGTTCCTTGTTAGGCTGTGTTCATAATGCCCTCTCCCATTTTATGTAATATATTCTTCAGCCTAAATAAGATATTCTTGAAGCCTCAGGATTTTCACGCCTTCAAAGATCTCTGTTTTATTTCTAAATATTATAGATTTTGATGCACATGAGGCTTTAAGTTTGGTACCTTAAAGGCTGTTCACCCTTTTAGGTAACCCCCAAGTTGGCTTTCATATTTGCTTATTACCCAAAATTCTTCACAAGAAGCTTCAGCCTGTTTTACAATTAAAGGCTTTGATCATATTTACTGTAGCTACGTAAAATATTTCTGCATGAATGTTACATGAGTTCAATTTCCTATTAGACGAGGAGCTTACCTGATATCGAGTGTCTACGTGAATCCTTTTCTAACATAATTATTAAACCTAAACATTGCCATTCTCCCCAGCAACCACAGGCAAGAGGGGGCTGCTCCTGTGAGCTGTCCCAGTTTGCTCACTTGGAGCAAGTTTCAGAGTTGGAACCCAAGACTCTGGGATCAGATGTTGTAGTATTTCCATTTCTAGATAATCAATAATTTTTATGGTCTTAGCTTTTTTACTCTAGGTATGCCGTGTCTCTGGAACTGTTTGGAAGTTTATTCAAATGTACATGAGCTTTAAGCTCTGGTACTGTGAGTAGCAGAACATACTGACCAACATACTCATGAACAGCATTGGTTGTGCTGTGTTCAATCATAGCATGTATATTTGTTAAAAAGTACTATATAAAAAGTACCAATTCCTCCTTCTAGCATGTTTTCATAATTTTTCTTAAAATTAGGTTATTTTGCTTGTTCAGAAGAAAATTCAGAAGAAATACCTTGAGAAATATTGAAGTATGGTGAATTTAACTCCATGCTTTTGGTTTGTTTGCATGAGAAAATTACTGGATGCACAATGGACCAAATAAAGGGCACTTCTGGCATAGGTAACTTTTGAGAGTATTGTCCCCTTTTTGATAAGAGATACTTAACCAAAACTTTAAATAATTCCTGTTTTAAAATTCAGTAAGCAGTACTTCAATGACAGCTCCTAAGAGCCCACCTATTTTATTCTCAATATAGTTGTTTTGTTATCTTTTATTCACTCTGTCTTCCTGAATTTAAGACATAAGTCAGTGTTTGAAACTGCATTAACTGATGGGATACATCATGAACTTTATGTAGCTAAAAATTTCAGAGCTACTTTGTCTGCTTCATTTGGAAGTGTACTGAATTTGATTAGAATATCAAACCCAAGTGATGCACTGTGCAATTTCTCACCACCCACCTGCCAGCCCCTGAGCAATCCCTGGGCAGCTTTTCTCCCAGGACATACAGTGACCATATGGAGTGTCCCTTTGGCCAGCTTGGCTGTCCCAGCTGTGCCCCCTCCCAGTTCCTTGTGCTTCCCATCCTCCTCACTGGTGTAAGCTGAAAAGTCTTAGTGTAAGCAACAACTCAAACCTCAATGTGTTATCAACATTATTGTCCTCCTAAATCCAAAACTCAGTGCTGTACCAACTACTGGGAAGAAAAGTAGCTGTATCCTGGATGAAACAAAGACACAGTGCGGGGATTTTAACACTTACCTTTGAGTCTCAAAAAGGCAGACTTTCGACACTAACAAATTAGTTATCAAAAGGCAGAATCTTTCAGTTGTCCTCATTTTCATGGGGTTTTCTCATATCAGTCCTTTCACTGACTGCACCAGCTCCTTCTTTATAAGAGTTATACTTAAGGAGTGGACAAGTCTAGCCTTAAATTTCATCTCATCTTCATTCCTAGAACTGATTTTTTTTTTTTTTAATACATCTTCCACAGAGCATTCCTCCTCATCTCCTACACTGTATCTTGTAACCAGATTCAGTCTTTCAATTTGGAATTCTCCCAGAAGCAGAAGACATTGGTCTTCAGTATCATCCGATTCTTGCTCATATTACTGGTCACATTTCTCCTATGAAAAGTCTTCTGATTAATTCTTCTCATTAGTCAGCTTGGTAAACAAATTACTGCAGGAAGCTTAAAAGCTTGGGTTGAAAGCCAGAAGAGAAGAAAAAGATATCTTGTTTGCAAGTCACTATTTTCCCTTGGAAATATCTGCTCTTCTCTCAGGTTGTCATTTGAGGCTGCTAGAAGTTTTTATTACTCAGGGTTAATTGCCTCTGGCACAATAATCTCAGATTTCTCTGGAGAATTACTGATAGAACACATTTTCCTTCTGAAATAAAATTACTTTTCTGTCATGGGAAATGTGTCAACTTTTTAGCACTTCTTTTAAAAAGTAGGATAAATGGCATTAGGACCAGCATTCCTCTGCCTCCTAGTTATGTTTTTTCATCTCTCCTAAGGATATTGTTTTAGGATATTTTTTTCTGTTTCTAGGTAAAACATCTCCAGTTTGACATGCCATTGCAAACTGTGTCATACATTAGTCCAATAAATATAACTTTCCTGGTTGACTGTCTTCAGCTTGTATGTGTGTGTGAACACTGCACTGCAAAAGGGCCTTGGATTGCTTTTAATTCATCTGTTTACACAGTTCAGACATAGATCATCTTTCTGGATAGTCAGGAGTGCTTTTTAGCTATATGTCTGTATCTTATGATCTCTTTCTTGTAGTGCATTAGGTCACTGAAAACCTGTCTTGGAAGTAGAAATCCATAGCCCTGTGTAACTGCCCGCAAATCTTTCCAAATAGTTAGTATATCTTAAATATATTACTGTAATGTGACAGGTAAGGATAATATATCAGTGTAAGTAATTTTTGTTTTGGAAATACTCTTCCTGAAAGGTGATATTTTTGTCAGTCAGTGACTCTTCCATCGGTTGGGATGTAATTCTGAAATTCCTACTTCTGTGCTCCTCCACGGAAAGGAAATGTGAGGCTGTCACGACCCCAGGGCTGGCAGCAGTAAGGAGGATACATCTTTTGATTGACTGTGGCGTCTGCCAAAGCCCTGTGTGCACAATTCCAGAGCATGTGGAGGGCAGGATAGAGTTTTCACTGACATCCCCATCATATTTGCAATTAGTAAACATGCTTCTTGCGCGTTCCAATGATTTAGGAACGGGAAAATATATTTTGCCTTTGAACAAAAGCCACTGAAGATTTTCTGAAAAATGCTTGATTGGAAGTGTGACAAATTGAAGACATTTGGAATTTTTCCAAAGAGATTTTCAGATGTTGGGCAGATGTTATTGTTTGCTGACCTAGGACTTTGCAGAATGACAGAAAATAATTTGATGCTCTAACAAAGCATTGATTACACACACTAAATAGCCCTGGTAGAGTATTTCCCTCATGGCTTGCACTTCCAGGGTTATGGTTAAACGGGCACCCCATGTCATCAAACATACAGAAGGTGCCTTTGCCACTCTGAGGGGATGATCCCAGCATTTAAATAATGATTTACTGATGCTTTTATTAGAACAATTATTGGTTATTTCAGACTTGAAATGGGCAGATTAAGCTCTGTGAACCTCACAGCTGAAACCTCACAACACTGGCAATTTTCAGTGATTAAAGTAATTTACTTTATCTATAAAATGTAAAGATATTTCATAATAGCCATACAGCAAGTACAGGGAGGTGTAGCTTTCCTGGAGATAATCAGACCTCTGGGGATAAAGGGTCCTGGCTGCACCTCATGCATTGCGAGACCCAGAGGGCTTTATTATCTGATGATTACCACACCCCCATTTCCATGTCTTTTTGCTTAATTAATCACAGTAACATTATTGCCCAACTTCAGACAACAAAAATAATGAGAGGGGCTTTAAAAGATTCAAAGACTTGAGGAAAAACAAGAGATCCCATAGGAAAGTACCCATAGTGAAACTGAGGTTTACAAATCACTGAAATCTATTAAAAATGATGCTTACATTTTGTAAAGTGCCTTCTTTAATATAAATATAATTATGTTTTAAATATTGTAAATGTATATATACAATATAAAACATATACTTGTTTTGATCAGAGGAGATGAGGTTCTATATTTAGGACAAAAAAAAGAAAACAAAAAAAAACACCTTTAAAATGTTTGAGCCATACCATGGAAGGTTATAGCCATTTTCTATTTTCTTGGGAAAGCTTGCCATATCCACTCTGTTGTTCCTTATTTGGCCTAAGTACATTTTTATGTCTTCTTTGCCTTTCTAAATGACCAAATAATAATGCAGTTTACAGGCATAAATACAGAGTAAAATCTTCAGATATTACATGTCAGAACAGACTTCTGAAGAAGCTTATATGGTTAAATTTCTACTATGTTCTAATCATCTCTCCTTTTAGTATATCCTTCTCTGCCTCACTTGACAGTTGTTCTTACTGTACCTCAACATAATTATCACTAAAACTGGTGCCTGACTTTTAAAAAGTTGAGTGAACATAATTTATGTGTTATGCCTTTCCTTAGTAACATTAGACTGTGGGCAGGAGTCTTTTATTGTAGCTCCAGTCCTATCAGAGAAGGTTTTCTCTAAAGCTGCATGGCACTGATTTCCTCTTCACTCTGCTTTTTAAAAACTCATTGCTTTTCACAGGACTCATCAAATATTTCTGATAATTTGGGTGAAATTTGAACAACCTTTTAGTAGACATAAAGTAGTCACTTTGAAGTCATAAAATCATCCTAGTCTAGGAAACAAGGTTTTCTTGAGCTTTGAGACTCCCAGAATTTATTGTCTCTAAGTCAAAATATAGCACAGCCACTGTAGCTGTATTTTGAAATAGAGGCTAATAAGGGAAGCTACATTTCGGTCATCAAGTCTGAGGCACAGACAGTGTAAACTGGAAGACAAAATGAATTTTCAAGCAGTGTTTTTACCTTTTCATTCAAACATCAGTTTGTTTAGGTGTGGGTGGTCAGCTCCTGGATATTGGAACACGTGTTGACCTGCCTCATTTGGACAGGCAGCTGACTAAGACTCGGGGGTCAGGAGGAAGGCTAGATTATTTCTGATAACCATTCTGGTGTTCCACTAATTTTAAGTGGGGAAGAGTCATCTGTTTTGTAATTTACTGTGATAATACTGACTGCTGTCATCTCGTGGTGGTGTTAAAACCAGTCTGCAATCCCACCAATGGAAAAAGGCACAAGGAGATCAAAACATTTTTGTGTGTGTTCTGCAGCAATACCTCTTTCTTTAAAAGCCTCTCATACAGTTTACTTAAAACTTCTGACCAACGTGTTTGAATCTTACTCATTAATTTATCTTTGAGAGAAACAAAAGCCAAAGTTCATTAGGGCAGCTCTCAGGGTGTTTACCTATATGGTCTACCACTCCTCTGGTGACAGTTTCCTAATTCAAAAAGATTTCTTTTTCTTTTGTTTCAAGGATGTCAGTAGTAGAAACATCAGATAAATAACAGAGCAGGTATTTGATATCTAATTCAAATTGAGAGGCCCCTTACTCTTCTCTATTCATTATCTGATAGTCAGTAAGGAGAATACCTATCTGGGGAAGATTTTTTTGTGTTCTTGGCTCTGAAACTTGGTCTGTGACATGACAACACTTTCACAGGGCAATGTATGTGACTGTCTTAAGCTTTGTAATCAAAAATGTGATTTTTTTGCTTTTAAGTCAAGTATATTATGCTGGAGAGCAACATGAACCAGGTAAGACAAAATAAATGTCTACCCATGATGAACTGTAAGTGGTCCATCAAATCTACAACATTTACATACACTGCATTCCATTTTATAATTTTATCTCAAATCTAGGTTTTGATGAGCATCTAGATGAAAGATAGAGAAAATAATCAACTCAAACACACCTGTTTGAATCAGTAACTTTTAGTCTTGCAGATAAAAATCCCACATCAATAATGCTCCCAGAAGCTCTAAAGTGTGCTATAAGAAAGCATGAAATGCTTTGGAAGCCACTCACATTAGCTATCAAATGGATTCCAGTGAAAAATACTGATTCAGTCACCTGGGAAAAAAAAAAAAAAAAAAAAAAAAAAAAAAAAAAAAAAAAAGGGAAAAAACAAAAAAAAAAAAAAAAGGAAAAAAAAAAAACAAAAAAAAAAAAAAAAAAAGAAANACCAAAACCAAAAAATAAAAGGGAAAATTACATTTTTGAGAAATATGCATCTAGCGTTTTCAATGTTAAATTCTTATTTAACAACAATCCCCATCTCAGTATCTTTCAATTGGCTTTAATTTTTGACTTACTTTGTAGTTACAATAATGTTTATTTTGAAATTTAGTACCTCTCAACTCTAGAGCAAAACTTCTTTTCTTTTTTACCTTTTCCATTAATTCTGCACCTAAAGTGTTAATTTTGAATTGTGATTTAAAATTTTTAATACATTTATGCAGATTTTTGTAATGCAATTTTCAGATAAGAAAATTGTTGGTCTTGCACTGTCAGCCAGTGGGCTGTTAATGATACAATGCACTTTTGAATTTTCATATGGATTTTTATCTCAAGTGATTGCCAAGCTGTTGAAAATATTAGGCATTCTCTGAAACTCCACTTTTATGGTCTCAAATGTTTGCTTTCTTATTCCCAACGTGTCATGTGTAGGATACTTATTCCAAATCACAGTAGAACACATAGTACCACAGCTAAAGGCCCTGTGGTATCTCCCAAAGCCTTAACATTGCCTTTGGAATTCCTTCAAGGAAGTTGATTCATCATGATATTTGGCTACATGTGGAGATGGATACAGATTGTTTTTCTTAGCACAGGCTCTCCAGCAAACACAACAGGCTGAGCCATGGGTCAGTATTCTGGGAAGGCCACTGTGCTTCCTACATCCTGCTGTCTGTAGTTCAGTTTTATGGTTTAGTCAAAGTGTGATAATAGACCAGATTCATTTAGGGGGCAGGAAATGTGTCCAGGAGTGGAAAATTGGTGGGATTTTGACTGGGGGGTTAGGGGGTGTGTGTGTGCAGGGGGAATGGGAAAAAAAAGTATTTCTCCACGTAAATTTACAGGCATGGAACCTTTGTGAATGAAGCTCTTTCAGAAGTGTTAGTCAGATATAAGCTATATATAGAACTAAACTGCTCTGATCCTGGTCTTTTTTCCCCTCTGAATATATAATTGAAAGACCCACATGTCCACTTTCAGTTTGCTAATTTAAAACCTAGTGTCAGAAAGCAGAGCGATGGATGGAAATTCATGCTATCACTGTTGCTGCACCCTTTTACAAAAGACAGAACCATGAAAGATATGCTAATTGTCCATAATTATACTTTCAGATGGTTACTTAAATACCTGTCTTTTTCACACTACAGGCACAAAGTTAGTATACCTCAGATATGCTAATAAAAAACAAATGTCTGTGGTTTCTGGCAAAATAAAAGCTCCAGTAGTTTGCTGTGTATGCTCTACACAACTGTTAGGCAATGTCACGATGCTTCCGAGACAAGCTTGGATAAAGCTGCTACAGTATAAAGATTAAGGCTATTTTATATTCTTTGATTTTTATTTAAATGCTCCCTGCATTTAAATTTCTGTATTGCTAATTTTAGCTGATGTATTAATACATGTATCTCAGCTATTTATACATACAATATGAAACCCAAGTGAGATGGCAAACGGGGTGTATGATTCTGCAAGTCTGGAACATGGACTGTTTCTTCCATGTAGTGGGTTTGTTCAGAGGATCCTATCCTCAATAGGATTTGCAAAGTGTTTGCATTATGAACTGAGTTATGAATCTCCTTCATTAATGGTGATGGTTAATGAGAGCTTAAAATTCTCTCTCCCTTTAATTTTAGATGATGTCACTTAAATCCAGAGTGGCTGCTGCTCCTTACATGCCTCCCTACTACTTTTATTAGCACTACTTGAGAAAAGAGGTTCAACTCTATGTTGATGGTGATAGAACCTGACCTTCTGTAAATGAGAGATGAATTTTCATAAAGACTAGC
Organism: Aegithalos caudatus; assembly: GCA_013389925.1. NCBI lineage: Eukaryota > Metazoa > Chordata > Aves > Passeriformes > Aegithalidae > Aegithalos > Aegithalos caudatus. The sequence continues at coordinate 262 of WEIU01016804.1, read as the reverse complement.
AGATGCCAAGGATGTGAGGATTAGTGACTTTTTGCTAGCCCTTCCTGTAAAAGTGCATAGGAAAATCACACCTCTGAGTTCAGGGTATTCCATCACCAGTGTGTAACAAGTAAGGAGTACTGAATTCAGGATAGTACACTGAGTCTGAGTCTGTGCTCCTCTCACTCTCTAGAGACCTGAAAAGATCAGAATTAAACTTTCAGTTTTGATTTCACTTGTAATTGGTCCTCCAGCAAGTAGAACTTCTAGGAAATTATGTCTA
>WEIU01016802.1:87174-111147 GCA_013389925.1 Aegithalos caudatus | reverse complement strand
CATTTTTTATATCCTCATAGCTTAATTCTATGGAAAGCTCATTTCCCAAGTTTTCCTGTAACTGCTTTGTGTGGCTCCTTGCTGATGGTCTGTCCTGTCACTGTCAGCAAAGCTTTGCAAAGCCATCCATCACTGTGTTGATGAGCAGACATTTCAGTTCTTGGTATCTTCCATGGCACAATTAAGCTGCAGAGTCAGAGACAGTAACACTTTTTATTATCCTGTTGCCTTTGCATCTGAATTTTTAGTGTATATTTAAGTTTAGTGTACTAAAACTCCCCACTAGACCAAAGAATCTCATGGAAACTATAGGCTACTGTACAAGCCTGCACAGGAGAAGCTTGTTTAGGGGCAAATCTAGTGTAAAAAAAAATTAAAATTCCTGTATCCAGTATAAATATGCTAAAACATGAGCAAGAGATGAAGTTCCTTTTTAAAAATATCACATCTTTCTGTATGGAGCAAGCATACAGGGCATACAGTAAGACTTCACAAAAATTCCACTGACTGACCACCACTTGTATCCCTGTATGTGAGCATCATGAATATCTCACACTATTTTCCAGCTTATCATTACACTTCTGTCACTAACACACACTAAAAAAATACACTGAGAAAAAAAATTCAGAGTGAATCATATTGTTTTTTATGAGAGTTATCTAATCCTCAGTATCAGAACAATTCCTTAGACTGACAGAATTATATATCAGTCTTACAGAATCAAATTGTCTCTTCACAACACCCAGTTTTCTTCTGAGGAGTGCCTTCAATCTATTAAAGACTTACTGACTTTTTACAAAATAACAGAAAATAGCTAGAGAGCAATCACTCTCCTTAAGGTCTTGACATGATTGCCTTTGACTCTGGATATCCTATCAGACATCAGATGAGGAAAAAAAAAAAACACAGAAGTTAAAACTGACTTTAAAGAAGTTAAAACCTCTTCATCAGCTTCATTACAAAGAAACTTAGAATTGTTACTATTTCATTAGGACACGGAATGAGTGAAAGCCAAGAGATAGAGAGCGAAGCCAGCAAAGAAAACTTTTATGAAAGAATTCAATATATTGACAGAAATCTTAAAGTTTATGCTCCAGCTCACACAATTCAGCTTTGGATAATGAATAGTCTATTTTACTTAGTAACTTACAGCGATGATCTGATTTAAGAATATTTGTGTCTTTCTCAATTAGTATTTTTGCTTTGAGGATTCTACCTGGCAGCTTTAATGCTGTCTGTTTTATGAAAGAGCAGATGACCAACACTTTAATAATAATAACAAGACAATTTCTATTTAAGTGGCTGAATATCCCTAATTGCTTTCTGCAAGATCCCATACATCACCATGATGAATGGAAGGGAGAAAGTAGAAAACTGAAGGATAGGAGTTTTTCATACTCTTTTAATGAGATTTTGACTCAAACCATTAGAAAAGCATTCTTTTTCATGAAATCAGACTTCTAGCATAGCATATTTTGACCTGTTGATGTAAATTAAGTCTGATTCACCCCATTTCCTATTACATGAACCAGTACAGATACCCAGAGACAGAAGCACAGCTGGAAATCTATGATCCCTGTTATAAATGTGGTGTACAATTTGTGTTTTTTATTGTACTGATATAAAATAAAGCAAAAAGACATTTCTAATCCAAGGAAAAAAACAGCTACCAGATTGCAAAATTGGATGCTGAAACCAGGAACAGAAGAACAGAGTGATTTACCATTGAAATGGAGAACAATGGCTGAGTAGCTACACCTATCTCACCAATAACTCGGTAGTTAACACCAGGTATCTATCTGGCCTCCCCATTGGGCTACTGTGAATCTGAATATCCTTGTTCCAGTAAATCTATTCATCCACCCTTCCCTCCTCAAAAACTCATCAGTGGACTACTAAGGGGACTAATCACCCTATCCTGCCTTCCCAGAAACTTCATCAGGGAACTGGCAACTGGAGATGAATACTATCCACCAGGACTATTCATCCANTTGTGGCTATTTCAAATTTCGATTATACCGATTACTAATAAATACTTTATTAATTTTTAATTTGGCTGATCCATTTATTACAATCCCTCTTCAAAATTTCTTTTAACATCCCACATCAGTGATAGTACTTGCTCACTGATCCAAAGAACCAGGATAGTTACATTTTGGTAGCCTTAAGCATGAGGCACAGATGAAGAGAAATAAAACCTGTAAGATGTAAATCCACTCTCTCAGCTCTTTCTGATTGTGCAGGGTACAGTCTCTCCTTCTTAAATTATTATTAAAATAAAAGACTGCATTTAAGACTGTCCAGTTAAAAATATAAAGGAAAACAATGACATCTGAGAAAACGGCACTCACTTCCCTCTGCTGGATTATTGCAGCTGATTGTTTTACACTGTGAATAGCACTCAAATGGGAAAAGCTAAACTGGATTTTTGTATTTTAACAAAGTTCATTCCCTTACAGTCATCTTGCAATTCCTGCTCAAGCTACAGCTAAACTAGACATTCTATGGCTTGAACTATTAGTCAAATCATCAAATATCCCTGACCTGGATCAGTTGCAAACTATTATGAACACAACAGGAAAAAAAAAGAAAGCTGGCTGAAGCAGGAACAGAATTCTGCCACCTGACCTTTGAAAAATTAATTCCTGTTGATCCACTGGCTGGTAAGAAAAGAAAGATGGTTTAGGTGAGAGGTTCTGCTCTTGGGGGGAGATCTTTAAGAAGGAAAATGGAGTAATTCTGGGTGGGAAATGTCTGGCATCCACAGAGAAAAAAATAAAAAAGAAAATAATGAAAAATACATCTAAAGGCATGAAGGTCACAATACTGCCTTTGCCCCACTTTTCATAAGACTTGCACTGGTGCAGGTGAAGTCGAGCCTCCAATTGTTGGCTGCACACTTACACTGAGGATTTGGGGAATTTTAGCTTCTTAAACATCAGAGAGAAATTTTTCTAGTCTAGGTTCAGCAATCACACATAACCTCACTTTTCTTCATTTCATTATGAAGCACTATATTCTGAAAGAAGGAAATTGGTGCATACAAGATGGAATTCTCTTTCCATCTGTTCTCCAGAAGCATTTAGTGGTAACAGCACAGGTTTACTGTGAAGAATCACAAAAGTGTTTGATGTACCTCTCCCATCTCAAGTTTCAGGATCTTTCAAACATACCTACCCCACCCTATCAGTCAGATATTGTACATAGCAGCTGCTTGCTGATGATGTTGAAGGTGAAATGAGGGAGCAGGATGAGCTGCAGATGATTAATCTAGTTCCATACAGTTATTCTAAACAAGAAGCCAAGATAAACACATTGCAAGTCAGGAAAATAATGCCTTCTTCAAGTTTATATTAAAGCCCTCAATGGAGCGTGGTTTGTAGGATGAGCAGGAAAATCTAAATAATTTCCCAGTAGAAATCATTCCACCTCTGCTGATGTGAATGCTCAGACTTTAGCACAGGGAGAGCAACTTAGAAAAGAGACAGTTCCCCAACCTCTTCAGGTTTAGATGACTACCATGAAAAATACCTGGATACCATTGGTTTCAACCATTGCATCTACAGTGATGTTTAACTGTATATATGTCCTATAATCAAAGAATGACCTTGCAAACTTTGACCTTAAAGTTCATCCAGTTCCACCCCCTGCCATGGGCACTTTCCAATATTCCAGGGTGTTCCAAGCCCTGTCCAACCTGGCCTTCGACACTTCCAGGGATCCAGGGGGCGGCCAAATCCTCTCTGGGCAGTCTGTGCCACAGCCTCCCCACCCTCACAGTGAAGAATTTCTTCCTAATATCTAACCTAAATTTATACTTATATATCAGTATAATATAAGTAAATTAAATATCCTGGCTTTCACAAGCTTGTAGTTCACCAAGGGCAACTCTCTATTTTTGTGCTGTGAACCCACTCAGCCTTGGAAGCAATTTCAAGTCAACTGCTCATGACTACAGTAATGCTGGTACATCAAAGATCATTATCTAGTTGTCCTAGGGTGACCTTATGATGCTTGTATTCCCAGTTGTCTGTTCTGTTTGTGCTGTATATTGAGTTCTGTACCTTTAAAACTGGTCCTGGGAGCGAAGCGGGAGAAAGAAGCAGCATCCAGTTTGTTTTGAGAAAACTGCCTGACCCCTCCACATTCTTGCTCCGGTGGATCCATTCATCTGAGGCACAGACAGCGGTGGGGCAGAGATCTCCTGTGCTTTTAGTTACTTTTAGCTAGCTGAAGTAGAGAAGTTCCCTGGACTGTTTCTTTTCCTTTTTTTGTGACTTTTTCAATCTATTCTGGACTGAAAAACCCAGAGGAGCACTGAGGGCTTGCACATGCACCCACCAGGGCCTGGACCTCCAGAGGGACTGGGACTGATAAAACACTTAGAGAACTGAACTAGACTGCTGGCAAGGACTTCATCAGTTTGCCATCTCTCTTTGGAGCAGAGGGAGGTTTTATTGTTTCATATTATTCAATCTTTGTGCTTGTGGGTATTTTGTTTGTTAAATAAATAGTTTTTTACCCTTTTCTCCAAGGAATTTTTTCCCAGACTGGCTGGGGGAGGGGCCTTTTGGGCTTGCTTTCTGGAGAAACTCCCTTCGGAGGTTTCCTCCAAAATTTATCCTAAACCAGGACACTAGCCCTAACTTGTTTTTTATTATGCAGTTGTAATGACAGCACCTCAGAATTAAGCTTCATGAAGTTATCTGATTGGCATCAGTTGTCCTAAGAATTGGATTTTCTGCACTTTCAAGGCTTTTTGTTTTTAACCACATTTTCCTCTTCATGACAAAACCACAGCTCTATTTAACATTCAGCTTTTCTGATTTCTCCTGTACCTTGTTGTGAAAGTCTTTCCCAATGTGTATGGCTATATTTCAGCTTTCTTCTTTTTAGTGACCCCTGGAAAGAAAGGCTTCCTCTGCAGAACAATGTGTTCCAGAACTGAAAACAAAAAACAAAAGCACAAGAGTTTTGTTCATGCAAAGCTCTTTGTTCCCCTGAATGTTGCTTGCACTGCAGAACTTGTATTGGTCAAAGCTGACCTCAAAAGGAGAACAAAAAGCACTTTGATAAATGGACTGGAAGTGGCTGTCACACTGCCACTTGTGCAGAAAAGCAGCATATTTTTCATGTGTCAGACTGAGGAAACAATGACACTTCAAAATCAAGCAAAAAACTCTCTCTCATAGGGTTTGCTATGCTGTCCAGTAAACAGGGTCTAATGATTAGGATGAAACACAGCCATTGATATGTGTTTATCTTTGGGATAGAAAAAAACCTTGTTCTTGTCCTTTTCATACACCCAAGGCCTTGTTGGTTTTTTTTCTGGGGGGGGAGGGGTTGGGTGTGTTTGGCTTTACTGTTTTTTTGTTTGTGTGCTTTCACCCTTCTCAATGACTTGAGACAAGAAAAGCAGCTGGCATAAAATTCCCACTTTTACTTTAAGGCATTTTACTGTACAACTTTAGTATTTCTAAACCCTGATTTTTTTTAAAAATGGAAGCTCTTAGGAAACATACAACACCATCTCTGAACACAACTGGTTTATGCTCCCAAATACAGAACTGCCAAGCCAGAAAAGGCAATCAGTTTAACCATTGTCTATCCCTCTTTGTACAGCATACTGATGGGCACAGGAGAAGCACAAGAAAACAGTACTAATTCTTCATTAATTCCTATTTTCCTTTTCCATGGTACAGTTTGTCAAGTTCTCTGCATGAAAATATTTTCTTTCCTGGCTTTTGCCTAGCTGGAAAGAGGTGGATGATTTTGTGGCATTCAGAAATAGAGAATGTTAGTCAATAAGTGTTTGGATTTGGATTTGGATGTACAGAGACAAGGATCAGAGCAGAAAACAGCCAAATCAGTAGCAACATTATTACTGCTCCTTGGTTTTAAGCAGTGCTTAAAGAAGAGGGTTTTTATAGTGCTTTCAACTACAGTTCCATTCTGATTCAGGACTGTGGGTAAGCAAATGTAAATGTCAGGGCACAAGCTAAAACACAAGAGGTGTTGTCTGAACATCAGGAAAACCTTTTTCACTGGAGAGGTGATCAAGCACTGGCACAGAGCACTCAGAGAGGATGTTAACCTCCAATATTTGGAGTTATTCAAAAGTCATCTAAATGTGGTCAAAGGCAGCCTCCCACAGGTGACTTTGCTTGAGCAGGGAGTTGCACGAGTTGGCTTCCAGAGGTTCCTTCCAACCTCAGCCATTCTATGGATTTGTGGGTTTGTGACTCCACAATCTGAGCTTTATAATAAAATAGGTAAATTAAGGTAAAAATGAGCAATTATGTGAGTAGTTTTCAGCACTGCCCTTGATCTAGGTGCTGTGGTTTAGGTACTGGGGGACAAAGAAAGAAAATACGATTGTGTAAAATTGTGTTAATAAAGACCAGTTTCACTAAGTCTTTCTTTTCTGTTTTGTTACGTATCATTTTGTCTTAGCGGGAAAATCACTTCAGATACCATGAAAAAGAAATTGTAATCTCTGTAAACTGGCTAGTTCTCTTGTAACAAGTCTTGAGATAGAAGTAGAATAATATTCTAATTATTACAATAATATTAATAAAAACCCCTGCAAAATTTTGTGGCAAATGTAATTCAGAATAATTATCTTAGTAATGCTTAGTAACTTCAGCATTTGCTGATTAAGGACAAAACAAGCTTCATACAGCAAAAGAGAAGTATGCATAATCTGGAAATAACTTTATAGGAGATAAAAATGTTATATATGAGGTATGCGATTTGTATTTTTCTTGTATCATTTCTGTATACTGTGTTATATCTATATATATGTGTAATATAAGTTTAAGGATAAATCTGAACCAAACACACACAGAGACTCAGCCACAGAGAGTTGCTTCATGTGGGAGTTGCTTCCAGGAATAATGAGCCAATCTGATTACCATCGAGGCAGGACAACAGGCAGGAAAACAACTATCTCCTCGAGTCCCCGGTGCTGTAGACAGACCTGATCGAGATATGAGAAGCGAATAGGAGATTCCAGACAGTCCCTTTCACAGACTACCTCAATTCCGGGAACTCATCTGCATTTCTACACCAAGGCCGATAAGGACACCGGCACCAGTGCTGAGATGTCATCATGAGATCGGCAACCGGAGAAATTTCATCAAGACTTAAGTGAGCCTTCCTGCCCGGCCATGAATAATTCCTGAAGAAGCAGCAAAACCATTGTATACTGTGGGCAAATCTCATTCACAGACCCCGGAACATCTTTAACATATCTACAGAAAACAAACTGTACAATAGAAATCTGGGAGTTCCTCAGTCTCAGGGCTGAAAAACTGTATATAAACCCCAGGCCTGGACCAGCAAATCGTGAACTAGGGGGGATCAGTGCAGGCGAGGCTGATCTCGGGTTCACCCAGGCCGACTCCCGGGCTCGGTTCTGTACTTTTTGATTTTTTGGTGGTGGGCTTTTCTAATCTGGTTATGTTCGATTTAATAAATTTTTGTTGTATTTTTTTATTCGGCTCAGTTCATTTATAACAAAAAGATAGGACAATCCTTTATTTAACTGGTTTACCCCCAGCCAGAAATTAAGTACCTGCACATCTTGCCCTTTGGTTGAGAAGGAGAACTGGATAAAAGGGAAACTCCATGGGTTGAGATAAGAAAAGTTGGACAGTTCATTAATGGAAAGAAAATGAACCAACATCACGTAATGAAAAAAAGGAAAACAAAAGGAGAGACATAAAACACCAAACCCACAAGTGATACATGGCACAATTGGTCAGTACCTTCTGACTGGTGAATAATAAAAATTCAAACAGGATGTTAAAATATGAAGATTTTCAGGTAGAAAGGATACACTACCATGTTTTAAGGAAAAGAAAACCTTGCAAATAAGCAGACCATGCTATGTCCCTCAGTAGCATGCTCCACTAGCAAACGCACTTAAAAAACAAGCAGGTTAAAACAGACTTTTTTCAGCAATGCAATATTGACATTATGTGGTTTTTATACACTTTCTTTGTATAACCAAAATCAAAACAGGTATGTCATTTTACCTTTTCTTTCTTTTTTTTTTGGGGGGGGGCAGGGGTGGATACTGATGTGGGGTATGGGGTCATAAATGTTAAAGTTATTAAAGCTTATGTTTATCAGAAGGTCCTGTAGGAGGGCACAGCTGAGAGCTCTGGATGGTTGGATGCCAACTGGGGGTTGAGAGGCAGTTGTGAGAAAGAACACTGGACAGTGTGTGAGCGGGAAGGTGACTGGGTGATAGAATGTGTGGACAGCAGCACTGTAGCTGAGCAGCCAATGGGTGCCCTTCTTCTGCTAAGTTTTGGTTGTGTCCAGTTGTCCTGGTTTTGAAAGGACAGGTATCTGCCAGCAAAAGCTGGAAGCTCCCTTTGAATAGAGAATGCAAACCCCTCCCTCNCAGTCCTGTGGAGTAGAGATGGTCCTGAAGAAAGTCCAGTGGGGACTGGATGGGTCCAGTCTTCCTCTGGGAATCCAGTGGAAAAAATGAAGGTCCTGCTATTCTCATGTCTCCCCTTTTCATCTAGATAGGGATGCTTGGGTTCCCCCCAGCTGGGTGGAGCATCTCCCAATGGGATGATGTAATGTCTCATGTCATTGGTGAGCGTTAATGGCCCATTTATCAGAAAATATCAGCTCCAAAACTCGTGCTTGGCCACCTTTTGTTTTGGTTAAGCACCCAGCAATTAGTTACCTAGCAACTTAACTATCCAACTAATTCAACTAACACAAAGGAAAAGATATCTAACCTCAACACCAGTGGAAACTAAAAGTATAAAAGGAGAGTGTTTTCAAAAGAAAGATGTTTCGCATGGACAAGGAGGTCCATGTGTCTTTGTTCCCTGTTGATACATATCTACACAAAACAAATGGCAGAGATGAGGAGAAATGTACTGTTAAAATCCAAGTGGTGATATAGAGCCAGAAAAATAAGAATAAAAACCTAGAGTAAGCAGAAAAAAACACTCATATTAAAACTGAAATTGGAATGCTTCTTTAAGAAGCAAAACTGTATAATTCTGAGACAACAAATTCTTACTTAACACAGAACTTAGTTGGGATTTTTTTAGTGATGTCTAAATCACTAAAAAAGTGATTTTTAGGAGCAGTCTACAAAAAATTTACTATTTTGCAGTGATTTTGGACCACAAAGGAACATTTGGCAAGCAGCTTGCTGTTCCATATCTAGAATTTCTTCAAGTGGAATGAGGAATAAAGCATTCCTTAATTGCAGGTGCTGTATCATGAAAGCAGAAGGGGCACAAACCTTCTCCTATTAAAAATAAACATTGTGCCATCAATTAAATGCAACTCCCATTCATTTCCACAGAAGGTAATCCATTGCCTGCAGATGATTAAAAAAAATCACTTACAGTTTGCTGGAATCCATAGGGAGTATAAGAGAGGTGTCCATTAGTCTGTGTACCAACCACCATCTAGGGTCAAACACAGGGGCAATTTATTCACTTGTTATTTCTTAAGAAAAGTTAATGAACACCTTGTTTGTACCAGGTTACAGTAAATTAGTGAAAGGCTCTGCTATTTATCAGTAAAAATAGACAAGAGATTTTAACACATGCTGTATTATACCAGAGTTAGTACTAAGATGGTATCAACTGACACATCATGAGGAGTTTGAAATCAAAAGATGAAAAAAATGAAGAAGAGCTCAAGTTAATGAAAGCAGGAGTAGTTTAGTTTAGGGGGTGTTCTTGTGTTGTCTTGGGGTTTTTTTTTCACTCCATTTTCATTATTGTTTTACTGTCATTTGGTATTTTGTGGTGGACTTTCACAGCACAAATGTAAACCACTGAGGAGTTCTCATGATTCGTTACAAGGACTATACTGTCTTTTACAACAAAGTAAATATGAGAACAAACAAAGAGGAAACTTTAATCAGTATTCTATTACAGGACCAGAATTAATTTTGTTTGAGTCAGACTGCTATTGGTCAGAAATATGATATTTTTTCTACAGCAGGTGGAGAAATAAAAATAAAAATCTAGAATACTGTCAGAGGCTGTAGTTCCAAACTACATTGTGGGCCCGCATCTTTTGAGAAATAGTGGAGTATTTGTACATCTAATTTTAAGAAAGAAAATAATCCCTTTATAACTGATAGGTCTGTTTCAAAAGTATTTTACTATTGTGCTACATTATGGTTTATGGTTTCCTGGAAAATGCATGTAAATCTGCAAAACATCTATGGTGTAAAACCTTGTGATTAATCCGTCACTTTAATGTTAATTTCTTTCTTAATAGTAATGTGTGCTGGAATAGAATTACAGGCAGCTATGTTTCATTATCTAATCAAGATTTAATTATCTTATCATCTGATGACTTAATACTTGTATGCACAATTGCAATGATCAGTAAGCAGTTCCAAAAAATTCATTACCACTTGCAGAATCACATCCAAGTTCCTACATTTCAGAAGCACATTCAACATCTCAGAAATCAACCTTTTGTTCAAAAGTCTTCTTAGTGTAAATTACCACAGAATAAGCCAAAGAATCCTACATAAATTTGCTTATTATGCTTTTCTTGTAGGTGGCTGGAGCATAGCACTAGAAGACACTGATTTGGTCTCCTCCAAGGAAATTAACCTTTCAAGTTTCTTCTTAAGATGGAACTTAAACCTTTAGGTCCATGACAATGTTTAAATTTCAACTTTAGGATAAACATATAGGAAAACAAACATCCAAGACCTAACCTGTTTTGTAGATGTAAGAGTCGGTTCCAAATGTCCCTCGAATTTGCCTCGTGACCATCACCAAGGATGACGACTGACAACCCCTGGGACTCAGACCAAAAACTCTGAAACCCCCCCCCCCACTCAGGAATACTGGCCTGGCTGAGGTGGATGTGTGCCAACCATGGTCTACAGGTGCACCTACTGGACCAATGCATCACCATGGAAACTCATGCAAGAAAACAATGAGCACGCCATGATAGGCCAATTCAGGGTCGCCCGGTTCTGGTGTGTGTTCTGTGCCTGTTCCATGAGTGGACATTCACTTTGTCTTCGTTCTGCACCTGTTTCTTCTCTGGTTGCCTGAGACCCCCACCTCCTTTTTGGCCTGTTGCCTCCTGCTCTGAAAAGGACTATAAAGAGACTCCCCAAATTATCCCAACTTGAGATCTCCCCTCAGAATAGGAATCTACTGGACCACGAGAGGATCACAAGAATCTCGTCTCTGTCAGCAGCTATTCCCCTAACTCTCTATTCTCTCTCTTTCTTTATCTTCCTCTATCGCATATTGTGTGCACTAATAAAAGTGTACTGTTATTAAGAGTAAATTGTTGTTGTCCCCCTGCTGTGTTCTTTTGAACTTTGGGATCACTAAACAAACCATCACGACCCCCGCTTGTATTTGCAGATCATGACAGTAGGCAATTCAGATGTTTGAATCCACAGGTTTTGGGGAGCAACTGAAGCAGTGTTACAATACTGGGGGCCTAAGTGTTATTTGTGTTTCTGAACTTGCCTTACAGCCTTCCTTGATTGGTATAATATTTGAAAAAGGGGGTTGCTGCTTCTACTTTCCATTTAAAAAAATCAGTGACAAAACAAAAGGCCACATCAAAACAAAGAAAAAAAAAACACCTAATCTGTACAATATTTACAGTAGTTTGGATGCCGTCAGCTAATAAAACATTAAATTTCCTGGGACTTATTTAAATCTCATCAGGATACACTACTCTAATTAGAGCAAACTGTGATTGAGTTGAATGTAGAAGAAAAATGAAAACTACCTTATGCAGACGTTATAAGACAAGAGTTCTGACTGACTGTGAAGAATGCCTGCAGACAGCTTGGAAGCAGCTGTTCATCACAGTGAATGAAGAAACTGAAATATTTTAGTGAGAAAAGTAGCCTTTCCTACAAGAACAGCCATTTGTCTGCAATATTAATACAGGTTAATAATGAGCGAGGGATGTAAGAATGTGATCGCATCAAATGCAGGAGGAATTTAGGCAGTCTTCAGTATAATTAAAAAAGTTAAATATATTCAGTAGGCTCCATTTCCTTCCATTACTCTTATTTATAAATGTAAGTTGACCTATGGAAGCAGAGCCCAAATTACTCAAGCTTTTTCAGAGTACTTCACCACAATGCAGATAGAAGAGCTACTGTTTATAAAAGGGATTAAGTGCAAGACATCAAAAGTGTCAATGGATTTGATGTCTGTGATATATTTGAAGTGAATGACCACATTTCAGACATTTCTGAACCTTTTCTATGCTTCATGAGATTGAAAAAAGAGCACAAGACTCAGCCCATGATCTATTTTGTAGACTTTGACTGTTTCCCATTGAGATATACAGTCCTGAAGGATATTGGTTGTACAGATTTCATTGATATTGCATCACTTTCTTGTCAGATAAATCTGAAATTTTTTCAGTATTTATTTTAAATGCCTTCTGCCAGGCAAAAAAAACCGATACTGATCAGCACAAGCATTTTCAAATAAACATGTTCCTTAAAAAAAATTAACAGCAGTTCTGCTTTGAGTCAGAGTAGAATAGAGCAGAAACCAAATTGGATTTCATCCAGGATGAGACCCTTCATATCACCACCCTATTAAATATGATTATGTTATTAGAGAAGTCAGAAGAGTTGGAGGTCAAGGTACGATGGCAAACAATAATCTATCAGAAGAACTGGTGGAGCAAAAACATCTTCAGAGAAATACTTTGAGTGAGCATGTGCTATCCCTCAGACACTTTTAAAAAAAATAATTCCTGTAGCAGAAATATATTTTTAGAAATGCTGACGACATAAAGTGCTTGTTGCGCAAATTCCTTCAGTCATTCTTAAAAGACTAAGAGCAGCTATAGGAATAGACATTTCCTTACAGATATCCTTGGAGAACAAGCACTTTGATGCATGCACACTACTCCCAACATTAAAAGGATCTATGGGTAGTTCAGATGTGTGGCCTTAGACTAACAGGACATAGGATATTACTTCCAAACTCTTGGGTTTCTCAGAAGAGTTGGCCACTAGATCACTATTAACTGTATACCAAGAGAAACATTGTCTTTATAATAATCTGACATCTGCAGAGTCTGAAAGTCTGCCTTCCATTAAAGGCAGGGCTTCACAGAAAAGTGTCAGGCTCATATTTGCTTGGATTGTCAATTTTCTTCATAGTTTTAATTATTTCTACATTTTTACATTTCATACATTTCATACATTTTAAATAACCTTTTATGGCCATAAAGTAAATGTGTTTCTGAATCAGCCTGCCATTCCTGTGCTACTTGACCCAAGCTCAGGGTGATGGATGGTGTGCTCAGAACCAGCCAAATGAACTTTAGCCTTGTTGTTACTCCCCATTCCCCCATCATATTAACAAGATTATTTTTCAAGATGAGTGTCAGAGAAGCATCTTCAACATGTGCAAGCATCTCTATAAGCAGCAATATATTCTGTGCTGAAGTGATCATGCTCTAGACAAATGATCCCTATCACTAAAACCTCCTTTCTGGTAGTTTTGGGAGAGGCAGGTTTGCATGAGGTTTAACTGAGGTGTGTGGTGGGAGGGGTGTAGAGCCCCTGGAGCAGACACTTTTCTAGCCCCTGGCAGGTGATCACTGCAACCTTCTCAGCACCAGTCAGCATTCCCAGCCTTAGCAGCCATGCCCTGTGACCAAATACAACGGATATTTAACCAAATTACTCTTTTAAGGGAGAAAGAGGGAGACAGGGAAAAAAAGTTATGTTGAGACCATGACAGAACAAAACATATATTTAATCCTAATTTCAGTGCAGTCTTACCAAGTGTTCTCAGCATCCTGTGATCTGCTTCTCCTTTTACAGTTCTCACACTTCCGTGGGCCTGATTTTCTGGGGTTTCAGCCTGCCAGATTGCTGATTTCTCTGGCTTGAGAAAAATCTGTTTACCAAAGACGATTTCTGTAAATAGTAATATTATTTTCATAATATCTCTGGACTCTCATGGTCACTGCTGATCCAGGTGTTGTTTCGGTTTAGCCAATGAAGTGAAGTGTTGTTTTTACTAACCAAAAACATGGTTCTTCAGTGCAGCATGTTATGAAAGGGCTGCACAAAATAAAGCCTTCTGGAAGCCTTCTGATGTTTGTAACTACTGGAGTCAGAGTTCGTCATTTTCGCATCCACAGTGACACACTTCCAGAGTTCCTTCCTGTCTCCTTTTCCTAATTTTGGGAGAAGACTGCTAAAAATAGCTAATTCTTACAGTGATGGATGAATTTGGCAGGAAATCTAAAGGACACCTGTTTCATAAAGTCACATTTAAAGATGATAATTAAAAAATGCAATTTCCCACCTGTCTTCTTTCACTTTGATAAATTATCTGTAACCATACAGGGAAAGGTGTTAATTATTCCCCATTTTTGGCTGGGCAGCATTTCTTTTCATGGGCTAGTAACTCTTTCTTACAATAATACATGAGATAATTAATGTACCATAGCTTTTTTCCTGAGCAACTGTTCTTGCATCAATCTTACTTCTTACATTTTTTAAGTTTGTTACATTGCCTGAAGGCCCCCATAAGAAGAAAAAAAAAACCCAAAACACAAAAGCAACTAAAATAAAATAATCAAACAACAACAAAACAAACAAACAATCAAACCCAAAAAACAGAAAACCAAACAAACAGAAAACCAAACAAAAAAACAAAACAAGAACAAAATAAACCCTCAAGGCTGTTTACATCCATAATAGTTCACTACCTCTACTTTACCTCTCCAAAAGTGATCTTTGTTGTTGGACAAAAGCATACAACTCAGCTAACAAGATTAGGCTTTTGCTGAAATATATTCAGTCCAAAGTCCTTTTACTTCCCAAGGCCTCTCTAAGTAGATAACACAGAGGAAATACCAGGCTGGTGAACAGGGTCATTTGGAAGGAAATATCCTTCTGACTTTGAGAAATACTCTGCATATTTTTCCTTTGGCCTCTCTGTGAAAAATTATTACACCAAACCAAGGTAAAAAAGAAATGAAGAAAGCATAGTTTGTATGATAAGGCTGTTAAAACGTTACTGAAGTTATCAGTCATCGTGACTTAAAATTATCACTTGGGCCTGAAGAATAAACACAATTTATTTTCTGCTACACCATTTTCTCTTCTTCCAATTTATTTTCTGGAATGGTCTTCTAGTAAGGTAGTCCTGCAATTATGTGAGGTGTTAATTGCTGGGCCTTGAAATACATACACAAGGATAAAAGCTCCTTCAGAGACTTATCCCACCAATGGCAGCACCAAAGTAAAGAGATTCATAAGGAATTAAACCCATTCCTGTTCTCATGCCCATCTTGACATGCTGCATCATACAAACATACCATCACCACACAGAGAATAAAAATCTGGCAGTGGGGTGGGATCCCCAGTGCTTCACCTTCATCCTGACAACAGATTAAAAGTCTAAGGCAAGTGCATTTCTTCTGCTTATGACAAACAGGTACAAATATTCCCTCACAATGCTGGACTAAGCATCACTGGGGATGTGAGACCCAAATCCACTTGCTCCTGCTCAGTTTTCATGGTTTTCACTGCTTCAGCAGGAGCCATGGGTCAAGAGGCTCCTGCTTCCTGTCCCAAGCCTAATTCACTTTACTTGTAAGACTCCATTAACCATGATGGTACAGAATAGAAAGCCAGAAAACATATTAATTTTTTTTACAGCTGCTGCTCTGTTCTTTAAGTAAAAGTACATTTTAAAGCTTTACTTTTTGCAGCATAAAACTTTAGCACTCTGTGCAAGTACTGTCTGTGTTGCTGCAGGGCTCATACTTTTAAACATTTTTTGTGGTAACACTAGCAAACACAATGCTTTTATAAAGCTGAAACCCTCTTTATTTTACCTGAGATGCAATAATGCTACAGTTCAGGAAATAGTTTCAAGGAATTCAGCACAGAAATAACAATTTAGTAGGTTCACATGGATGCTTATAGAATCTTTTGCAAAAATAGGCACCTGAGACAATCTTTTGTTTGTTGTTGAGGACAGAGAAAGTGTTATGGGTGAACACAGTTTAGTTTTTAGTTGAAGAAAAAATACGGAATATCACCCTGCCAGGACCCTAAATTCTCTTTAGAAAAGATGAACACCTATCAGAAGGCAGTTCTTGGCTATTGGAATGTGGTTTGACCGCTGAGAAAACAGAGGGCGACTTTTTGGGCAAAACTGTATAAGCTGTGAATGAGTTACAGCCCTCTTTCTCTCCTGGTGATCCACCAGGTAACACTGTGTGGCAGCTGCCGCGTGGGCCAGGCTGGGCCAGGCCCCACTACCCCTGGGGGGCTGGGTCAGGCCCAACTGGAACTCTGGGGGCCGCTGCCCCCGCAGGGAGCAGCCTGGCCATGCCTGGGCCTGATCACAGCGGGCAGCAGGGGAGGGGAGGAAAAGCCCCGGCAGCTGCTGCTGGTGCTGACCAGGGCTGGGGGGAAAGTTCCACCTCCCCCTCCTTCCTTGGGCCTCCAGGAGCCGCTGCCCCCGTGAGGGAGCGGCCCACGCCAGGAGGAAGCAGCTCTGAGCAGCCCACACCATGAGACTGANTTCCCTTAACATAAATATGTTTGGGGGGGGGGGTGTAAAGTGCTAGTAAATAAGTGATATGAAGTTTTCTTGCTCCTAAAGAAAATGGAGATGTTTAGTTTTTAGATGAAGATTTTAAAAACAGAAAAAAGAAGATCTTTGTGTTATATAGAAAAGGCATCCTTAAACAGTACCCTCAATAAGCAGCTTATAACTTATATGCAGTGTTGATAAAACTGCTAATGAGTAAAATTTTCACAGTTTTGCAGAGCCTCTTTTCAGGCTGCTGCAGATGTGTAGCATAGAAACCACCTGAGGACTGTTCCTTGTGTGACCATCTCTCCATAAGACTCAGAAAGACTCCTTTCCTAAAAGAACTGATAAAAGATTTTTTTTTTAATGGTAACACTGACTGAAACTACAGGCTTTGTTTTTTTATGTTGTATGTAAGAAAGTGAATACTTGTAAGGAGAAGAGAAAGATATTTTGAAAGTTTAATTTTTTTTTTTTTTTTCTTTTTTCTTATTTCTTATTTTTAATGTGTATGAATAAACTGTCTTTTGTAATTTTAAGGTAAGCCTGTTTTAATTTTTGAGTTCTCCTAGTCATATATAAAAATAGCAAACAGTAAATCATTACATTAATTAGTGCATTTGAAACATGACATTTAAAAGAGAGCAGACATTCAGATAATATATTGATTAATGTCCCTGCCCTGGTCAGTTAGACAGGAAAGACTGTGTTAAGAACAATGGGGGTGCCTTACCAAGCGAGAAATAGAGCTCAGACAGCAAGGCTTCTCAGACAAAAATCTGATAAGGTTAGTTTTACGATTTGACCCATGACCTGGGATCAGTGAGCATGCGTGAAGCAGCAGGAGTCAGAAGTTCACCCTGAGGAAGACTATTTTCTTCATCACTGAAGACCCCCGAGAAGACCACCAGAGACAACTGCGCAGGCCCAAAGGACTGATAAGACGAATTAGCATACGAAGCGGGGAGAGGGAGGGGGCAAGGGATGAATATACATGGGGTATTGTAAACTTAATGCATATGTAACACTCTAAGGGTTAAAAGGAAGCGTGAGTGAGTGAGGGGCGGCGCATGCCTTTGGGAGCTATCCCGCATCGCGCCCAGCGCTGAATAAACACATACCTACTTTAAAACTCTGCCTCTGAGTTTTAGAGTTTTTCCGTGCCTCACATTAACTGAAAAGAAAAAAATAGTGAACATAAAACCATTACAGACAGGAATGCAAGAAAAACATACCAAAATCATGCAGCAACAGCCAAAGTTTTTGTTGAGTGCCCTTTTTTCATAGGGGCTTCAAATTTCCCACTCTTACAGACATGATTGGTCAAGGGTCTTAACTCTCCCCAGCTCACTGGCCAGTGATATGGGAGCATTCCTGATTCAAAGGGATTGGCTGGGGTCCCCTGTTTGAGTTTGAATCTGACCTGTCAGATTACATTCTTGGGGATTTGTTTATTTCTAACTTAATTAATTGTTATCTTCTAAGGAGCTAGGCTGGTCCAGTTGGTGTCTTTTATGGCCAAATTATCTGTGCAGCTATAGGCCAGCTATAGCTGTAACATTTCATGATTACCAAACTGGAAGACTGCTCTCCCTGTCTGCACATCTATTTACCGGAGTGTAATAATTACCATAAAAAGCAGAATCTGGGTGCAAATGGTAGTTGGAGTTGTAACCATGAAGCCCCAGGTCTCTTCAGAACACCAAAGATGGTCAATGGACAAACTGAGAACCTTCTAACATTGTATGGAAAGTGCAGAAAAACATCATTTTGATAATTAAATGTGATGTCTTAAAGTGCTGTAATAATTTTATAGGTATGCCTATGGCCATGGTGAATTTTTGCTGTCAGTGAAGAAAACCTATTCTTGTTGGTTTGGTTTTATCCTTAAAAATATTTGACTAGTTCCTAACCAAAATAATAAAATAAGCAAGTAAAAAGTCCTCATGTCATTCTATATGCCTCTATAGAAAAAAAAAAAAAAAAATCCCCCAAAAACCCAAAAACGCACACGCACACAAACCAAAAAAACCCCACCAAAACTCTTAACAACTCCAATTCTCAAAAATACTCAAACCTTCATCTTTGGAAGGCTTGGAAAAAATGTAAAGCAGTGCAGCAAACCACAAGATCATGTGTACAAAACAAAAAGTATCTGGGACTTGAAAAAGACCTTATGATAAACACATCAAAACACTAGGGTAGAAAGATGGGATATGATGGGTGGATTTCATGTAACATTCACACCCCTGGCAATTATGCTGAAAAATGTCACTTTTCAGGTGCTGGAAGAAATGCAAGTTTTGGAGCAGATAGTTACAAACTTTTGAGCAAGGGAGGGTGAGGGGACAAAGAGTTTGATACTGATAAAGAATATTAAATACATTATGCCTGGGACTATTGTAAGAGCATATTTATATTATTCAAACAGAAAATCCCCAAGCTCCACCATAAGTATCAAAATGTTCACTCAGACCTCTTCTTGCAGAAATGTATATAACAAAGAGAGTATTCTGTTTTAAGCAACACAAATCGCACTTGCTAAGGAAATGGCTGCAAGCACATGGTTATTAGTTACAACATAGATGAAATTTTGGAAAGAGGAATTTTGAATTGAATCCCTTTAACTCATGAAGCCGTATCAAGTTCCTGCTCTTCTGCACAGAAACAGAAAGCTTCTGTGATTATGTGACTCACTGCTAGGTACCTGGTTGGTTTGAGAGTAGAGTTTGGCGCAGTAGTTTCATAAAACATTTCACAGAATCACAGTCTTCATCAAAGAGCACATATCTTATACCTTAGAGGATTTCTGCATATCAGACTGAGACTTTGAAATTTATTTAGGAATCCAAATTTTCTTTTTCTTGATGGCAAGTTCTCTGTGTGTGTATATAGCTGGAGGTGGGTGAAGGAGTCCAGTATAAAGCATAATGTGGCTTTAACACTGAGGCTTTTAGCTACAATACTTTGTATCTTCTATTCATAAATAGAAATATACTGCTTTGTCAATAAAAACAAATAATTACATTTTTTTATAGCAGCTTTTTGTGTGCTTCCAGTTTCCACACAAATCCTGGGATCTTAATTTATCATCCACCTCAAAGAAATTCACATCTGAATGACAATTTTCTTCCTACTACTTCCCTCTCACTGAGCATCAGTCACAGCCAGGTTTCCCCTGCATCAGGTCAGAATATCAGGCCTCAAACTCAGCTTCAAACATTCCTGTTTGCAAGTCACCTGCTTCCAAAAAAAACACCTGTGTGAGTTCAAGGTGTCATTTGGTCCTGGTTTAGAAGGACATGAGGGCTTCAACAATGGAGGGTGCCTCATACCCTGAAGGTAGAAAATTATACTTCATCTTAAAAAAAAATTTCTTCCTGTTCTCCATTACCACTTAAGATACACCAGCACATAGAAAAGCCAGGCAAGGTAATTTTTTTTCACAGAAGATAAAAAAAGAAAGGGATTTTACATTCAGTACTTCAAGTCTGGGATCTTACCAGCTATCTTTTCCAGATCAGAGGGACGCAGAAAGCAATCAGCCTATGACAGGTGGTGCACAAAAACTTGATCTAGACATAAACAAGCCTATGCCTCCACTCTGGTGTTTGAGATAACAGTGTGCACCCACACAAGAAGAAGCATGTTTTTCCACATAGCAATTAATTAAGGGATATCATCTTTCTTCAGAAGTCCCAGATCTGCTCATTCTTTTCAGTGATGCATTTTCAACCATAAAAATATGTCTTGAAGAGGGGTCAGGAAAAGAAAGAGGCTCCAAGACTAAAAAGATCATATCAGACATTATTCTGTAATTACTCCCAAGTGAGGATTAGAAACCCAGAAGGAGTTTAACCAGCTTGTGTGTCCTTACAGCAAAACCTTGCCAGAGCAGGAGTTCTGCACAATTCATCAGTTGCTTTCATAGGCCACAGCTATATGCAGAGAGTGCTTGTTGCTCCCACAGACTGTTCTCCTAGTATGTGGAGTCAGAAATCCTTTCTGGGATTTATAACCTTCTTCTGTTTCCCTGACTCGATGTTCTTAAACTAAGGATGCATTTCCCTTGTAGCATTTTCATTCCTATAGACACTTTAATAAGAATTACGCTTCAGCTAATACAAAAAAGTTTAAGAAGAGAAGGCAGCCAGAGCACATAAAAACAAACAGAGACAGGGAGATGGGGTTCATAATAAGAGTTCAAATCCATGAAAAGTTTTAAAGGCTGAATGAAATGAAAAACCTCACTCAGGTAGTGTCCTGTGGACTACAATAGTCCTAATACAGAGATTGATTCAACTAGATGAATCAGGGAAGAAGAGGGAAAAAGAGAGGATGAAAGTAAACTCCCTTAACACCTTTAGCTTATTAAGTATAATTTAAAACACATAGTGGTGTTTTAAATTATACTTAATAACCTAAAGACTCAGAAAATCCAGCAGAGAAAGGAATTTGGTTGGTTCTCTCCCCTGGCACGTGGTCTCCAAACGTAGGAGCTCTGGAGTCTGGAAGTGTTAGACCTAATTTTGTTTGGCTCTTAGATCTGAAAACACATGGACTCAATGAAGCAGGATTTGCTCCTTAGGATGAAGTAGAAGTTCCTAATTACTGAAGGTTGGCAAACAGGTCATTGCTGGGGAGGGGTGCCTTACGCTGACGCTCAGGTTCAGCTCCTGGGATAGCTCTGATGGCAGGACTGAGCACAGTATATTAGCTGAAGCCATGATATGGGGAGCCTTTTCCAATTTTTTTTTCCATACAGAGGCCATATGAACTCTGTTTTCTGGTGGCTGGATCAGTGCAACATGGGTGGTGACCCTGCAAGGAGGCCTGCAACTAGCTGAGCAGATCAATTATTAAAGTAAGATATTAAAGTAATTTCCTTATGGTTATTGATGCTTGCACATATCAGCTTCTACCAAGGGGAAAATACATTTTCTCATCCTCTTGTCCTTCACTTGCTTCAGAGACCTTCTAGTTTAGAAAATAAGGTCAACCCATTCAAGACAGTGGCAGAAAACCACAGACATATGGATACATCTCACACAGCTGTGAGATGACAGCATTTTGCTTTCATCATTCTAACACCAAGCAGTCTAAATGAAAGGATAAAAAAGGCTGATTGGATGACATAAAATCTTATAGCTCACGACTCAACATCAGACTAATGATAAAAGTCTCCCTTTTGTTAGCTAAATTGCTTTGTTTGTCTCTGTCAGCTGGCATTTCTGGAAGGGATGTGGGATTGCATGATAAAATCCTACAGCACAGAGAATTTCACAATCACTTTTGTGTTTTAAGAAAGAAGCAATACTAAGAGGTTACAAAGGTGGAGGAAATGTGTAACAGGCTTTGTAAAGTCAAAGGGGAGGGATAATCTGAAATAGCTGAATCGTTACTGGCAGTGGGAAAGGAAAAAACAAGATCAATTTTGTTTATAGTGGATAGGTAACAAAGATGAAACTTCAGCCTTCTGGATAATATCGAAGATTTCTATAGTAGGGGGAAATTAGGTATTGAAATGAGGAGCATGGATAAAGGTAGAGAAGATGCAGAATCAGAGCTTTTTTTTTTTTTTAGCTTCTGGAATCACATATTCCCCTAAACCAGACAGGGCAATACACAGGACCAGAGATGAAAATACTTCTTTTTTTCTCCTTTTTTTTCCCTGCTGCTGGTTTCAAAAGTGGTTCTAGCACTCCCTAGAGCCAAAAAAAAGTGTATTTGGTTCTACACTGTCTCCATGAGAGTAAATTATATGAAGAAGTTATATTTGTGTGACACTAGTAAATGAAAGCCAAGCTTTTATGCACAGATACACTTTTGTAGCCCCCTGGGCCTGATTCAAATTGATTCACATGTCACATACTTTTCCTTTTGAAAAGCAGCTGCAAGAAACTTGCCATTTTAAGTAGAGATAGAAATAGCTCCAGCAGACATGGACTGCAGAAAGATGGACTGCAGCAAGGAATTACTCTTCTCTCCCATCTGAGACAAGCCTGCTTGAAGCAGTAAATATTTAAATGTATCAGGACACTAATGGACATTTCTGCAACTCAGATTAAAAATTAAGTCAGTTCCCAATATAATGAGTTCCCTGGTAAGGCCTGGACTTTATATGAATGCACTTGGAGCAGTTGAAAACTGAAATGCTGTTTCAAGGGTGGCAAACAGGTGTAATCATACGACAGTAAGTCATTGTGTTTATTTACTGCAAAGACACTTGTGCTTCACAATTCAAAAGAATGAGCCATGAGATGTTTCACCATGAAATATCAGTTCTGCACTTATGATCTCTTCAGAAAAGTGATGGGTTGCCTTTGTTTCCAATGTCTCATGGATTCCTGCAGCAGCTTCTGTTTTCATGTCTGATAACCAGACTGCTGGTTTGTTTCCCTAAAAATAATAATTTCAAAAATCACTGCAACTTTTGTTTCCCTTGTTCTTGCTTTTGAAAAATTGAATACCTGAGGTAGAGGAAGAAATGGTGAGGACCGTTGGATGAGGACAATGGGATTGTTAGCTTGTAAGAGAAACCCTTCTGTAACAGTAAAAAGCTTTTCTTTTCTTTTTTTCTAGTGCTAAGAGATTTATCAATCAGTGTATAAAGCACTAAGCAGATACTGAGTTGCATGGGAATTATTTTGAACACACAATTACAAGCCACATGTTTTTAGAGCACCTGTCATACCTCATATTCCTTCCCCTTGACATATGTAAATGCAAAAGATGCAAAAGAAGCATCTGAGAAGCAGTGTGGATTCCAAGATGTAGCACGGTCCTGAGGATGAAGATCAGTCTTCTATTGCTGATTTTTCTCATGGTCTTTTTTTTTTTTTTTTTTTTTTTTTTTCTTGGTTTTTTTTTTTTTTTTTTTTTTTTTTTTTTCCCATTTTTTTACCTTCAGAAAAATTGTGCTCTTTCTTTTTTCTTTCCCCAGCATCCTTCATTTCAAAACTGGGAATAACTACTTGTCTCATGGATGAGCTCATTGATTTCAGTGGAACACTAAAGACACCTTGGACACATGCTGTGAGGAAGTTCTTCATAGGCCTATGTCTACTAAAAAAGGGGGTTTGTTATGATTGTCTCATTAATATTTTCAGCCCTTGAAGTATTACCATGCCATTAACATCCTTTCTTAGAATAGGGAGTCAAAGGCCATGATAGAACTGAGAATGATCTACTCCCTCCCATCATCATTTTTGAACATTATTCTCACAGCAAAAGTAATATTTTCAATGACTTTTGGCATCTGCAAAAGGGGAGCATTAACAGGGAATATTAAAATTTGTAGGATGTAGAAGGCATAGATTTCTCCATGTCAGATATTCACGTGCAACATTGCACTCCATCACTACTAGGACACAGAAAGAAAAAAGTTTTTAAAAAA
>WEIU01016802.1:39026-63394 GCA_013389925.1 Aegithalos caudatus | reverse complement strand
GGGGTGAAACATGCTCGGGAATACTGATGAATTGTCTTTTCCCCAACCCTGGTCCCATCCGTGGACCCAAACTCAAGGTTGCTTCCTGAGGCCCAGTGGGGGGAGGGGAAGAGAAATCCATCCTCCCCCAGGCCATCAGCACCAGCAACCAGAGCCCGGGGCTCAGCCAAGCTGCAGCCTCCTTCCTTTTTCCCACCAGGAGTTGGTGGAGCTTGGCCAGACCTTGGGCTGGCTTGCCCCCCCACCCCCCCCACAAGGAAGGGAAGGGAGTGGCAGGGCCCGTCCAAAAAGCCAACTTAATGTTACATGTTCTGATGGCTGGAAGAGAAAAAAAAAAAAGGACTGCCCAGCCTTCCTGGTCTGATTTTAAACCTGGGAATTTCCAGAGGTGTAACTAACTTTTTAATTGGTCAACCAAGCTGTCAACATCTGCTATAACTTCCTTAGAGAAGGAAAAAAAACCTCTCACATCTGTGCTAAATTACCACAGTATATCATAGAATCATAGAATATTTTGAGTTGGAAGGGACATAGTACAACCCCCCTTGCAATCACCAGGGAATACGATTTAGAAATGTCTCTTTCTCCTCCCTCAATTTGAAGGTATTCATTCTTTTGTAACTGAAAGGGCTGCAAGATATTTTGCAATTAGCCACACTAATTTTATTAAGGACCTTCACAGAGACATTTTTTCAGACAGGTGCCCAGAAATGTTCAAACACAATGCAGGTGCACACAACACAGCTTCCTACCCCTGTAACAATGCTCTGGTTCTCTTTAGACTTTCATTCACTCTAACTTCTTCCAAAATTCAGTTCATCCATCTCAAGGCACTTTTTTTTTTGTCTCCGTATTCAAACTGGTACCTATAAAACATTGATACTGTGAATTAAAAAAAAAAAAAAGATTGTTTGGTACTCTTACTACAACATAGAGTATTTGATTTCATGATATTGCTATTTTTTGTTGGCAGTATCACTGCACCCCTAAAATAATTTACTTGCATATTTCTCAGTTTCCTGTGTTATAACTATTTTTATAGTAACTATGCCATGTCTGACATAGCCTAATAAAAATAATTTTTATGACCAGACCTTATGCTGGACTGATCCAGAGATGTATTCCCAAGTGAAAACAAGACTCTGTACACATTTTAACTCTATAAATCCACTGGAAGTGCAGACTTGATATTACTCAGATGTTAACTCCAAAATGCTACAAGCACTCGGGAAATGAGCAGAATTAAAGAAATAATTTAAAAGTCTTGTTACTGTAAAAAGAAATCCAAAACCAAGCCAGAATTACTAGTTATAAGCACAGTGGTGTATTAATTCACTTGAATACCTAGAGATTAATGGAAGAAATTCCTGTCCTAATGCACAGGAACTGCAAGCCTACTGACATTTAATTATTAGTCCAAATGTTCTAATTAATAAATAGAGTTCTAAGAAATATAGATATGTTTGTAAATTGCCATCAGAACTCTTGATTTCTTTTATTGATATTGGAAATTATTCAGAATGAAAATAGAAGCTGCCAGAGGAATTTTCTTCTGGGCAGTAATCAGTCATTCCACACAGGCTGAAAATAAAGTGAAGAGGTCCTTTCATTGCTCTGTATATTTACTGGGAAAACTGAGTTGTAGTTTCATCAAGTTTCTCTCACTCTTGTCCTACAAAGGAAGAAGAACCTAAGTGAAAAAAACTGAGCATCCTCAACAACACTGTGAGGCTTTCTGTTAATCCTCACTCCCCTTGTCTAGGGAGCCACTTATTCAGCAAGGTAATAAGGTGACAGAAAATACAAGAGGTTTGGGCAGGCACTCATGGCACTGACCTAAGAGGTATCAAAGGTCCAGAAAGAGTCATTTCAGAATCCTGAGTAATGGATATTTTTTATCCTAGCCCAAAGGTTAAAGATGTTAGTCTTGGCAGTTTCCGGAATTATAGTTCTTTTTTTTTTNNTTTTTTTTTTTTTTTTTCCCTTTAATTTAGAAGTTTATTTCCTATGCAGCAGATCTGAATTTCAGAAGCTGGAAAGCTGGAATTCAGGTGAGAAATAGCCACAGCAGATATTAAAAGGATTATTAACAAAACTTGTGAATATCTATACAAATATATATATATACACACACATGGATATACACACACAACCTTAAGCACTTCTGTTTTAAAGGAACTTTAAAAGTTGCTTTGGATACTGCCATGTCAACTTCTAAATCAATTTCCTGATCTTTTCTTGGAAATTATAAAATATGTTTTACTCTGTTTCGAAAACTCCTAAATTTTTAAGATAACATTTGGATTTTGTTACCTCATATGCCATCACAGAATTAGGTAAGGCATTTTACTTTAAAAATTCTTGTAGGAAGATGGAGTCATAGAAGACATTACAGTTCCTAATTCTTGCTACAGATGTAGGCAAACACCTTTCAGTGAGTATTAGCAGGATAATAGTACTAAATAAATGGGAAGACATTACATAAAATATAGGGTAAAGGCTCCACCTTTACATGTATACACCTCTGTATCATGAAATTTTAGGCTTTCAGAGGTAATTGCGCAAGAGGTGGAGTTAAGAAGTTTGTGGTCTGTCTCTGAAATGGGTAAAACAAGAGAGACTGAGCAGAGTTATGGAAAATCCAAGTAGTAATGCCATGTCATTTCAGTTCATCCACTATAGTGAGGACAACTAAAGGAAAAATCAGAATGGAAGAGTGATTATCCAGATAGAATAGGCAGTAATGTCTGTTTGTTCCATGGCAAATCACCACGAGTTTTCAGTCATTTGAAATCATTCTTTCTTTTCTGGAGTTTCCAAGGGTGACTGAACTCAAAACAAGACTAACTGCATTGATGGAGTCACATGGATCTATCTGACAAAAGATTTGTCCAAGTAGCACATCCACCATGATCTGGAAGGGGAAGGGGAAGGAATGTAATTTGTCACTTTCAGCAAAATCAAACATGGGTATCCGTATTAAGCTGTCTGGGGAAGCTAGTGGTCAATCTACTGGTAAAGAGCTTACAGCAACCACTTTGCAAGTGCCAGGGAGATTTGGGCAGCAGATGGCATAAGAGGTGGATGAGCCTTAACAGCTCTCAGAAGGAAGTACAGGTCCAATAAATGAACTTAATTTGACATAAGAAGGACTTTGGTTTATCAGTCCAGAACAATTAAAGGTCCTTCTGCAAAGGCCTGGTCTAAGCAGGCAGAAGGAGTAATCTAACAAAAGCACATTCTGATATATATTTTTAGGCTTAGAGGTCAAGTATGGAGGAGCTCTTGCACATCCCAAGATGGTCTGAAGACTGGTCTGAAGATGATTATCTTTGCCTGTACAAATTGTGATCAAATCCAGCTGTACAGTCAGGCTGGTAATGTGACAAATGCAAAGGTATTTGTTGTCACATATACCTAAATTTGGTTTGAGTAGCACATTTGGGGGAGACAGTAAAAAATATCACTCTAAACAGAACTACTGCTTGAACCAAGTATACTGAAAAAGCACTTGCTAGCCTTCCCATCACAGTGCAAGGGAAAAGTCAGACCTTTTGTATTACAGAGAAGGAATTTTCACAGCAAACAAGGGAAAACAGTCTGTTAGGAAGGTTTTCGTGCTTATAAACTGAAGAGGGTTCTGCAATGCAGGTTTTAAAGCAGGCACTCCCAAGGTAAAAAATCTGCTGCAGAAGAGGGTGTCTTGTCAGGATGTTATGCAATAAAAAATCCTCAAGGGAAAAAAATATGAGTGTTTGAGTTCTCTTTGACAGAAAACAGATGAAAAAGGCTTAGAGGTACTTTGGAGTTTTCCAGAATATTCTGACAATAACTCACGCAGCTTTCTTTTCAAAACTGGGACTATAATAAATACTCAGATTTATGAGAAATAGTCATAACCTCTGATATCATCACCTAGAAACTTAGCCAAGCAGTTAGAGAATATTATTTCAACCACATAGTTTGGCTGTAAAACCTCATATAAAAAAATAGTATCTGAGTAGCATGAAAGTACTCTCTTTTTGATAAAGAGAAGTTTATGCTCTATATGCTGTTTCTAATGGAAGAATATAAATGGAATCTCCAGCTCCTACATCTAGAATCAGTTTTCACTAATAATACTTTTTTGTACTATGTCTTAGTAATCTGTTCAGTGTCCATTAAGAAATATTAATAAAGCTCCTTAGAGGTACAAAGGATCAAAATCAAGTTCTAATATAAGGATTAATGCTTAAGTCCCAAAACCAGAGATACTAAAGCTGTGTAAAATTTCTATAAATCAGAATTCTTTGTTAAAATAGAAAAACATGTATCACACTGAAAACCTGCTATATGTTAGTCCATTTGTGTCAAACTAATAAAAAGCCCATTGTGAAAATCCAAGGTATGAGATGTCTGTGTAAGAACAGCACAGAAGAGTAAAAAGCTCTTGTTTAATTTCAAGTGAGGGGCACTGCTGAAAATACAGATATCCTTTGCTCGGTTTTGAATTCAGTAGTGACTTAACTTGCCCAATAGATACAAAAGTTAGAATACACACATGGACTTTTGCAAGATTTTTCATGCTTTGTTTTTAGTTTTGGGAGGCTGATTGGATGGGGGGAATTGTTTGGGTTTTCATTTTTTTTTTTTTTGTTTGGATTTTTGTGAGATTTTTGATATTGTTCTTCTTATTTGCTTGTTTTGGTTTTTTACTTTCTATGTTTTTTGTTTTCAGGGCATAACCTGCCAAGAAAGAATATCAGGTGGCCCGAATTTTTTTCTGAATATTTTCTCAACTTGGACTACAATGGATGATGTCACCAAATCTTAAAACATTTTTTAGAAGCACTTATTTTATGCCTACATCCCTAAAAGAGAGAAAACAAAACAACAAAAAGAGAGAAACAAGAATCAGCCAGGAAACTGATAGAAAATTATTGTCAACAGAAATCAGGCTAAGCCACCTAGCTCCTTTCTGTGCAAATCCCACATCTCCAAACACCATGCCTAATAGAAATTGAGAAGGACAAATGCAAACATGGTGCTAATAAAATTGATCTAGTAGGGTATAGCAGATTTAAGAAACTATTTCCACAACACTAGTGACTAAAGTAATTAATCAGAGGATGACTAGATGATGAGAACCAAACCCATTTCATAGCTCTAACTGGCTGAAGTTCACAGACATGTTTCTTATCTGTGGAGGAGGAGAAGAAGAAAAGATTATGTGATAAAAAGACAAATGTAGGAAAACATCATCCCAGTGGAACTACTCTTATCATCAAAATATATGACTGATAACCTTACCTATGCAGGGCAACATCTATGAAGTATATTTTATTTATAGCAAGGAAATTAACTATATTTCTTAAGTGTATGAACATTTCAGTGAATATCTGATGTGAAAATATTCAGCTATCATAAAGAGCTATCATTCACCCAAGCCCAGAGCAGAGCAGTATTTTGGTGAGTAAATAACTTTTTGCTGGTTCAGGAATTTAAGTTCGTACCCAGTTCTTGGTTCCAAGAATTACTTCTCAATGTGGATATTTGCATAATGCTAAATGCATGCAGTGACTTTGTAGAAAAAAAAAAAAAAAACTTACTTCTTTCAAGAGAACTATTAGACTTTTATAATAGAAACTGTCCCTAAATCTTCAGTGCAACCTGGAAAAAGGCTAAAACCATAATAATTGAAAGAACTCTTAAAAAAACTCCTTGCTTTAACTGGAGCAGAAACAGTATTCAGCATTTGGATTAGAGTCCTCATTAGCACAAGAGACATGAAGCACATTAGAATATTCAAAGATATTTGCCAGCCTTTTTTCCAACAGCAACAGCAGAGTGGTTTAAATCCAGACTTAAAAGTGAGAGAGAGGGGCTTTTTATATGGGCAGATAGTGGCAGGACAAAGTACCATGATTTTAAACTGAAAGAGGACAGGTTTAGATTAAATGTTAGAAAGAAATTCTTTCCTGTGAGGGTGGTGAGGCCCTAGCACAGGTTGCCCGGAGAAGCTGTGGCTGCTGCATCCCTGGAAGTGTTCCAAGGTCAGGTTGGACAGGGATTGGAGCAATCTGGGACAGTGGATGGTGTCCCTGGAAGAAGATGAGCTTTAAGGTCCCTTCCAACTCAAATAATTTTGATTCCATAATTCTTAGAAAACAGCACTGCTGCCATAATAAAATCATTCATGATCAGCTAAACCAGATTTGATAAGGGGGTTATCTTTAGAAAACCTAGAGAAAGGAGTGGTGGTTTGTTGTCTTTGTTGAGTTTTAGTGGGATTTTTCCAATTCTATATAGAACAAAGATGACAAGAAAGAAATTAAAGATTTCAAAACTGAAAAGAAGATTTGAAACCAATTAATTTCTCAGCCAGGCCTGATTCCTTGATTGCTAGGAACTAGTTAGGTTTGCCTTGGTTGAAATACTATTTTCCAAATACTCTCAACAGCCTCATCTTCTGAGTTTCCTTTAATTGCACCTGGTATCCTTCCAGGTATCAGAACTGTGCATGAGAAATGAACCTCCAGCAGAATGTAGGCACACAGAGAAATGGGGAAACCTAACTTTGTTCAACTAATTTGTAACCATGAGGGAAACAAATAGTTCTTGGTGTGCACCCCACTTTCTCTGCTTTCCTTTCATGATGTAGTATGCTGCTGGGACATCTCTGGATGTTGGTTTCATCATGAAAATGTGTGTTGTGCCTGAACAATTTTTACAGAGCCACAGCTGGTTTTTGGCTGACAGGTTCATCTGTTGAGCAGCAAGAAGAGTCACTGTGAGCATCTGTGACTAACAACCTGTCTCTCACAGCAAAAGAAAGATAAGGCTCTTTTTTTGATCTCCCCTGTGGTAAGAGAGATGGGACTGAAGCTGTGATGGGACTGAGTGGTAAATAGTAATTTCACTATAATCACGGTATTACCAATTATCAGGCATGTACCTGTGTGTACACTTGGTGAGCTTTAGATATTAGCTCCTTGAGTGGTCCAGAAACTTCATTTTTAGTTCTTTTCAAAGGTGAGATTGTGAATCTGTTGGAAACAATGGACCAGCTCCAAATTAGGTGACCAAATGTCTTCTTTTCATTTTGACAACTCAGAGGTATGGGAGCTCTCTGGACAGATAGTTCCAGCTGTCCAAAGGAATTTCTCCAGGCAGCTCCTCTTCTGACTAGAACTTGAAAAGTGTCATTTGACATTGTCAGTGGATAATCTGACCTTTTAAATGATGGTTCCTGCTGCAGCATTGATCTGCTGACATACAGAAAAGACAGCTGTAAGCAGCAGCAGAAGCTGGTACCTCAGAGGCAGAAATAGGTACCTTGGATGATTGTTTGGGCACAAAAAATATTAATTCTCATCCCTTCTTTGGATATGAGCTTGAAAGCCTGACAGAAGAGTAGGATCTTTGTATAAACAGATTAGTTATTACATAAATAAAAGCAAAGGTAATCAGCATCAGTTACATTTTCATTGCCTCAGAACTGCTGCAGCCCATACTGGGGCATGTTCAAACTAATAAATTGCACAGTCTTTTGTACTTAATGCTTGAGAAAGCAATTATGCAGCAGCAATGCTCATGAGGGCATGCTCTGCAGCCAAAGTTTGACACAAAGAATGTGGAAAGATCATGAAGATGAGGAAATACCCATAAAATACAGTAAACATTCAGCTGTGATGATCCACTGCTTGAATTCTCTGTATATATTACCCAAGCCTGTTGAAATAGGAATAACATTTCAAATTTGGTTTTCTTTGTGGAAGTTTTGGAACTATTGGACAGCTATGGTTGTAGTTCCCAGGGTATATCTTCCCTTTTCATTGTTAACAGCTGTAACATCATGCATAGGAACTTTGAATTGTTTTACTTGGGGAAAAAACATAAAATGGAAAAGTAATAAAACAGAGCAAGTGTTCAAACCTTGCTGCAAGTGTTCATTTATTCAGGCAGTGGTTTTAAGCTGTGGGTTACCAGCAAATCTTGCAACAAAAAAAGTAAAAGATGATCTCTAACAAGGACTTAGAGGAGATACTCCTCTATCCATAACATTGTACAGAATAAAAATCTTGCAAATGAAACACAGATGTTCATCCTCAAACTGGTGCAAAAATCAGGGCATCTCATTCCACTTGCACTTTGAAACTCCAGATCTTTTTCTACTTCAAGATATTTCCAGAAATTAATCCTGGACAAAGAATTACATACCCACAGTCTCCATCAAGCTGAAAGGTTAGCCTTCTTTCAAGGTAATGTCTTTTAAACACCACCCCTTTATAGCCAGCTGAAAGGAAATACTTCACCCTGCCAGTGTGGTGCTTTCTTCATTGTTCAATTGTTCAATCATCTTTTCAGCAGTTTACTCAGCAAATTATGGCAATACTGGACATGCTGGATTACTGGATAATCTCTTAGTACCATCCTGCAGGTGCTTCATTGGATTTACCTAAATTTTCCGAAGCATAATAATGACAATCCTAATGGAACAAGTGAATTGAAAGAATCAGAAATAAATGGGACCTTGTCACTTTGTGATAAAAGAAGTTTTGGGGATGAGGTGACAGGGCTTGGTTTTTAGGGCAAACATGTAAGTTTGCAAGTTCTCTATATTATAATGCACAGTAGGATGGCTCTGAGCAACAGAATATTGAAATCCAGATAAGTACAGCTGGTTGTAAGGAACTCCCTTCAGCTGACTATTCAAAGACATCTTTCTTGAAAGCCCCGTCTGGCCATCATGCAAAACAGAAATCAAATGAGTTTGAGGGGAGCTGTAGGTCTTCAAAAGAAAGATACACAGACACTATTAAGTCTCTTTGAAAAATCTCTGATAAACTTCTCCCCTTGCAAAAAATAAGCAATCCTCAGTGAAAAGAAGAAATAGCAAACCAGTTTTCACATGCTGCTTAAACAAAATTATGTACATAAGTGATTAAATATGAATTGAAATGTTAAAAGTTTGAATGAGACCAAGCCTAATCTCATAATTAATTTCCATTCATTCCTTAAAGAAATCCTTTGTAAAGTGACCTTTTCCATTGTAACTGCTCAAGAGTTTTAAGGCACGGTGATGTGGCACCTACCCCAGGACTAAGTATGTTGGTCATTTAGATCATAACTGGATTTCACATGATGTTCATTCAGAAAACTGCAGCTCTTTCACTTTCTAAAAATACCTAATTGTTCTCAGTGGCATGAGAACTTAAGAAATAGCAAGTCTGAAGCAAAAGTTCAAAATATGAATTCTGCATTCTTAACAGATAACTCAGTGGAAACCAGATGATCCTATATTCCTTCAGTCAGAAGTGCCCTGTATGATACCAGTAGAGTCAAAAGACAGTTTTCTTTCTCCAACCTCACATACTATTTTTTTATAAAATATTTTTAATTTTTTAAAATAGATTGTTTTCTTTGCCCAGTTTTGCAACCTGTGTAGTATGGACATGCCAGATTACTTGTGTGTCACCATAAACAAGGTTTGTGATGCAGTCCAACTTGAAAAAAAAAGAAAAAACAAAATTACCACTCAGCAAGATTCCCCTTCTTTCAGTTTTACAGTGAAGGGTTTCCAATGTGGAACCATAGTTGAAGGGGAAGGAACCAATGTTAATTGCCTTTGGCAGTGGAAACAGCTAAAAACATTTTTTTCCTCAAGCTGCTCCTTTTGTGGTGTGCTGAAGGTCACGAGCCTCTCTCCTGTGCCACTATAACCTTTTCCAAGGCTGTGCTAAAGCAGGCCCAGTGAAAGAAAGGTATTATGTTTTAGCTCTTCACTCCATATTAAACCTCAGGCTCACTGGGACCTGCACCATGACTTGGACAGGGGATGGTGAAGGGTAACTTGTGAGTGGTGAAGGCAATTGTTTCTGACTGGCACAGGCCATGATTGCCTAAACCTGACTTGATTGCCTAAACCTGACTTGATTGTGTGCAGCCATGGACTTCCCCCAGACATACCACTGCAGGTAGGAAGAAGGGCTGCCTCTGCAGCACCAGGGCTGGCTGTGCATGCAAGGCAAAATGGCATGAAAAATCTAATTTACACAAGAGGCTGCAGCAGGTTAGCTGTAAAAGGGAGCAGGTTGGGACCCCTCAATCTCTTTCCCCTCTCTTTCATTGTTTACAGAGCTCTGGACTGCCCACAGAACAGGATCAATACAGGATCTAGGAACTGGTGGTATTCTCTTGTTTCTGTCTCTTCTCTGTCTTTATTTCTCTCCTCCCTCACCCTCCTGGGGAAAGCATAGGTGTCCTATTCTACTCCATTCTTGGTACCAAAGTTTGCTGTTGGAGTAGGGAGCTTGTGGCCATGTGCTGTGGCTTGTGAGCCAGCACCTTGGAGAAGTTTGTTGTGGGAGCTGGGAACTTACCAGGTGCACTGTAGAAATTTAGGGCTCATTAGCCCGCACTTTTGAGAAATGCATGGTTAAGATTTAAGAGTTTATTGAGCAAAACTTTTTGAGTCCAAAGAGTGGGCTGATTACAGGAGCTAAGATGGCTGTACAATTACAAAAGAGCTCTCTGACAACTCTCTGGTGTCGTTATTAAGCCTGTGGTGGCTAACAGCTGGCTTGGAGGCCTCACAGTTATAAATAATCCTAATTATAGTTTTATAACTGAAGTGTGATTAATATATAACTGCCTTAGTTATATAACTCAACCAATCTGGGCTGTTGGGGAGCAGGTCTATGCCACTGGGGACTCAGGCAGCCATTGACCATTAGCTTGGTGGCAACTAATTCAGCTGATCAGAACTAACTGCACAGACTTTCAAAACTATATACAGAGAACAGTACACAATAAAAGCTGGCTGTTGTCACAGGAGCCTTAGTGTGTTCTGTTACGTACCTGTCTCTAAAACTGCAAAAAACACCTGACAAGAATTTGCAACAAACTGTAGTAATGCACTTCCTATACTTAGGAAGGTGTTTCTATATAAGGAAAAGGTTTCGGTTTACTGATCTACTTATTAGGAAATTTGCCTGGAAAATTCTGTACATGACTGTCTGTGGTTGGCTGAGTGCCAAGGGAGAAACACCTGTTGGACCTTT
The DNA here is from genome assembly GCA_013389925.1 of Aegithalos caudatus. NCBI lineage: Eukaryota > Metazoa > Chordata > Aves > Passeriformes > Aegithalidae > Aegithalos > Aegithalos caudatus. The sequence continues at coordinate 52,352 of WEIU01016802.1, read as the reverse complement.
CACCTGTCAGTCAAACCCTGTAAGGTTTCCTATTGGGAACTTTCAAACAGGACCATCCTCGGACATTAAGTAGAAAAAGGGACAGCACAATTGAACCAACGGCATTTTCTGGGTGTTGTACGAGGTACAGGATTCCTCCGCATCATGCACGGTTCATATATTTTGTTTCTGTATCATTTTAGTTCATTTATTAAACCTTTTTGAGTTGCAAGACGCTCTGGAACGTGCTGTGTCTCTCTATTATAGCCACTGATCCGGACGGGCTGGACCCTTAGGAATATAAGATAAAACCCAGTACCTGGGAATCTTATAACAAACTTCATGCCCTGTTCTGATGGGTTGCAACAATGACCCCAACACCAAACTCCACAAAGCACCTTAGAAAGGGACATCCCAAAAAACAACCCACTACAGTGCTGAAATCGATCAGGAGAAATCCCAGTCTTTTTATACTTCAAAAGCAGTGAGTACACCCTCCGAGCCCTTTTGAGAAACACAGCAGAGTTGATTCTGAAAAGAAAATGGTGTCAGAGAAATAACTCTGTTTCCATTTTTTGGACAAACAAAAGAAAACTGGCAATATTTGGAAATTAAATTTTCCATTCTCCATGTTACTGGTGGAATTTTAGTTAAATAGTTACTTCTTTTTTCCTATTATTTAAAATTTTATTTTTTTTAAAGATAAAAATCATTGTCTCTCTTTTTGCCTTTTATTCTAAAATATTATAAAAGAACAGCATTTTTTAAACTTTTTTACTCCTGCCTGAGAAGGTGATATTCTTATCTCTTACAATAAGGCAATACGGCTTCTAAAAATTACTCACTTTTAAACTGAAAAACAAAATAGGTCCCTCTGCTGTTAAACCTCCAGTTCCTCATTTGATGTTTAGTTCCCAATCAGCACTATTGCATTAATCTCTCTGTGCAACAAGTCATTTTTATTCTACTCTCCTGGGATAGTGTACGTACTTGACATATAATCTATGTATTTGACATATAATAAATTCCCTCCAACTGGGAAACTGCAAAACATGTACTATTAGAAAATGAAGACTACTGCTTTAAAACAGGTTTTTCCACTATATAATAATGGCTAGAGCAAAAGCCATTACTTTGTCCTTAGATAATATTATCTCTAGCAATAAATTGCTGCTGAAAAAATTTATTTGTTTAGGACATAGAAATAAAATTTTGACTAAGGATCAAATTAGCAGAGACCTTGCTTGTCTGCCACAAAATTTAATCTCTGCAGGTTGCCTTGGTCGACATCATGCAGCCAGAGAAACCGGGGGAGAGCAGATGTGCCAGTGGCTGGACAGAGAGGAGTGTTGAAGGCAGGCTGAGGGCATGGTCCTGCATCAAGACCAGCTGCCTCTGCTGCCCGCTCTGCCTTTGGCCTCTGCCGCCCTGCAGGGAGAAAGCACTGCTCACAGACTGTATGAGGAAAATAACAATTTATTTCCTTTTCCTTCAGTAAAGAGTTGCCAGAATCCTTTTAGAGCTGCCAGCGGGCTGTATTTTTGCAGGTCTGGGGAGAGTCCTGGGGGCTGAGACCCTTCTCTTAATGGGCTGCAAGGGTTCCCATGGAAATCAATCTCAGCCCAGGATATGGGTGGAGGGGCTGAAGCTGCTGCATTGGGCTGACAGACCTGCCATGGCTCCTCCTGGGGCTGGTCCCACTCCATGGGGACAGGTGGGGGGTGGCTGGGATGCCCAGGGAAAGCAGTGTCCAAAGTGCCAGCTTCCTCCTCCACATCATAGACATTGGGGCCATGGGTGGGAGCCCCCATCCAGGAGCTGCTGGTCTGGGAGATGCTGGAGCTGGAGCAGCTTGAGCTGGAGCTGAACCTAACACTGGCCATGGGGCCATTGTTCTGATGGCACCAGAGTGCAGCAGCCTCTGGGCCTCCTCGCTGCTCTGGCACACGATGCAGATGACACCATGCACCAGTGGAGCTGTGTGTTCCTCGAGGACAGGCTGCAGCCCCTGTACCAACGCCTCAGCATTCAGCCTGTTTGACACACGGAACAACTCTAAAACTCAGAGGCAGAGTTTTAAAGTAGGTATGTAGTTTATTCAGTGCTGGGCGCTATGCGGGATAGCTCCCAAAAACATGTGCTACCCCTCGCTCACCCATGTTTTCTTTTAACCCATACAGTGTTACGTAAGCATCAAGTTTCACAATACCTCATGCATATTCATCCCTTGGCTCCCCCCCCCCAACCCTGCCCACTTCGTATGCTAATTATCTTATAAGTACTTTGTGCCTGAGCAGTTGTCTCTGGTGGTCTTCTCTGAGGTCTTCAGGGATGAAGAAAGTCTTCCTCAGAGATGAACTTCTGATCCCTGCTGCCTTGAGCATGCTCACTGATCCCCTGGTCGTAGTCCAAGCCACAAAACCAGTCTTATCAGGTCCTGGGGTCCTGAGGAGCCTCGTTATCTCAGCATTTCTGATGACCTTGTATTCATGTCTCCTGTTTGGTAAGCATCCCTATTGTTCCAACACACACAGTCCTGCCTCTTCTCTCCCTAGGCAACTAACACAGTACAAAGAGCAGCAAGTATATTAAGCAATACACATAATCTGAATGTCTATTTTTAATAAATATATTTTAATTTCTATGATTAATATCCTCTAATTTCCAATCTCATGTTTCATGTTGACACACAGGTCGTGCAGGATGGAGCTCTCTGAGGCTTCAACAAGCCACCAGCAGTGCCAGAATATCCCCTCCAGCCTCTGGCACAGCCAGGGCCAAAGCAGGCAGCTGTGGTCCCACAGAAAAGTCTGGCCCATACCTCGGGCAGGAGGCCACCTAGGAATTCTAGCCTTGAGGGGCCCTGCTCAGCTGGGGACAGAGTCCCCTGTGGAGCAGCTGGACAGAACACCACAGGGCCATGGGGGCTGTTCTCATCCAGGCAGCCAGAAGCTCTCCCTGCCTGTCTGGTGGCCACTGGCAACTGCTCAGGTGCAGTGTTGGTTGCCTCCAGATACTCCTCTGCACTGTCAGAAAGCCTGACAATCTCTATTGCCGTCCTGCAGGGTGGGCACGAGGGATTTCTGTGTGCCCACTGCAGGATGCAGCCCAGGCAGAAGTGGTGGCAACAGTGAGGAGGAGAAGTCACATCCTTCTGAGAGTCCTGGCAGATGGGGCAGTGGCAATCTGTCTCTGTGGCCATATCAGGAGTGATGGCTCCAGGACTGCCACCAAGATCTACCAAGAACAGGCCGTGCCCAGTACCAGAGAGGCCTGGCTTGATCCTCTGAGCCTTGCAGTCAGTGGAGTATAGGCTGGAGCCAGAGTGTCCCTGCTAATGTCTGGATGAAAGCAGTGCAGGGCACAATGTCATAATCCATCCCCCTGTGATGTCACAATCCACTGCTCTCTGACACCAGCCTCCACCCCCAGTGACAGCACCAAAGGCATTGGAAATCTTTGGAAGCCCCAGATATGCAGTGAGACAATGTGAGGTCACAATCCAGTCCTCAGTGATGTCACCGTCTGCATTTCAGGCTCTTCCACACTGTAATGACACAGCAGGCCTTCCATCCCTTCAGGCACATGTTGTCAGGAGAAAAAAAGAAATACTTTTTCTTACTTTCCATTTCTACTTCTCCATGATGCTCTCCCTCAGCTACCTGCATCACATGTTCTCATCCCTGTGTCTAATCCTTGTTTCTGACACCTTGCCATGGTTTCTTCGGGACAGTCCTGGTCTCTATTCACAGGACCACTTGTCTCTGGGGGAAGCCATCACATCCAGGTCTTTAAGGCCAGGTTCTGTACAAGATTTTGTCCCTTTGGGTTTTAATGCCAGAGTTTGTCCTGTCTGCAGCCCTACTGGATTGAGGGCACAAGGACACTTTGCAGTTGTGTTTAGGGCTGTGGGACTCTTCAGCCTTGCTTGGTGAATAAAATGGGTTCTGTCTAGGGGGAGGCTCCAAACCCAGGAAGGGATCCTCTCTGCCTTTTGTTTCAGCAGCAGCTCTTTCATTGAGGTGGCACAATGAGGTGACAAGGGCACACTCCAAAGAACAGCATGTGGGCCCCTGAACAAAGGAAATCTGCAAATACACAAATGTTTCCCCAGGGGTGCAGCTCAAGTTTTCTCCTGGCTTTGCTGAATTGTGCTCACCACCTTAATCCTGAAGAATGGGATGCTGCAGTTAAATGTCCCAATTCAAGGCTGCTGCTGATCTCAAACTGGAAGGGGCCGTTGACTCTCTTGAGGGATAAGGCACCATGTAGAGAGATCTGGAGAGACTGGACCATTGGATTTCCTGTGGGTAAAGGTGCTGCCCCCATAGCCCTGGGCCTAAGTCTGTGCCCCATAGGACATGGGTGCCACCTATGGTGGGGCACAAAGGGCAGGCTGAAGAAGCAGAGCCCAGAGACTGTGAGGGAAATAACAATTTATTTATTTTTTCTTCAATAAGTGGTTGAAAGAGCCTTGTTACTGGGGGGATGGTCTCTTGCAGGGGTGGGGAGAGTCCCCAGGGTCAGGGGCTTTTCTCTTTAGAGACCGCTGGGGCCATCCAGGTGAGTGGTACCTGCCTTGGGTGGGATCAGAGGGTCTGAGGCTGGTGCTCTGGGCAGAGGGACCTGCCTCTTCCTGGGGCTGGTCCTGCTCTGGGGATACTGGCAGAGCTGAGGGGTGGCTTTGACCCCTGGCGGTGGTCACCTCCATTGTGGCAGCTTCCTCTTCTTCCTCTGTAGAGACTTCAGGGCTGCTGGCTTGAGTCTGTGTCCACGAGCTGGAGGAGCTGGAGCTGGGGCTATTGGGGCTGGGAAAACTGGGGCTCTTGGGGCTGGATGAGTTTGGATTGTTGGGGCTGGAGGAGTTGGGGTTGTTGGGGCTGGACAAGCTAGAGAAGCTGGAGAAGCTGGAGAAGATGGAACTGGAGTTGCTGAAGCTGCTGTTGGCTTCTGGGCTGTCATCCTCATCTGCAGCCGCATGAGAGTACAGCAGCCTTTGGGCCCCTGAGCTGCAGTGTCTCACAATGATGTCAATAGAGCCCTGGACCAGTGGCACGGTGTGTTCCTCCAGGATGCCCTGCAAACTCTGGATCATGATCTCCTGGTCTGGCCCATAAACACAGAGAGCATGCAGGATAGCACTCTCTGTGCTCCTTGCCATCCACCACTGGTCCCTTTGGATGACTTTCATCCTCTGGTTCAGCCAAGTCCGCACAGGGTCCAGAAGTTCCCGTCGTTGACGGAAAAGTTGTGCCCAGACCTCAGGCAGGGCACCACCAACAGCTCGGGCTAGTGTCTCTTGAGAAGAGGGACGGACCAGCACAGGGGAATGGGGTCCGTTCTCGTCCTGGCCACTGGGAGCTCTCCCTGCCTGGCTCATGGCCGCTGGTAGCTGCTCAGGGGCTGTGATGACAATCTCTAGATAGTCACCTGCATCATCAGAAAACCTGACAGTTTCTATTGTTCTTCTGCACAGTGGACATGACGGATTTTTCTGTGTCCACTGCAGGATGCAGCCCCGGCAGAAATGGTGGCCACAAGGCAGAGTAGAAGCTACATCATCCCAGGTGTCCTGGCAGATGGCACAGTTTCCACCCATCTCTGTGGCCAAATTTGGCCTCTGCAGCACGTTAAGAAGGGCTGAGGATCAGGACCTGCTCTCCTTCACTGCAGGAGAGGTGAGGAAGGAGAAGGACCCTCCCACTTCCCTAAAGGCCCGTCACCTGCCCACATCTGACCGGAGGACGTTTCCTTTCAGTGCTGCAAGTGCATACTGCCCCAGCCAGGCAGGGCTGGGGAAACCCTGCTGGTTGCTCTGGGATTGGCACTAAGGGACTTGCCAAGAAAAGGCATCACTCAGCACCAGAGGAACCTGACTCAACCCTCCACACCTCACAGTCACATTTGGTAGGAGTTCAGGCTGGAGGCAGACTGTCAGTAGCTCTGCCCACATCTCTATTTAAGCAGTGAGGGGTGAGATGTCACAATCCTGCACTCGGTGATGTCACAGTCTGCTGCTTGCTGATGTCACCCTCCATCAGCAGGTGATGTCCCTACCAGTGCATGTGGTCAGGAGAAAGAAGAAGGTAATTTTTCTTGTTTTCAACTTCTACATTTCCATGTTCTTCTCCCTTGGCCATCTGCATCATGTGTCCCTGGTCCTGTGTCTCATCCCTGCTCCTGACACCTTGCCAAATTTTTCTGTGAGGAGCAGAATGGTAGGACCAGTCAGCATGGAGTGCCTGTGGCTGGATGATACCTCCTCCTGTCACTGTCTTTCCCTGGTCAATGCTGAGATTTGGAGAACCTGGGTGCTGGTGGCCAGCCCTGGGTGAGTCTCCTACCCCTGTGGGTTTTGTCTCTGCTTCAGAGATGAGCAGAAAGGAACATTTTGCTCCATCTGCATCCACTCCTGCTAGGAACTTTGCCACAGTGCCAGGTTCCTCTCCACATCCCAAGTTTCTGTGTTTCTGGAAGACAGTGCCTTTATTCTCCTCCCCACAACCTCAGGAAGGAGCTGGAATTGCTGTCCCTCCAAAGTGGGGTACAAGGGCCAGAGGAACCCTGTCATGATTCTTTGGAGCCCAAGATACATCACCACATGGGCCATACAGTGTCATCATCCCTTCTTGCCTCTGGTTACTGTCATGCCTGAGAGTCATAAGCCCAGCAGTTCTTTTTTCACTTGGAACTAATTTCTTCTAGTTTGAGGGTTGGCTGGTGTGAGACAAGGGTGCTGTGTGCGACCATCATGTGGTTCTGCTTCAGGGTGCAGAGATCTCTCTTCAAACCTGTGCAAATGGAGCATGTCCATTGCCATACTTTTGTGCTTAACAATCCACATGGAAAAAGATGGAAGTTTGTTCACCAGGACTTCTTTGTGTTGTTATTGGGAGGGATGTTTCTTCTTGCTTGAGTAAGTGCCTCTTAAAATATGCATTTATATTCTTTTTCATTCATAATCGGACTTTTAAAGGTCTAAACATGCAGACATATTTAGGATTGGAATTTAGCTGGAATTTCAGAGTACCAACATATTTCTTTTTTCCTGTGGAAACAAAGACCACAAATAACTCCAGGTGATGCATTTTTTAAGAGGACTCTTCTCCAAGGTACTGATTTCATCTTTAGCTCCTTGAACATCTCTGGCCCAGAATATGCCCCCATTAATTTGCTGCCATAATCACATTTCATTTTTTTTTTCCCTCCTGTCCCACGGGACATGAAATGATGAAATGACAGAAAGGGTGGGGATGGAAGAGATCATCTAGTCCAAGCCCCCTGATAGGGTCAGGGACACTTTCCAGTAGATCAGCTTCCTCAGACCCTCATGCAACCTGACTGTCAACACTACCAACGATGGGACATCCACAACATCCATGGGCAATCCATATTTCTGAGTTTCACTTGAGCAGAGGGGCAGAATTCCCTCCCTTGACCTGTTGGACATTCTTCTTTAGACACAGGTACAGAAAGGTTTCAGGGCTATAAGCACAGTGTGCCAGCTCATACCCAACATTTTCTTCTCAAGGATTAACCAGTCCTTGTCCACAGGGCTGTTCTTAATCAATTCACCATGGCTACTATTTTGTTGTTTCCACTCCAAATTGATTGGCTTGGAAGGAAAGCCCAGGGAATACCAAAAAAATCCACCTATTTCTGGATGGACTTTCAAAAGAGGGTCTTAGTTGTGACCCAGCAACTATAGACCAACACCTGCCAGAAATAAAATAAATAAAGAATAATTCATATGAGGGTAATAATTGGAAATTTTGTGAAACTATATCAAAAGAGAGTATTTGTAAAAGCAAATAATTCCTGAAGGAAATGCTTAACAGGAAAACATCCTATCAGGTACTGAGCAGTTGCAGGGGGCCAGTGCAGACAGCAGAGAGAAGAAAGCCTGTAGATGCAGGGTGCTCAAAAGCCATCCCCAGGTGACCTTTGAAAAATGGTCCCTTCACACAACAGAAACTCAAAACCAGCTGTGACTTACCTTCACCTGTTGGGAGGAGATGAAGATCAAAGAGACCTTTTAGAATTTGGTACTTGCCAGAAAACCACACTAAACAACCACACTAAAGCACTTTGAAGTGGACAAACCACAAGCTGAAGATGCAGTTGGAGCTCCACTCTAAGTGTTTGTGTTTTTTAAGTGCTGTTCCTGGAAATGCTGCAACTCTGCTCTAAAGAAGCCAGTAAGGGGACTGGAATAACAGAAGGGAGAAGCTGACCCCTTGCCAGCAATTTGTGCACACTGTTTGCTTCTGACTAGCACCTGAAGACTGCAACATAAGCTCCTGTGTGGACAGGGGCTTCAGGCTCCAATCAGCTGCTTTACAGAGTTAACTATGGCAGCCAGGCTTGTGCCGAGTGCATTTGGTGGCACTGAACAATTCACCAGATACAGATGCTGGGCACTTGATTGCAATGAGGATGTAAAGAGACACAAATATAACCATGCCTTGTTGAAGAGGTTATGAAACAGATTCTGGGTCCAGCAGAGGACAACAAAGGCAAAGAAGGGACTGGGGCATCTCTCTTAGGAGGAAAGATTGAGGGAATGGTTCAGCCTCAAGGTGGGACTTCTAAGAAAGGACCTCATCCCTGTCTGTCAATGTCTTCAGGGAGGGCTCAGAACATGAATTAGGGCCTGTTCCAGAGGGCCTAGTAATGGCATCAGAGGAACAGGCAGGAACTGATGCCCAGGAAGTTCCACTTGAACATCAGGAAGCACTTCTTCCCTGTGCAGTGACCAAGTGCTGAACAGATAGCCCAGAGAGGCTGTGGAGTCTCCCTCACTGGAGATATTCCAGAATACTCTGCCATGTGCTCTGGGATGACCCTGCTGGAGCAGGGAGATGGAACCAGATGACCCACTGTGGTCCCTTCCAACATGACCCATCCTGGGATTCTGTGATTCTGTGAACTGTAGAATTCTAATTCACTTTGAACAGCAAAATTGGAGTGAATGTGTAATGGAACTTTGTAGATAAAAAGAGATGTCAGGTGCAGGCTTAACTTTATCTTAGTTTTCTGTTCTTCATCTCTAGTTTCAAGTGACTGGAAGATTTGTGTAATAAAACAAACAGGATAAGAGGATGCTTTTGTTGTTGAAGATTAAGCAGGCTTTTGACTCATGAGAAAGGAAGAATTTGTGACCATCTTTGAATTACAAAAGTGAATTATCACAGGAGCTCAGGAGAGGGATATATCTGGCTCCAAGTGTGGCTAAAGGTTTGTGTTTGCTGCCTTGCTCTTTTTTCCCCTCTTTCATTTTATGCAGATTTCAGGGAATTGTCTTGGAGCCAGTGATTTCTGTGTCACCTTTTAATGCATCCTCAGGGGCTGAAACCCAACATTTTAATAACATGTTTGTTTATAGCAAGTGTTGTTCAAAATCAATATATGTGAAAAAGAGGAGGTTTCTATATAATTGTAAGAGTCTATAATGTCATGTGGTGGTGTAGTGACTATCTCAATTATTGCTCAGGCAAAGGCTGCCTTCCAGTTCTGTGAGTTGAGCCACAGCTCTAGAAACCTGTGTCTGACTTTGCCTGGCCATTCCCTGTGCAGCCTTCTTGTCTTCTAGGGCTTCCTCTGAAGTTCTGCTTTGTCCTCACTCAACCATGGGGAGAGGTGGTCATCCCCCTGCAGGGCAGGACTTAGGACACCTCTGCACACCCATAACACACCCCTCAGAGAGAGCCTTGGAGCTGGCACTCCTTGTGCCTCTCTCCCTGTACACTGAGGATCAGGTGAGACTTTCCTCATGCTGGCAGAGCTCAAACAATGGTGCTCATTATTTCATTTGTGGTGATGACCAAAGGAGAAGAAGGGTCACAGATAATAAAAATTGAGCATGAGAACAGATATCTTACAACACCTCGGTCATTTCATTGGACACATCTACAAGATGTGCAATACAAAATCAATTTCACAGTTACCAGGGAGGGATGTCTGAATTTCTAACATGATCTGGTCAAGGATACTCAAGGTATCTGAACTTCTCCTTTTCTGGAGCTTCACTGTTCTAATCAAACCACTAATTTCTAATTCAGCTGCAAAAGGAGTTAATTGTAAGAAAAATAAATCTGTTAATCTTACTTAGGCTGTTGGTTTTTGAAGTATTAGACCCTAATTATTTTTTCTGCAAATTGGAAAGTGTTTTGCTAAAAGGTTTTGGGAGAAAAAACTCAGACTTGATGACTTCTCTTTCTGACTTTGAGTGTAATAGTGAGGAGAATTTTATTTTATTATTGTATGCTCTCTGTGCTAATGAAGTACTCTCTTTATAGTTTGTATTGCAACCATACAAGCCTTAATTTCAGGTTCTCAGAAAGTCAGTAAACTTCTTTAGGGGCACTGCTGTCATTTGTCTGATCCAAGAGTATTCTGGCTCAGATATTGACAAAAGAATTATTGAAACAGTCTCTGTACAAACAAAAGGGAGGGGAGCAAAACTTCTCATCTGCTCTTTAGTCTGTTGAGAGCTGCCATGAGGTCGCAGAGAGGAAGATGCAACAAGAACCTACTACAGCCCAGGCAGCTGAAAGAGACCCATATGGAAATAGCAAATAGTGTTGACCTCTTTCTACCCTGCATGTTATAACTTTTATTCTCTTCCAAGACATCCTATTATTAAATTGCAACAAAGTAGGGACACTACCACTGATTAAATTCAACCACAAGCTTAGTGCTGGCTTACACCAAAAACACTTTTATGCAACCACACTAGACTTGTAATAACACAAACACAACAGCAGAATATTTTCACCTAGCTCGTGTTTCCTAAAATGCCACCTCAAATTTTTAAGGGCAGAAAGGGTTTGAATCTCTTCACCAACTTGCAATCTGAAATGCACTGAAATGTATGAAGTGAGTATTAAAAATAAAATTATTTGAAAAATCTAATTTTAAAGAATGAAAATAAATCCCTCTCATGGCATTGGATTGCACTCGAGTCAGGAGGAACACATGTCCCTTCTGAAGAGAGTATGTGCATTGGAAATAGGCTTTCATTGGCATCCCAAGACATGCCAGATGCTTTCATGAGCAAAATTTTCACAAGTAATAGTTACTTGGACATGTTCCAGGATTAGGTTGCCCAGTTTGAGGTACGGCGGGGCAGCCTGAATTTTTGCCTTTTCCCTTTCAAAGCCAGGAATTACTGACCAAAACTGAGTTCCACGGACATTCTCAGTTTTACCTCTAATTTTTGAGTGGCAGCTTAGTGAGTGTTATTTCTTTGGTCTCCCTTGGAAATTGATTGTCTGTAGTCTAGATGTCAAAATTAACTTCTATTTCTGGCTCTAGCTTTTGTCCTTCCAGACCATTCTAACATGTAATTTGCATCTCACTGTGCAGTGCATCATATTTGCCTCTGGATTCATGGACAGGAAAATGTGACTGAGCAATGGATGGAACTCTATTAAAAAGAGCACAGGATTACGCACCTTGCAGCCTGTTACAATTTAGAATCTGAATGTGAGAGAGGCTTCATTAAATCAATACACTATGGATTATTTAAATATGAAAATAAATCCATGAGAGCAGTGATCAAGATGAAGTTGACATGATCTGTCCTTTTGCTTCCAGTCTCTGTCTCAGAGATTTAACAATTGATGTTATCTTTCAAAATATCTTTTCAGACTGTTCTGTTAAAACATGAATTTAAATGTATTTTTGTTAGTTTTTCTGCTTGACATCACCTCAATTTCCATGTCTCCTGTTATTTTTTTCTCCTTGCATGGCTCACATCCCTGGAGCCTGTCCCTATGTGCAGAACACATTTTCAGAATGGCTAGGATGTTTCCAGAGGCTGTTTTGAGGAGCAGTACACAGCACCTGGAGTGTCCAGGTCACCCAGGTCATTCAGCTGCTGACAATCAGAAAGCAGCACAGGGCTTTCTGTCTTTCTCAGTTTGCAGGCAAATAATCCATGAAAACAGAACAGAAAGAAATCAAGTCATTGGCCAAGATCTGATCATGGCTTCAGACACCCTCCAGGGGTGGGTGGGCTATCTGTGTGTCTTGCACACTGCTTAGGTTAGCACTGTAAGGATGGAGCTTGGAACTTTTGGTGGGACTGCCTGGATTATTTAATTTTTAAATGTAGAGTTTGCAATATATCAGGGATTTGAATGGGTGCTCTAGTGACACCTAACATCATCTATTACATAATTAATGCTGCCTTAAAAGACCATTTTCCATCACAAAAGTGTGTTGTGAAATGTACAAAATTTTCTTACACATTAAATTCCAAATTAAATTAAATAATTTTAAATTAAATTACAAACTAATTCTGTACAAATTAAATGGACAGAATATTTTAGAGCTTTATCTTTAAGTTGTATTTTCACCTCTCTACATGATCTTGCTACCTTAGGACAGAATTACAAATGTAAAACGGCAGTTGGATTTATCTAGGTAATGCAGATATAAATCTTCAGAGCTCACAGGCACAGATATTTAAAATATATAACTTACTTTAAATGACCAATAAAATAATAGTGTTATTAGGGTGAAAAGGAGTCTTCTGTGGAATTTGTGTTACATTCCTTTTTGGCATAAGTGCCTGGATGACAACAAATAAGCAAATTTAAATTCACAATGTCTCATTTGGAGGTAAATGTTGTGTTTATTTTGCATTTTTCACTTAGTGTGAATACAATTAGTCGATGTGATGGCTGGAGACTTAAATGCAGAGCAACTCTGCCAACCCTGACTGCTCGTGACAGTTTTCCTTTTTCTCCAGACCAAGTCTGTCAAGTGTTTCTGTGTTTGTATTACTGAGAAGGGTACAGTGTAATTTTGTGGCTTAATGGAAGGCAGAAATGTACAAATTCAAATTAATTTATCATTTGTTTTGATTACTCTTTTTTTTTTTTTTTTTTTTCCTCATGAATCTGAAAGTAAAGGATGCACTTTTTGGAAATGCTCGGAATTCTCTGTGTCCTCAGTAGTAGCCAAGTGACCCCTCAAACCAGTTTTCCTCAAGCTCACTTACCAAAAGTATGAGGTCTTTTCACTTCTTTTAAACACAGAAATCTCCCCTCAACAAACCAAACAAACCCAAACCAGCTTTCTGAATCCTCTGAAAAATATGACTTATTCAAGAAAGTATAATTTTGAATGCGCAGATTTTTCTGCTTATCATTCATTCAGATATTTCTTAAGCCAGACCAGTAATGCTCTTTATAATGGTTTAACAGAGCTGGTTGAAATAAAGTCACTTGAAATTTGACCTCCACTTTAAATGATGTTTTGAATATAAGAATATCCATCTGGGGGAGGAACAGAATAAATATCCACAGTTCCATTATGGCTTTATGTTCAACAAACAGA
>WEIU01016802.1:13110-24949 GCA_013389925.1 Aegithalos caudatus | reverse complement strand
TCAAACACAGCAATGTGGCCCTAGTTTCATATTCTTCCCTCTGTTTATAGTACAACTCTGTCACACACTTCTCATTCTTCCATGGATAACAAGATTTAAGGGGAGTCTTAGTGTCACTTAGGTCACAATTAAGAAACCTCTTTCCTCTCTGAATCTTTAAAACATTAACCAGCATGTCAGTCATGTTTTTGTGCCTCAGTGTCTAGGTTTAGCTCTTCAAAATCAGAGAGTTTTCTTCAGTACACNTTGATTTTAGAAGAAGCATGTTTAAAGAAAAGTGTGAGAGTGTGACTCATAAAAAAGACTCAAAATCAGTGGCCTGTCTGACTTTCTTGAAAAGTTTTTTTTTTTTTCCAAGCTCTGTCTCAAGAAGCAGGGTATAATTTGGGCATGAGACTTGCATTATGAGGTCTTTGGTGAGAAGTCAAGGAAAAGGAGAATTTTTTTTCTGCCCATTCTTCCTCCTGATCCCCCATAAATAGTGCAGAAGCTTCANACCTGGTGAACTTTTCTAGCAAAGATATTTTTCTGCGATGACAAAGTGCTGCTTGAAGAGTAAAGCCCTTTGCTATCCATCCATATGTAGGCACCAAGAGAGAAAACATGCTGACTTCACTTAAGGCGATTGATCTAGGTTTGTGACTCTTGATATCCCCAATATGTTTGACTGGTTTGGGATTTTAGATACTTAAGAGTTATGAGGAATTCCAATTATTCAAGATCTCTCCAGGGTGACAATTAGTCAGAATTACATTAGCAATGCACTGTGAAAATTTGGGTAATGGAAAATAAGTGATAAAAACCTGAAGAATTAGCAGAATGGTGGTGCTGTCAAAGGTGTGATTGTCAGATTTTATTTTTTTCTGATCAGAAGTGCCATTTGTAGACTTTGGATCAATTGAGACCAGCAGGGTTGAGTGCTGATCACACAAAAGTCAATGCAAAAATATTGCAATTTGTAAGGACTTAGAGGATGATCTCACTCGGTGGTGGTGCGCAAAGTAGTGGGTTCTGTAAGCAACTAACAAGCCTTATACAGGTGGAGACCTGCTGTACAGAAGTTAATTGTTCATTATTTTGTCCTCAATTACATCCTTTAGCTACCTAAAACTTTGGATACCTTAATGTATGTCCCAGATCCACTGGTGGAACATTAAGATATTCTGAATAAAATTCAGAAAATGGCCTGCTGTTAAAAACAAGGGCCTTCTTGTTCCTGATTAAAACATTTATTGCTTTTATGTATGTTTATATTTATTATTACAATAATACAAACATTGCTTTTAAATTGTCTTTTTCTTTTCTGAAGACATCTGATCATATTTCATCACATCAAAATATAGGAATGGTACCTGCTGCTCTTTCACACCCCTCCCCAGATATTCAAATCTTCACCAATAATACGCTAACTGTAGAATTCCAGAGTAAAAGTGTGTTTTAGTCCTTGACAAGTACCAGTTTTTTCAAGATGAATAAGAGGAATTCACAGGATCTCCTTGGGCTCCACTGATAAAAAAGCCAAAATCCCAAATGTCTTATGTAGCATGTAACCACAGTTTCAATGATAGCTAAGATGTTTAAAATATTTCTGAGTTTAAGTGAAATTTGGAAGTTATTTTCTGTTTAAAAAACTGCAAATAAGACATGAGAAGAAACTTTTCAATATTTTGAAAGCTAACATACTCACTTCAAAAGAATATTCAGTAAGAAAACTTGACTGTTCCCTCCACTGCCATAAAAATAATATTCTCAAAAAATAAGCATAATCTCCCTCAGTCTACTGTGAGTTTCAGTTAGAAAAAAAATGAGAAACGTTTAAAGTAAAACGCTTCAGTATGGAAAATTTGGAAGTTTTTCAACAATTCATGCTTGTGTATAAGCATACATGCTCAATTTTCTTTGTTTCCTTGTTTCTCAGAGTTTTTTAGATCTCAAGGAGAGAGAGCTTGATTGTTTTTGAAATGTTGATGGCTCCATTTTAATACTGCTGTTGAGCACAGTGTGGAGCTGATCTCAGAGTGCAGCCAGTGGAGATCACAGAACTCAACAGGTTTGTCCATGTCCCAAGGTGACCAAAGCTACTCCCACAGGTTAGTGCAGGTTGATACAAATGAATCCCTAAATGGCCAAAGAAATGTAGCATTTCCCATGTCTCTATAAGCCTTATCATTGTAGGTCTTACAGAACTTTGCACATTGAGGGTTTATAACTTTCTGGTTCCTGGAGCTGTACACTTCCAAAATCTATTTCTTAAATAATTGCTCTTTCTGCATCTACAAGTGCCAGAGGGAAGTAAAGTCTTTTGAACACCAGAAAAAGACAGAATTATATGCATTTCCTGGTATTTGACTGGAAATCCTAAATTTGGTAGGGGCAAGTTGAAATACTAAGTGACTCAAGACTGCTGGAGTAGGATTTCCATAGGATTAGGTTGTCTGTAACAACTGTAACTACAGGAGATTAGTTTCATCAGTGTCGGCTTCATCATTTCTGAGAGTCCCATACAGCAGAATACAAATTAATTCTATGTTCTACGTTTCGTTTATATTGTAGACTCTGAGAGAAGGAAAAAAAAAAGTGTACTTAAGCATCATCTTTTGAAAGACCATGAGATTAAATTTATTAAATGTATTATTTTTATTTGATGAAACTGGGCTCACTTTGGGGAATATGAACGCCAGGGAGATTGGCCATTGTAAAAAGCCAGTTAATAGCATTTACTGTTAAATTTCAAATTGTTAGTCACCACTCTGTCAAACTAAATGGCTGAATGTACAAAGCCCTGTTGGATGTGTGCTGCAGCATCACTGTTTTATTTTGAATAAAGAATCTCTTAGAGGTATCAATGACAAGTGATGAAGGGGGAAGTGTTCCTTCAGCTGGCTCTTCCCTGGATCCTCAGCTGTTGATACCTCTCCTGGAAATCCCTGTCTTGAACTGCGATTGCAGCCTTTTAAAGTCTTTATAAAGATACAGGGAAATCCAAACAGGCAGAAGTTCCAGGACTCTGTTCTGCAGAGGATTTTCAGAGTTGTCTCTCATCACCCTACCAGATTCTGAGCTGCTGTAAAGAGAGGCCAGTGCTGATAAAACTCTGCTACTGCTGGTCAGTGACCTAAAGAAGAGCCAAGTGTTATGGTTTTGCCTTGGCCAGGGTTTCTTTGTCTCTTTCTAATACCTATTTGGTGTATTTCTTCCAAATCCTAAGCACTCCAAAGCATCTGGGAATGTTCACTTTGCCTGTCAAGACAGGAGCCAGGCAGAAAGCTGAAGACGAGCTGTCTGGAGCTCATCCCTTCTGTTAGAATGTGAATGTTTATTTTGGGATAGGTTGAACATCTGCCTGGATAGGTTTTTATTAGTACATGGACCTACCTCTGCTCAAGTGAAGCACTTGCTTTTCCATGGATAAAAGCTCTCCATTGACTTTGTGCCACTCAGCCAGAAAGATCTGCCTGGCCTTTGTATCTTGGGAATTGGGCAGAAGTCTGAGGATAATGTGCTTTGCTGTAGGTCTCTAAGATAATTTGATTTATAAGACATGGCTTAGCTGAGCTCACTATGTTTGCAGGCCTGGGGAGTTCTTGAATGTTGTTAAAAGAGATCTGCTGACACTAAGTTGAAGATCGCATGTACAACATCTGCCAGGCTGAAAAGACAAATACATGCAAGACATAAAGATAACTGGGAAGATGTACAGAAAGGCATGACTGCCTTTTTTCATGCACCTAAAAGAAGGCAAATCCTTATTAATATTATGGCAGTTTCTGGAGTCCTGGAACAGGGTGAGAATTTGGAGTTAGCTTGCAGAGGCAACCTTTGTGCACTTGCACACAAAATTTTTGGGGTAGAGGTGGGAAGATGAGGGGACTGAAAAAAAAGTGGTGACTATGACTCACTTAAGATGGGGAAAGTCAGTAGCAGAATTCTCTCCACCCCTAACAGAAGATTTTTCCACTTTGCTGCAGGATTCTAAAGCTACTTTGTCCCAGCAGCATTCCTATCACTTTACTAGACAAATGACCTCATGTCAAGAGAGTGGAAAAAGGCAAGTTCCTGTCAACTAGAAGATCACTGATGAAGAACACAGTTATCATCTCCAGTTACAGCAACATAATGCAGGAAACATTTTTCAGTGGCCTATCTGAAGCGACAAGAACCTCAGCAGAAGGTTTTCATCTCTGCAGCTGATGAGTAACTGTCATTGTCTGATAAATTGTGAATTATTAACCCTTGATCATTCTGGTGCAATATGAGATAAAAGCTCGGGTGTGCACAGCTGGGACCTACATTGTGTATGGTGTGTCCCCAGCAGCTGTTCAGCTCAGCCTGGCCTGCTTCTCTTTATACACACAGTTCATGTCACCTGATGTTTTAACTGCCCTTAATTTCCTTGATTAGTGACAACTGCGTGGGCTCGTTGCAGGGGAAAACAGCTAAGAGATTGGTTGAAAGTCTATTTCTAACTTACCAAGAGTCAATCTTGTAGAGTATTAAGGAAGCAAAAGGAACAGTGAAAGTAAAAGGAGAGAATGATAAAACTGGAACAGAAAAAGAGTTAATATTTTGAGAGCTTATTCTCTTGTTTCGGGTGCAATGAACTGTTCCCAACTGGGTTTTGGAACTGGAATTTAATTTGTGTTGTCAGAGCCATTGCAGATACCAGAAATGATTCTTTAATAAGTCTGATTTCATTTCTCCTCCATTTTTAAACCCCACTTTCACTGGTAGGAACATAGCAGAGACCATAGTAATGCTTATGGTGCCCCAATAATTTTTATTTACCACCCAGGTGTGAACCTGAGCCCACACCTTAAGCAGGGTGTGGACCAAGTGGCTGGCACTGAGCCACCTCTTTGGGCCAAGCTCACAGGGAAATTGATACTGCTAACTTAGGTCTGGGGAAAAAAGAAATATTTTTAAAGTCACTTGGGTTTTTCATTACTGAAAATCATTTGGGTTTGGATGAGCTTCCCACCAGCAAAATAAAAAAAAAAAAATNAAAAAAATATATATTTCTCTTCGGGTTTTTAAAAAACTTTTTCCTTTTTTTTTTCCTTTTTTTTTTTTTTTTTTTTTTCTTTTCCAGAAACTTAATTATTTCTTGGATTTGGTTATTGTATCCTGGTGCATATAATGACGAATAAGCACATGTATAAATTGTTGAACATTACTATTTTTGACTATTACTGAGCACTATGAACTGTAATACATCTTTCCTCTATATGTCACTGCTATATCCAGTCCAGCAGAATGAAACAACAGCAGCAGGTGTTGGGAAGCCCATTATCAATATGCTAATGCTTCCATGCTGCAATGACTGATCTGTCTCCTCATCAGCCAGATATTAATGTGACATATGTTCTACCTAATCACCACCCCTGTCCATATTCCTGCATGCAAAAAGTGCATCCTGTTTACCCTGTCAGTTTCACTGAGAATGTGCCATTTCTGTCAGCCTAATGGCATTATTTATTAGAAGGAAAAGCTTTAAATGGTTAAGGATGACACCCTTATAGGCTTTGAGCAGTATCTCAAACATATGAGGCCATTCTAATAGAAGCATAGAAACATAAAATCCCAGAATGGTTTGGGTTGTAAGAGACTTTAAAGATCATCTTGTTTTACCCCCTGCCATGGCCAGGGACACCTTCCACTGTCCCAGGTTGCTCCAAACCCTATCCAAGCTGGCCCTGAACACTTCCACAGATGGGGAAGCCACAGCCTGCTTATCCAAATGTGTTTTGCTAAATGCACTTCTCATTTCTCCTGTGTATCTCTCTAAACAATTGCCACAAATATTCAATGAGATCCCTGACTGCAGCTCTAGTGGTGAGCTTCGATAAGTCCTTAATTCAGCACCAAGCAGATGGAATTACAGTTATGTCATACCAACACATTAGTTTGCAATATCTAGTTAGAGCAAAAAACATTATGTGTGGTCACTGGAAGACCAGCTAGTCCACTTCAGCTGATTTTCCTCATTATATCTTACAACTAA
The DNA here is from genome assembly GCA_013389925.1 of Aegithalos caudatus. Classification (NCBI taxonomy): domain Eukaryota; kingdom Metazoa; phylum Chordata; class Aves; order Passeriformes; family Aegithalidae; genus Aegithalos; species Aegithalos caudatus. The sequence continues at coordinate 18,948 of WEIU01016802.1, read as the reverse complement.
TATAATAGGTGCTGGTAGAATAGTTCTTCACTGGCCTTTCCAGATGAAGTTTTGTCTGGACTGAAACAGTGTCACATAAATACACACACCATCTTCTTTGCATAAATATGCAAGGATTCTTGACCCAGGTCAGCAGCATGCCAGAGCAAAAAAGAGAGAAGCTTTTTTCCAGCCTTCATGTCTTATTTTACTGCTTTCTGATCCCACAGAAAATAAGTATGGGGAGTACATCAAATATGTCTTCTGTAAAGTGTGATTTTTTTCACACAAACATGTTTTGTCTGGGTTGCAGCACACTGAAAAAAACTTCCTGTACTGGGAGTTACAGATTCCAGTATAGGACAAGCTTTTCACCACAGTTTTCTTTCAGTGTTGCTTATTTTATAATAACTAACAAAGTCTCTGCCTAGACCAATATCAAAACTGAAACAAATTCTAAAAAATAAGATTGTAAGGTTTTATTATTTTTCTTTCCTATGTTTGCATGGTATATATAAAATGCTAGGATGATATGCTAAATATATACATTGTTTCAATCTAAGATTAAAAGATTCTTATGCAATAATTAAAAACTGAAGTTGTGATTTTTTTCCCCATTTTAAAACTGTCAATTCAACTGATGCATTCCTTCAGGGTAGGCTTTTTAGTTTCAAGTTATCCTGAAACTAAAATTTTTAATAGAATCTGCTCATCACACGGAAGACCCTATTAAATAGATTTGTCTTTTCAGAAGAATGCACAGAAAAGAAAAAAAAAAGGTAAACTATTTGAAAGCTTCCTTATTCAAAAATGACTATATTTTATTTGCAAATAATTTTTTTTACAAATATTTATTTACAAATCTGATAGGCTTTCAGCTAGATCAAAGATAATAAGCAGTATTTAGCTTACCACATCGTGAAATTGTGGTCACTTACAATACAGAGTATAGAAAATGGTTGTCTCCTTGAAGCCATTGGTATATAATCAATTAAATTCTTTTTTTTCTTCAGTGAGCCACAGGTTTGCACCAGGGTTGTTTATCTATTTGCAGAATTTTCCTCCAGGCAATAATCAGTAATCAAAAATTCATTAAAGATTTAATGGCTGTTTAAGGACAAGGAAGAGGCTTCGTAAATTTATTCTGAACTCAAGTAATGGAGTGATTTATTAAATCATCCCAGAGGTTAGCCAGTTGACAGATGTCCAAGTGGTAACCTCTCATTTCCACTTCTAGCTTTAGTTTCAGCCTATATCTTTTACTTAACCTTAAATCAGAAATGGGCTGACACAAAGCCTCTTGAACAAGTAGAAAGGAGTTTCTATCAGTTTTCTTTCAAAGGGGAAAGAGCAGCTCTGCGGACTGAAGACTTTCTTGCACTTGGCTGTTAGAACCACATTTAGTACATGCACCTCATCAAGGAAAATGATTTAAGGTGAGTCTTACCTTAAGACTGTGGCTGTGTGTAAATGATTTGTAGAAAGGTGTTTGTATTCATGAAGTGCTGTAGTTAGATAAATTCTGCACACAAGACATGGCTCCCCTTGGTCTGGGATGAAGTAATGAGAGAAAATTAATGACAGAGCAGCAAGAGCTGAGGCCCACAGCTCTGCAAATCTTTCAAGCTAGGCGGCTCTGCACTGGGTCAGTGTTAAATATGAATTAGTGTTAGCTACAGGACCCTGGATGTATTGTTTGCATTATGCATGGCCTCCATTCACTGTTTTAATTTATATTTTCATTAAAAAAAACAAACTAACTGGGAGGGGTTTCATCCCTCAGGATAAAAACTACATAATTGCCTTCATGAAAGTCAGTCACTGAGCCTGTTTGGATCACAGCCTTTCTTTGCCATAGATTACTTCACTGCACACTCTGCATTCATTTAAGGGCTTCTCTTTTTGAGCCCACATTTAATGCTGGCCCTTGTTTGCACAGCGAGGTGGCTTTAACTCAGATGGCCACGTGAAAGGGCAGAAGATAAATGCTACCACAAATTGATTTCCTGTATTAATTAGACTGTGTTTCAGCACCTCAGATGACTGTGGTAGAAGGGGGTGCCAAAGCAGAAACTGAAGGATGGGAAAGGAGAGGATTTCACGACTCTCTAAGTGATTTGTAGGTAGCCCCACTTTAACTTAAGTGAATTAATTAAGTCCTCAGTCACTGATTTGCAGGAAGCTGGAGGCTTCTGAAGGAATGTTGTATTCTTGCATTTTAAATGCTGATGATGTCTCCTTATTCACTCTTGTTACATGATATAGAGCAGGAACACACTTGAGGTTCCTTCCTAGACTGTCTTTATCTTGCAGAAGTAGAGGAACAACCGTAATTTCAACCTGGCTGACAACTAGCCAGACAATCATTAGGAATGTGCTACATTTAGGAGGAAAAAAACCTGCTGCATACAGTGAACTTTGAACTGTCCTATTGAGCCACCAGCATCACCCCAGCACCTTGGAATAGGAAGGTCAGAAACTATTCATCTGGAGGCCTCAGCTGGGTGAGCAAGGGCAAAGGATTTAGAGGAAGATGAGCGATTTCAGAGAGTCTGTGGCTGCACAAAAAGTAGGGATTGTTTAATCAACAAAACAACAGCTTGTTAGAGGTAGGAAAGCATTCAAATATTTAGAAGGCTACTAAAATGGGGATGAAGTTGATTGTACTTTGTGCCTCACAGGTGTGATAGGAAGCAATCACTTTAGCACAGCAAGGAAAGTTTCAGGTGGTGAGACTGGAACAAGGGGGTTGTTATGGAGCAGCCAGGGGACTGAGCAGAATCTGTGAGTGCCAGTTCAGATGAAAAGATCAGGCAAACACCTGTTTGTGTTTGCTTTTTCCTTACTCATGGCACTGAGCAGCCTGCCTGTGCTGTGTTTTCTGCTCACCCAGAGATGACATAGACATAACTGCTTTGTGAAATGCAAAGAATGGTGAAATATGTGAATCTGCTGACTCTTGTCTTTGTCTTTGTGGTCTGCCCTTACTTTGTGCCTGTGGTCATTCAGAGACAGCCTGAGGAAGTAATTGACCCCAGGCTCAGAGCTGCTGGCTGCCAGCTCTACTCTGCATCCACACACTTGTTTGGAGGGATGTTTGGGTTCCCAGGACAGGGGAGCAAACACACCATAATTCCTCTAAGGGAGACAAGTGGAAAGAATTGTCATAGGGCTCTTTCTGACCAAGCCCATGGGCATTGGGAGATGCCAACACTGCTGCCCTGCTCCTTGGGGAACAGGGAGACAGAAGGGATGGTATTGGAAGGGTTGAGTACAGAGCAGAGTGGTAACTTAAAGTTTATGTTCTGTTCTGAGGCTCTCATTTCTCATTCTTATCAGCTCTGTGGTAATGAGAATAAGAGAAGATAAAACACGACTGCTGCTATGAAATGGCAATACTTCATGGAGTCAGAATGAATGGCAGAATTTTTATGTCTGCACTTCTATTTTGTAACTGAAACATTGCCATCTTTGGAAGACATGGCAATTTGTCATTCTGTTGTCTATATCAGACTTCACTGCAGCATTTTCCCTCCCTGTACCGTTAACCAGAACCAAACCTGAAGATGGAGAAGGACACAGAGCAAATGTTTGTAAATGTTCTCAGATTTTGGAGAGGAATAGAAGATTAACAAATATCTATTAATACGATCTTTTGCCTCTTTCAGTCCACACTGCTGCTGCAAGAAACCTCTTGCAGTTAAAAGAGTAATTTCAAGTCCTTCTTCTCCGGAAAGAAAAGAAAACAAAGCCTTGTTTGCAAGAGTCACAAAGAGGCACCACTTTGTTAAGGTGTTGGCTGTGTCAATGTGTGGAGCAGGACTGCTTTAAGTTGGGGCACAGCAACTGGTTTATCTTGAACAACCTTACATGCAGTGCTGGTGTGTATTTTCTAATAAGGTTGGTTTCTAGGAAAGGACAAGAGAATTGGGTAAAAATTTCAGTGTGTACATTTCTGGAACAGAGGTATTCCTGCTCTTAAACAGTGCCAGGAGAAAATATCTCTTGGAGTCAAAGGATTGGACATCCCATCGGAATCAGCACATGCTTAATAGGATTTTTAAGGTGCTTTTATAGAAAATGCCCAAAGGGAAATGATGACTTTGTCATAAATCTCCCTGTACGTTTATGTAGACAGAGATCCAAACCCAAGCTGCCTTTGGACAGCAGAAGCAAGTAAGGTTAGGAAATCCTGAAGAGAAGAAGTGCGTTCTAGGGAACTTCTCATATTAGGGAAGTATGAGAAGTCATGCTTGGAGTAGGAGAAGTTTTTTGAGTTAAGAGCTGAGCAGGATCAAATGAGCAGAGACACTTTTCAGGGATGAAAAGAGGAAATTCTGCATTTGGTGGAGGTGCTTGAGGAGGTGTTTGCAGCCTGAGCATCTTTAGCAGTTGGCTGGTGGGATGAGACACACTGGGGCACTGAAGGGACAGACAGCCTGCTCCACTCAGCATGGACCATCTCACTCTGGGGGTACCTTGCAGGGCTGTTGTTGCTACAGGATTGTTGCTCCTATTTTTCTCTTAGAGGAATGTTTTCCCATATGCTGTTGTAGGTCTTTCCTTAACTCATTATATAAACTATTTGCAGACTAGGGGCATTTAGGACCAAATGTACATGTGCCTTGGCCCTGTTGTTGTGAAGCTGCATTGTATTTTATAAACTGCCGGTGTGAGATTAATGCTACAGTTCATGTCAAAGCACAAGCTCCCAAGTCTCAGGAAAAATTGCACTCCAACGCATTCCTCAGATTTTTCTGCCTATCTCCTTCCCAAAAGTAGATCCTACATTTGTAAGGGGAAATGAAACTTCCAGATGAAACCCTGCTGCTTAGTGACAGTTGTTTCAGAGTGGCCTGGAGGTACGTCCCAAGAGGTCATTCAGGAGTAGCTAGCCTATGCACTCTCTGAATGATGGTTGCTGGAAAATAAAGCTGATAGAAAGTTGTGCTAAGTGTGCCCAAAATTTTATCATTGTGGTCATGGTTAAAAGAGTTGCTCAGCTCTAAACAAACCATACTTCAACAGTCAATTAATTAACTGTGCCACCATCAGCTTGGCAGAGAAGGATGACAGTAGAAGCTCACACAGATAAGTACCACAGTGTTTCTTGGTGCTGGCCTCTTTGACAACAGAGTGCACTTGTCACCTGACTCTGGAGAGAGCTCCCACTTCTCCAGAATGGTCCAGGAAGGGTTGAGATACAAGGTTTCCTCTCAGAAAAAAAACCTGATCTACATTATGAAGCAAATATTTTTCATCCTTAGGTTCTGGCATGAACAGCTGTGAGTCAGGGGATCAGAAGGGGAAAATTGTTTTTCATTCCTGGTGTGCTCAGAAGTGCCTGAAGACTCTTACTTCAGCAGGCATGACTGAACTCAGTTGTGCTACACTGTTGCTATGGCCTTGTCGGAAAGACTGAGACTGATAGAAGACTGAAAGAACTGAACCAAACCCACGGCAAGGACTTCCTCAGTTTGCCATCTCTCTTTGGAGCAGAGAGAAGTTGTACTGTTTCATATTATATGTTCTGTATACTTGTGGGTATTTTGTTTGTTAAATAAATAATTTTTTCCACTTTTCTCCGAGCAAGTTTTTCCCAGACTGGCTGGGGGAGAGGCTGTTTGAATTTACTTTCTGGAGGAACCTCCTTTAGAATTTTCCTCCCAGATTTGCCCTAAACCAGGACAGGGATGTAGAGGTATTTTCTTTCTCCATTTCACCAGAGGAGCTGATCAACAAACTGTATTCTCCACTCTCATTAATTAATTTACCTATTTGAACATGTTTCCAGGAATTGATAAGCAGGGACTTTCTACTTTCACCTACCGAAGAGGATTTAATTTTCAATAATCATTG
>WEIU01016801.1:17871-78453 GCA_013389925.1 Aegithalos caudatus | reverse complement strand
CTCCGGGCAGGGGGGGCCGGGCAGAGCCGCGCCCCTTCCAGCCCGGCCCGGGGCACTGCCGAGGGGATTCCGCGTGTGCGGAGCTACGGGAGGCCCCGGAAAGGCTGCTCCTGTCCTTTACTTGGCACTCAACCCCTTTAAATTACAGAATCACTGGGCTGGAAGGAACCTCCGAGATCAAGGCAGCCCTAACATCTCAACTAAACCACGGCACCGAGTGCCACGTCCAGGCTTTCTTTAAACACATCCAGGGATGGTGACTCCAGCACCTCCCTGGGCAAACCATTCCAGTACTTTATCACCCTTTCTGTAAAAAACTTCTTCCTAACATCCAACCTGTATTTCCCTCGGTGCAGCTTAAGCCTGTGTCCCCTCGTTCTGTCAGTGCTGCCTGGAGAAAGAAAGTATAGGGCTGATAATGTGAGATGGAGTGAGATTAAACTTTGTGCATAGGGTTGATAATGTGAGATGGAGTGAGATTAAACTTTGTGCCCGTGGGGAAGCGTGACACTCTCTGGCCCCTTTTTGCTCCTTTTTTTGCTTATTTCATTAAAAAGATGGCATTCATTAAAAAGATGGGAAGGATGAAGGACCCTTGGCAATGTCGGTATTTAAAATCCCAGGTTTCTGTTAAGTGCTCTGATCTTATCTCTGGGCTGGTTCAAGGTCGGAGGGGCCATGCCCAGCCCTGTCTGCCTTCCCCTCCCGGCTGCACAGAAAAGCAGATGTTGCATCTGAAGTCAAACATTGCCCAATATTTGCATTCCAGGTGGAGCCTTGAGCTGTCAAAAAACCCCATCAATACACGGTTAGAGCAAATGAAGTCAACTTCAAGCCTGCAGAATTCATGCTCTTGTCTTTCAGTGTTAAGCAAATGCTGTAAATCTTACTGTAGAAATACTGAATATTTCCATAGAAAACATTTCCCTTCTCCATGAGGGTTTATTAGATGTCATGGCAACCAGAACAGGCAATTGCAATGGAAATAGAAGAGCTTCCTCCCTCTCTCCTGACTGTCCATTGTCAAAAACATCAGCGGCTGACTTCCCAATCCCTTTAGGGACTTCCACAGGAGTTTTAATTGAGTTTGAAGTATATGGTGACTCCCAGACAACCAGAGCAAATCCTTGGGAAGAGTGACATCTATGACAAAAGCATTCAAAGCCTTTTGTTTAGGGACTCTGCAGAGTCCTAGTAAGAAATCACAAACCCAGGCAATGGGTATTCCAGCATTTTCATTCTTGTTCTAGAAGCACAGGCTGTGGAAAATCTTGGATCATCCAATTCATCAAGTCTTCATGGAAGAAACAGGGAAAAAATATCTTCTTGGAACATGATATTAAAATTAAAAAAAATCCCAAGAATTATTATTTTTCTGGGAAAAAAAAAAAAAAAAAGGTTTTTAGAAAATGGGTGGAAAAAATCCAAGTGATTATTTAAGATAATGAAATCATTTCACTTCCAACTGCTTTCCTCTTCTCGAGGTATATTAAGCTTTATGGTTAATATATTTCTGTGCTGAGGGAACCTTTGGCCTTGGAGAAATGTGCCTCTGGGCTCCTCACGCTCCAGAATCTCCTGCCAAGGACCTGGGGTTTGCTGACACGCAAATGCCAGCGCGTGCCATCTGCCCATCCTACTCAGTCTGCCTGGCAAACCTGCTGCTTCTCCAGATCACCACATCATCTTTGGAACATCAAATCCCCACAGCCCAGTCGGTCAGACTGCAAAATAATCCTGGAAATTGCTTTATTCCACGGGGCAGGTACTCTTGGCAGCCCTGGGAGCCCTCCCTCATTGCCTTTTTCCCAGCAGCTCCTGTCCAGCCCCGCCGTGCCCTGGTGCCTCCTGGCACGTTGCTCTGCGGGCTGCCTGTGATGCTGTTATCAGCCCTCTGGCCATAAACCCCACGGGCAGAGGCTCTCCCTGGCTCTTCCCAGTCCTTCCCAGCTCCCAGCTCAGCGTTATCACTCAGCAGATAAAGGCAGCCTGTGATTTCTCTGCTTTGTGCCAGCCGGCTCCCAGCCTGGTATAAGGAGCCTCCTGCCTTCAGTTCCATTCTCCTGGCACCTCCCTGCCCTGTGCCCTGCTCCTGCAGTACAGCTCCGTGGGAGGATGGATGGGTTATGCTGACAATGGTTAAAAATGAGTTATTTTCTCTCCTTGCCCTTCCCTCCCTCTACAGCTCGCAGTGCACTGAGATTCGGGCCTGAATTTGTTGCATTGTTGCATTGTTGCATTAAGTTTGGAGATGGAGAAGATGGAACTGCCTGGTTCCCATCTGTGAGTTCTGTCAGAGCTGGGACAAACCTTCCTCCCCACCCTGACCTGCTTGGAAGTCCCTAATTAATGTCACACACACAGAGGTCTACTGTGACAGGTCTGACTTACTGAGAAACCCCATCAAACTAAGTAACAGAAAGAGGCCCATCCTAATGCTTGAAATGCATTTAATTTAATTCAGTCACATCATTCAGTGCTTGGCAAAACCAAAAAAGAAGAGCTAAAATGAGCTGCTTTTAAAGGCTTCCATCAAGGATGAGACAAATGCCAAGTAAAAATTGAGTGGTTGGAGGGGAGAGGGCGTAATACAAAAGGAAAGATGCAATGAATCAGAGTTCTTAGGTAATCAAAATAATTAAGCCATAAAGATATCAAAAAGAAATAATCTCTGTCCATATCTCAGGAGAATTATCCTGCAATCAAGAAAGAGTGTTCTGCACAAACATCTGTGCAGAATTGCTGCACTCTCAGTGTGTGTCACGGTCCAATGTTGTCACCTAGAGTCAAGAAGTAATTAGGTGATAAAATTTTCAGAGTGTTGATGTGTGTTAGAAGGCTTAGTTAAATAATTGCTGGACTCAATGTGTTTTCTCACTGTTTTCATCCAGTCTTTCAGCTCTTTGCTTCCTCAAGGCTAAGGCATGGAACGTTAAAGCAAGTCACAAATTCCAAGGAGTCTCTTTGCAAACAAGCAAATGCATGGGGGAATTAAACTGCACCATCAACTTAGCATCTAACTCAGAAATTCCACCTTCCTAAACACTCTTTTTCAGCCCAAAGCTTTGAGAGCCTGCAGCAGGATTACAAATCCCAGGTTTGAGTGAGGGTTGCTGTCTGCAGGGATTTGCAGCACTGCAGGAACTCTGCCTGCAGCAGCAGCACCGGCTGCTCCAGGCTCCTTCAGCTGGCACAAAGAGAAGCCCAGCACAGGAACGTGCTGAAGGACAGGCTCATTTCTTTTGCCTCATCTGAGTGGCTGAGAGCAGATGCCCTTTGTGCCTTGCTGGCTTTGAGCAGGCAGGAATATTTGCAAAGTCACCTTGAGCAACCGCTGAGCTCCCAAAATTTGGCCACGCACTTTTGTAATGCTGACAATTGAAGGGGGCAGCAGAGCCAGGGCTGAGCACACAGCACAGCCTGGAGGGTCCAGGAGGAGAGATGTTACTCTAAATCTGAGATGGGTTGCTGTTTATTTTTAATCCCTGAAAAGCAGGTATGTGTTGATTATCACAAGTGACAGAACAGAGTTGTAGCCACAAGTGCTGTAAAAGCACAGAGAACTTCAACCTTGATTTCCTGGGAATCTACCCACAAAAAATGCTCTCAACAGCTAATTCCTGGCAATGGCATGAAATCCTCCAGCCTTGCTTATGTGTCATTTATTTGGTTATTCAGCCACAGAGTGACAACAGTCGCCACAAATCATCATACAAAAGTGTAATTAGACCCATGAGATGAGACAGTCCACAGCTGACAATGCAGCAGCTGTTGGAGAATTTAATTATGCTCATGTTAATTCTTACAGTTAAAAAAATTTCATTTGTTACAGAATTGATTTGAATGCAAGATAGGAGGGGAGATCAAAACACATGGCAGGTTCTCTTTAATAGGGATAATCTTTCTGAAGTCTCATTTTCACATCTTTCCTATGTCTGGAGCTGACAGAATTAAAATCCTGAAGGTTCTTTAAGCATGTTCTTGGTTTCTCATTGCTTTTCTGCAGTAGGAAGAAACAAGATGAAAAAGTTTCACTTACTGTAAAATAAAGTAGTATTTTATAACATATTTGACAAGTTGCTTCCAAGCAGAGCATTGCCTTGTCTCAGAAAAAAAATATTTCTTTTTCCTGACCTGTTTTGAGTGACTGCTTCTGTAGAGAGCACAGCCACTGACTGAGCTCACAAGACAAATAAATGGACATATGCACTGATTAAAAAATATCCCTCTAGATTTGCTCCAAAAGTTAAACAGTGGTGAAGAAAGTAAGATTTTGTTTTGAATTTAAGAATTAAGAAGAAAATAATTTTCAAACTGAACTTTAGTTGCAGCAATTAAAAGAATAATTATAGAAAATCTTTTGTATAACTTCGAAACATTTATTTTAAAAAGCTTGTAGAAAAGATGCCATGCTATGCCCAGCAGATACGTATTTGAGCACTGGACTAGTGCTATCTGCAGAGAAATACTGTTCACACATTTCATATCTCCTGCAGCATTCGGGAACATTTTCAGGTAGTGGTTTGCTCCAGCTCCTGCCCAGTTGGTGGGAACCCCTCTGTGGTGTTTCCCTGGAACAGGCTCAGGGTTTTCCTGGATGCTGAAGCAAACCCAGTGTCTCCCTCAGGCTGAGGATAAATGATTTCCCTGGTGAGTTCCCAGAGATTTCTGCCCAGTGCAGATTTTGAGAGCTGTGCCCTGAGGCTGCATGCTCTGCCAAGGACAGGAGACACCTGCAACAAAATGCTGATCACATTGCTAGGTGGGAGATGTTCTCTGCAAGACTCACAGCCCCAAGCCAGAGTCCTGAGGAATAAATGTTATTTTTGATTACTTATATTCTGGAGAGGTATCAGTAAATGAAGCCTGAGTGTAAAGAAATGGTGTTGAATGTTAGAACCTTATAAAACACAAATCACATCTTATTAATAGCAGAACAGGAGATGTGAATAGATCTGACTCCCTTCTTCTAAGGTGAAGGACAGCCTTAGGCCTTAGACCCTTAAAACTCTGCTTAGGTCTCCTTGAAACTGAACCAGGAAAGTGCACACACTCCTTAAATGAACAACTGGAAAAATTTGCAGGGAACATTCTGTAAGTAAAGAAAAGGATTTACCTGCTCTTCCGCTCCATCTAAGTTGGTGAGTTTATCTTAAAGAAAAAAGAGAGAGAAGAATGGTTAACAAAGCTGGCAATGAATTCAAGTTTAGGGCTGGATACTGTGCCCCTGGATCTCATGGTCAGAGATCAACCAGGAGAGGATGGGGCTGGGCAAACACAGAGGACATTTCCTGACAGCAGCACTGAGCACCCAGAATTTGGGAAGATGATGGGAGCAGGAAACCACATCAGAGAGAGGAGAAACTGGCCTTGCACTGCTTGGGAGCAGACCTCTTCCTTGTTATCCACAGAGCCCCATCCCCTGCCCCCTCCCCAGCACTCCAGGACCCCAGCCCAGCCCCTCACAGCCCGCTGGAAGGAGCTGGGCTGAGGGGGCTGTGCTGGGGCTGCTCACCACGCACGTTCCCCAGCAGAGAGTCCAGCTGCCACATGAGCTTCTTTTCCCGGGTTTTGTACAGGGCAATCATTCTCTGATTCAGCTCCACTCCTTTCACTTCCACACTCTCAGTGTCCAGATCCAGACTCGCAGTCCTAGGGCACAGACAGACATTGCACCAAGGAAAACCATCCAGCGGTAATCCAAAGTTCTTCACTAGGACAGAGTCTGCAAAGAGGAGAGGGCTTTGGCAGCATGGATTATTGGATTAACAGCCCTTTGTGAAGGTTGAATTCCAAATGTTACATTCTGTTATTTATTTGGCAATGCCTTTCCTTACCCACCTGCACTGGAACTTTCAAATGCTGATAATGAGAGAGGAGGTGTTTTGATTATCCCCATGTGTGAACTTGCTGCAGGCAGGCTCTTACTGCTGTAGCAGTGAGAGAACAAGAATGCCAAACATACTAAATGGTGTCCAGGTTTTTGGAAAGTTACCTTGATCCCACAGGCTAGGATGCGACTTGAGGCACAGCTGTGAGTAACAGACAGAGCTGCAGCCCTGAGGTACACAGTGATCCCAAGTTTTCCTTACAACATGAGTTTGAATTCAGCTTTAATCTCTGCAAGTTACAGAGGTGACATCTCAAATTCCAGGCAGATGTTTGAGCTAGCTCTTCATGCAGCTGGGGCCTCCAGTGCTGCTGCAAAGCCCCTTGTGGATCTGGAACTGTTGGTGGGTGCTGCACCACTGAATTACAGCTGACACTCAGGGATTGCACAGGAAGTGGTAAGTTATAAATTAAACATATCACTTGCAAAAGAAGTGATAATAAATCTTTTTAGCTATCAAGTTTGTCCACAACTCAAAAACTTGTTGGGAAATGAGCTGGTTACCTCTGCTGCCAAAGGCTGTTCCTTGGGAACTCAGCTGAGGGAGGGTCACCAATGTGCATCCAAGGCAATGTTACTGTAAACTGAACCCTAGGGGCTTCATCTCTGATAAAAACAGTTTCCTGGTAATAAAAGCCAGTGGTTTTCATCAGAATCCAGCCAGGAAACTGAAATTTAAAGGGACAAGTGTAAGAGCAGGCAGGGATCTCTCCATGCCTGTTAATTGTTTGGATGTGGTGCCCTCTGGCTCAGCTGGAATAGGGAGCAGCTTTGCAGTACAGGGTGGTGGCACAGAGGGGCACAGGTAGTGGGGTTTGACCCCAGTTATCAACAACATATTTTTTCAAAGAAGTAAACAAGTGTTATGAAGTGGAACATACCTGTCTGTGACCAGTTTCAGATCCTACCAAGGGGATTGAAAAAAAAAAATTAAAAAAAAAAAGGGAAAAAAAATGAAAAATATCATTAGTGTGATTTTCAGAAAGGTCACCTGGCTGAGAAATAGGCAGATCCATGAAGAAAAGCAGAATACCACTGCTTACTCTGAGGAAGAGGAAAACATCTGGTTGCTCTTTTATCTTCTGCAAAGCCTGAAGATTCTGCTCAGCCTGGTCTCTCTTCTGTTCCATTTTCTTCCTTATGTCAGCAACGACTGCCAGTTCTTTTTCCTCATTAGACACAATGTCACTCAGGATCATCTTCTTTTTCTCAAGAAGCTGTGTCTCAATATCATTAAACAGCTCCTTTATCTCAGAAGTCAATGTTTTGGTATAGCTCTAAATGAAGAGATAAGAAAAAAGGGCACTGCTTCAGAAAGTCCACCCTTCAGTTTAGTGCCTCTGCTTATCAATTAGGATTGCATCTGTCCTTTGCACTGGCTTTGCAAGGAAGCAGACAATAAATATTTGCTTAGAATACCTGATTCAACAGAGGCTTTTCAAAATTAATCCTGGTATAGTAACAAAGTCAGATGAATTTCAGCTACCAATGTGAGAGCTTACGGGTACACACTGAAAATCCCACTTGTAGATATAAATTGCTTTTCTTTTATTAAACAGGTAGAAAACTTTAAAAATGCATAATCTTATGTACCTGCAACCTGGTCTGTGCAGCCACAATACAGGGTAGAATTCCCCAAGTGCTTTCTCCTGTGGAGGAGCTGGAAGGTGTGATAAAGCTTGGCTTCTGGCAGTTTCTCAAACCATTCTTTTCCCTTTCTATTCATCTGCTTCTAATGGTATAGTTACCATCACTTATTGCTGGGAAAGTGGGAAGGAAAGATGCTCTGAATTAGCAATCATCTGGATACCAACCTTGATCTGAGTCTCGCTTTCCTGAAGCTCTTCCAGGGCAGTAACTAAATCACTTTTAGATTTCTGCAGCTCTGTCATGGTGTTGGAGAGTTTAACCTGGCAGAAGGAAAGACAGCACTGAACTTCCCAGCAGGAACAGCTTCAAACCAGACTGGCCATTTGAGGAGCTGGTGAAATGGCCATTGTCTCACACATCCCACTTCTGCTTGAAATTTTGATAAGCAACTTGGGGGAGGAAGGTAGTTAGCAATTCATATAACTGCAAAGGACACTTCTAATTCCTGAGGAGGGTGTGACCTGTCCTGAGTGAGCCATTTCCTCCCCATGCCCTGGGTTCCTGCAGGGTTTGTCCTTGGACTCTAAACTGAGCTCAGATATTTCAAATGCAAGGCAGAGAGTGAGCACAGGAAATGCATTTTATCCCCTCGGTTTCAGCTGATTCTGGAGCATTCCAAGGACAGCACAGGCAGGAACACAGAGGCCCCATGTCTCCTGTATCTGCTGGGACACCGGCTCCACAAGCTTTGTGGCAGAGGGAGGAATCCCAGAACCACTGAAATGGGAAAAGTCCTCCCAACCCATCGAGTTCAACCTGTGATCAATCCCCACCTTTTCACCCAGTCCGGAGCACTGAGTGCCACGTCCAATCATTCCTTGGACACCTCCAGGGATGGGACCAAACCTCCCTGGGCAGCTCCTTCCAATGTTAACAACCCTCTCAATGAAGAAATTCCTGCGATGTCCAAGCTGAACGTCCCCGGCACAGCCTGAGCCTGCGTGCCCTCATCCTGTCACTGGTTACCGGGAGCAGGGCCTGATCCCGCCGCGCTGCAGCACGGACCGAGCCCAAGGGAAGCACCTCCAGAGGGAAAACTCCCTTCCCCACCCCAAGTTCAGCAGCAGTGGTATTGCCGGGGCTCTGTGGAGGGAGGGATTTTCTAATCCCTGCGGGAACAGTGCTCAGTGCCAGGCAGGAACACCGCAGTGAGGGCGGCCGGCGGTGCCGGGGCTGCAGCTGGGGCAGCCGAGCCTCCCGCTGGCCCTGCCATGTCCCACACCCTGAGGGACTGACCCACGCTCCTCCCGGCCGGCCCCGAACCTTCTCCCTCTGCTTCGCTGTCCACACTGCTCTGGCAACACGCAGGAGGGAATGAAAAGCAAATTCCAGCACAACGCGCCAGTCTCTTGCTGGGGCGGAGAGAAAATCCCCGGAGCTGCTCTCACGTCCTTCCATCCATCCCCATTCCCTGTGAAAGCCCCACCGCTCTCCCTGCGGCTTTCCCCCTTCTTCCCGGCCAGGGCAGGGGCCACGGGGAGGCAAGGGCTCCTTACCAGCTGTTTGTCGTGTCCCTCCTTCATGGTGATGACATCGTGGCCCTTGTGGGTCCCGGCGATGGAGCACAGTATGCAGACGCACTTCTCCTCCTCCATGCAGTAGCATTCCAGCAGCTTGCCGTGATCCCCGCACCTCCTCTCCTCCGCCTGGCCCGCTCCCACCTCCACCAGGATGTGATCCTGATGGAAACCCTTGGCGTTGTGTTTGCTCAGGTGGGCCTGGCACAGGGACGCCTCGCAAACCAGGCAGGTTTTCACGGCCGGCCGGGGCTCATCCAGGCAGTGCTCACATGGCACCACGCCTGTCTCCCCCTGCTCGGCGCCTTCCTCCCGTTCCAGGCTTTCTCTTCGAGCCTGCTGTCCTTTGGAAGTGGTGGCTTGAAAGGCCTCCACGATGTTGCCCACCTTGAAGTTGTTCTGCAGCTCCGCGGTGGGCCCCAGGTGGGCCCTGCACATGGGGCAGGTGGAGGGGCCCTGGGAATTCTGCAGGGCTCCCAGCACCTTCTCAATGCACCGCCGGCAGAAGTTGTGGCCGCAGCTCAGCGACACCGGCTCCTGGAACAGCCCCAGGCAGATGGGGCAGGTGAGCTCGGCCTCCAGGCTGCCGGCCCCTTCACATCCCTCCCCGGCTTTTGCCATGGCTGCAGCGAAGAGAAACGAAACTAAAACCAGAGGCGGGAGCCCAGCCACGAAGCCCTTCCTTCTCTTCCAAGCCCTTCCCTCCCCTCCAAGCCCTTCCTTCTCTTCCAAGCCCTTCCCTCCCCTCCAAGACAATGTTCTCTCTGCCGGCTCCACCCTTCCCCACACTGTGGCAGCCACTTTGGGAAGTTTCCCCTCAGTCTCCAGCCGAAAATGCTGCCCAGTCTCTCCTCTCCTGCCAGGGCAGCTTTGCTTCTGCACTGGATGTGCAGGATGGAAAAAGGCGGAGGCAGAAGCTGCTGCCTTCGTTCAAAGATCAGCATTGCTGCTGCCTGGTTCTATAGCAGTTAATGTTGTGCTGTCAACTTTTACATAAAATAAATTGCCATCGCATTTTGCAAGCTAATAACGTGACTTTAATAACATGAAGCCAACATAGTATTTGATACAGCTGAACAAAAGCAACTTAATGGTATTTCCATTGTGATTAACAGAACAAATGAAAGAGGATCTCTTGCAGGAAGAAGCAGGGTGCTGTTATATACCCCCTGTTACAGCACCCACAAACTAATTTCTAATATGCCAGCTTTGCACAGCCTCTGTGGAAGTCTCTCAATTTCTAGGCCTAGAAATACAAAATAACACCTGGTCCCCACATCACCACAGGAGCTTCCACACGCTGGTGGCAGCATGTATGGGATACTACAAAGGGATGGTTCCTGTCTCTGTAAGCCTGAAGTTCTTAGCAGGATGTCCAGCCTGCACAGACACATCATGGATAGACAGAGTGCTTCTTCTGCCGTCTTCGACCTAAGGAATTCACAGAGATAATTGTGAGGCATTTGCAGGCAGCATTCAAACCAGGCACAAACAATTCCAAGCTTCCAGCAGCTCTCATTGTGGTGTCCTCCTCCTAGCAGCTCTGATTGCCCTGCACATCTGGGATGGCACTGTGGGTGTTGGAGTTCTGTCCTGGTTTGGGCTGGGATAGAATTCCTTCTCTTCTCAGCAGCCGGTACAGGTTTGGGTTCAGTAGGGAATAATGCTGCTGTCACACTGATGGTTTGGCTGTTGCTGAGCAGTGCTTAACCTGAGCCAGGGACTTTTCCATGCCTCGTGCTCTGCACAAAAAGCTGGGAAGGAGCATAGCTGGGTCTGGTGACCCAAACTGGCCAAAGAGATACTCCACACCACAGAACACCATGACCAGTATATGAACTGATGGCCAGAAGGAGCCAATTGCTGCTCAGGAACAGTGGCTGGACATCAGAGAGCAGGTGATGGGGGAGCAATTGTGTTGTGCATTGTTAGTTTAGGCTGGGTTTTCTCTCTCTCTCCCCTCCATTCTATGATTGTTATCATTACAGTTACTACGGATTTTCTATTTTGTTAGGTTAATAAAAAGAAGAACCAGTGGAAAATCCGGATGTGGGAACATGGAATGCCATACCACCAAGACGTATCGAGGAACCTAAACAGAAGAAATGCATTATGATTAACATATGATTAACAGATAATTGTGGAGATTGGGAGTCTGCCTCTGTCCTGACCCAAGGCTCACTGCCAGCGAGGGCTGAAGCACCATCCAGACAGCAGTACCCAGTGAACCCTAATTTCATCAGTTCAGTCACACAAGTGTTCCAATGTGCACAGCTCTGGGACTGTAGGCTACAAAGCATTGCAAAGGAGTAGAAATATTTACACAGAAAAGAGCAGGTTATTTATGTCCTAAGCAAACTCCACCTTGCTGCTGCTGTGATGAGTTCTCAACTTTCCCCTTGAATCGAAGGGATTCCACAGAGGTATTCTTCATCTTAATCCTCCCAGAAAACTCCTGGGACTTTCAAGCCTCTTTATCCATAGCCTGGTTTAGCAAGGTGTATTCAAGGCATGCCCCAAAGCCCTGAATCCCAGACCAGTTCCCTTTGCTGCACACACATGTGCATACATAAGCATGCAGTGTAAGGAATTAGCATTTCTAGGGGTACTTGGTGTCTCATCATAGTCCTGTCTTAAAGATGTTTTCTTGACTTCTCCATCTTGCTTTCGACACACTGAAATGAGCACTTACCAGAAACTGATGCTCCATATCCGAAATGTATTGGAGGTGGTGGTGGCGGCCTAAAGGAGTTCTCCATGTTTGAGAGGAATTGCTGGAAACAATGCTGGATAGCATCTGTTTTTGATTTATCCAAAGTAATGGGTGGTTTTGGCACCACCACACCATCCATTGTAGGAAGTGGCTTGCGTTGCCTAAAACATGCAGAAGGAATCCCAGAACCACAGAATCACTGAGGTGGGAAAAGCCCTCCAAGGCCACCGAGTCCCAGCTGTGCCCGACGCCCACCTTGTCTCCAGCCCAGAGCTCTGAGTGCCACCACCCTGGACACCTCCAGGGATGGGCACTGCAAACCTCCCTGGGCACTGCCAAGGCCTGAGCACCCTTTCCATGGGGAAATTCCTGCTGCTGTGCACCCTGAGCCTCCCCTGGCCCAGCCTGAGGCCGTTCCCTCTGCTCCTGTCCCTGTTCCCTGGGATCAGAGCCTGACCCCCCTGGCTGTCCCCTCCTGTCAGGAGCTGTGCAGAGCCACAAGGTCCCCCCATATCCCCCTTTTCTCCAGGCTGAGCCCCTTCCCAGCTCCCTCAGCTGCCCCAGCCCCTTTCCCAGCTCTGTTCCCTTCCCTGGGTACAGTCCAGCCCCTCAGGGTCTCTCACCAGAAGGGTCCCAGAACTGTTCACAGCACTCGAGGTGTGACCTCAGCAGTGCCAGCACAGGGGACAGTCACTGCCCTGCTCCTGCTGCCACACTATTGCTGAGACAGGCCAGGTACCATTGGCCTCTGGCCCTCCTGGGCACACCTGGGCTCATGTTCAACCAACATTGAACAACATTCCCAGTTTCTTTCCTGCCAGGCAGCTTTTCAGTCACTGCTCCCCCAGCCTGGAACTGCATGAGATCGTTGTGACCACAGTGCAGGACCTGGCCCTTTGCCTCATCAAACCTCACACTGCTGGCCTTGGCCCATGGATCCAGGCTGTCCTGATCCCTCTGCAGAGCTTCCTGCCCTCCAGCACATCCACACTCCTGCCTGACAGTGCTGTCTGTGAACTTACTGAGAGTGCACTCCATCCCTTGTCCAGACCATCAATAAAGACATTAAACTTCAGGAGGACCTTACCTGGCTTTAATTGCTGCAAAAGCCTGTAAAGACATTTTGAAAGCAGAATTAGCACAGTGCAGGCACAGGCCAGGCCTGGAGCTGTGTGTCTCTGGGAAGGGAGATGCTGACAGGTACCTTGGTGAAAAGAAGTGTGTCCTTCTGATTTCTCAGAGCCTCCAGCTCCTGAACATCATGGCTGGCTGAATCCTTCTCCCTCTGGTGATTATTCATCTCCGTCTGAATCCGACAAATTTGTTGTTCCTGGTAGTCATTGAGAACTTTCAACACCTCTCCTTTTTTGTTCTCTAGCTTCTCATGCATCTCCTTGAACAGGTTCTCCAGCTGTGCCTTCTGCTGGCTGTCCTCACTCTATTAAGAAAACAATTTCAAAATTTTCCACGTGAGCTCTCACTCAGAAAAAAAAAAAAATAATCAGTCCTTTTTCTGGGATGAGAGAAGTAACAAAATGCTGAAGGCTAGAAAAATAAAAAAGCCACACACCAACCACTCATCAAGAGGCACAGACTTTCTTAAGCTTAACTAAGAATGTACCTCCCAGACTGATAAAAAAGTTATGCATCATCCTTCCTCAAAGAAGAAACCTCAAAAATACATGAGAAACCACCCAGGAACTAAAAAAGCTTCAAAATCCATGATCTGGGGAAGGGCAAAATAAAACTTTATCTCATCATTTACCAGCAAGCAACCACCCCAAGGTGACATGGGACCTTGAAACAAACCTTTAGGCCCTCCAACTGTTTCAGCAGCTTTGCTATGGCTTGATCTAGTGCAGCTTCGTGTTTTTTCAGTGTTTCCAGAGTTCCAGGATAAGATATCTACAAATATAACAGGAGGGAGATATCAGGATGGGACTGGCATAATGCACGAGATCAGCAGTTTTATCCACAGGGGTTAAGGTAGACTAGCAGCAGGTTTGCTCATTGCATGCTCTCAGGACAAATCAGTAGATAAAGGTTTACTGGAACATTTTATCCCTGAACAAATGCCAGAATTACAGGCACAAAAAGACAATCTGAAGCTGAAAACTGTTCATGTGCACTAGCCACATATAAAGCTATTTCCTCTGTTGGCACTTTCCTTTCTGTTACTCTGTCATTAATTATCTTTGCTTAAGTGCAGCTCAGGCTCATCTTCGGTTTGGAGGTGCACCAAGGGCTAAAACCTTGCTGGAGCACTCAGTCCCACCAGTCTGGCCAAACTCTTCCCTTAGGAGGGGAAAAAAAGCATTTATAGCATCTTGTTTTATATCCCAAGGGCCAAACTCAGAGAGAATCCGGGACGAAACCAAGAATAAAAGCCCAGGATTACAATTTAGCCCCATCCTGGGTCTGCAGTTCTGGAACTCAGGAGGTGCCCCTGTGCCATGGGCAGCTCTCTGGGGTTTTCCTGGGGCAATCCTTGCCCATCCCACTCCCTCAGCAGCCTCTCACCTGAGCTTCCTTGAAAGCCTCCTCCATACTGATGATCCTGTGGTTCTGGTGGGAGACGATGGAGCACAGGATGCAGAGGCAGTCCCAGTCATTCTCGCAGAAGCACTCCAGCAGCTTGCCGTGCTTGGGGCATTTCCTCTCCGCCAGAACGTGGGCATGGCAGGGCTCCACCAGCACGTGGCTCTGGCCGCTCCTGCTGCTGTGCTTGCTCAGGTGGGCTTGGCACAGGGAGGCTTCGCAGCTCAGGCACGTCTTCACTGCGGGCGGCGGCTCCTGGAGGCAGAAATCACACGGGACCACCTTGTCCGGCCGGGCCGAGCTTTCCCCCTTCTCCTCGCATTGCCCTTCCTCCTTTCGCTCCTGTGGCTGGGGGGAAGCATCCATGAACTTGTGCACGATGTTGCGGAGGTGGAAGCTGGGCTGCAGCTCCCCGGCGAGCGAGTGGCAGAGCGGGCAGCGGGCAGGGCTCTGCTGGCAGCGCAGCGCCTGCTTGATGCACCCCCTGCAGAAGCTGTGCCCGCAGCCCAGGGCCGTGGGCTCCCGGTAAATGTCCAGGCAGATGGGACAGGTCAGCTCCTCCCTCAGCCCGGCCACTGCCTCTGCCCCGGCCATGGCGCTGCGGCTCCGGGACAGGGCTGAGCTCCGCAGGAAGGGAGGGCTCTGCTGGGAAACGAAACAAAACGCGGTGGGAAGAGGAACAAACTACCCCGTGAGATAAAAGCTGCTGCCTCCTCCCCCTTGCAAGGGAGGGTCATCCCTCCCATCTCTCCATCTTCCTGCTTCTCCGTGCCACGTGGGCAAGGGCCGTGGTCGTCTCGGTGTTGAGAAAAAAAAATTGTGACAGGTCATGTTTAATTAAGTCTTGGGAATTCCTTTCGGTTTACCCGACAGGGTTTTGTCCTGTGTGCAAATGGTTATCTCAGCTGTGAGCCTGAGCAATGCTGATAAAGAAGGAATAGCCTGGCCAGGCCACAGCAATGGGATGCGTTCAAAGAGGAAAAACGTTTTTGGAGGCCTGTGACCATAAAAGAACAATTGGAGGAATGGGGTGTTCCCCAAACGACCACCCAAGACCCTCAAAAGAACCCTACGCCAATGAAAATAAACTCTGAGAAGTGATTTAAATAAGAAGAAAATTCAAGGAGTGTTTAGCATATTGGTATGAGTTTGGGGAAATGAATATATAAAAGTTGCATAGATTTAAGCTGGTCTGTTAGCAAGGTGTGGTGTGTATAATAGGGAATTATGCCCCACATGCCTGAGGCTGAAACAATGTCACTTTCTAATATTGAAATATTGAAAGTGTTAGAGAGTTTAATTTGCCATTTTCCGTGACTACAGGACAAACTCCACACAGCAGCTCAAGGCTGAGAGCTTGTACACTTCCAAGGGGAACGTGGCAGAAGGTCCAGCCCTGCTTTGATGGGTCAGGAGATGAGGCAGGAAGGAAAGCTGGGAAAATCCTTGTGGGCAGGGAGGCTGGGACAGCTGGACCAGCCAGAGAGCAAAGGAACCAAACCTGTTCCCCTCTGCAAAGACACCTGGATGGACCTGGACAACAACCTGGGACTGATAAATGCTGAGTGGGCAAACACAGGGGTTACTTGGAAGTGCAGCCTCCAGAGCTCCTGGGCACACCTCATGTGGCACAAAGCTCAGGTCCCTGTCAGGGAGCTCCTGTGCCAGCAGAGCCCAGGGCAGGATTTGGGCTCAGGTGCCACTGCTCAGGGCACAGGTGGGAGCTGAAATGCTAAAAAGTAGCTCAGCACAGCTCAGCAGGCAGTGAAATGAAGTTCCACACAGTGGGCATCCCACACTGGTCAGGAGCAGCAGCCTGGGGTGTGCCAGCCAGCCAAGGGCAGTGTCCAAAGCTGTCCCTGTTCACAAAAGCTCCTGAGTGAGGGATTTTCCCCTCCCACGAGGCACACTGTGCCAGGAGATAAATAACACTGCCTCCCTCCCCTCCAGCAGCCACATGAGCTACTCCAAAACAGCACCTGTCTGTGTGAAAAGGAGTAGTTTTATCACAAAGTTATGCCAAAATAAAAACAGTCCTCCTGGGATTTTTCCCAAATGGTTGGAAGTAATTGCTGGGGCCAGGGGAAGTGTTGGGCTGATGTCAACATTCACCAACAGCTCCCTTCAGACTCTAGGTCTGCTTGCAGGAATTAGCCTCAATAAACAATCAGTGTATTCAATAAACAGTATCAGTGTTTTATTTTCCAGGAGGCTGCCTGGGAATGCAGTGTTGGAGGCACAGGTTGGGCTGGGAGGACCAACATCAGCTCTGGGTCTGTCCCTCCCTGCAGACCCTTCCTTTGTGTGCCCCTCTCCCTCCTAGGAACCCACTCCCGTGTCTCTGCTCCACATGTGCCCACCCTGGGCACCCCATCACTGCCTGTCCCAGCTGCATTCCCGCATTTCCCCCCTCCAAGTTCATGTTTCCATCTGTCTGGGCACTATTGGCATCACAGTGCCTGATGTAGCTCAGAAAAACATTCCTCTCTGGTGGCCTTGAAGCCTGCTGGCATTGGAAAGCAGCAGGGAATGGGTTTCCATCAGCTCTGCACTCTGTGTGCAGCAGTGGCAGGGATGAGGGGCTGGGTGTGGGGTGGGAGGCTGGTTCCAGCTGGGGGCCTCACACTGGGCTCCCACAGATGTGCTGGAGACAGGCAGGTGTAGATCTGCTGCCTAAATCAGTGCAAACCAGCACAAACCAGCAGCTGGCACAGCTCAGCACCTTGCAGAGCTGCTCCCTTCTGGCTGCTGGGATCCTCCAGCCCGGCAGCATCACTGATCCATGGTCTGGATAAAATCAGTGCAACCCCTCCAGCCTGGTGAGCCCTCAGAGGGGCAGGGCTGGCATGGGCCACGTGTGCCTGGGGCAGCTGTGCCCGTGCTGGGCCTGCCCAGGCCTTCCAAACATCCCTTCCACAGGGACCAGGACACCGGGACACGGGGACACCAGGACATGGCCGTGCCCCTGGGAGAGCAGTTTGGCTCCCAGAGCCTGCTCTCCTTGTTCCAGAGGCTCTCCAGCTGCCATCCTGAGCCAGGACACCACAGCCATGCTCCAGTTTGGCTCCCAGAGCCTGCTCTCCTGGGTCCAGGGGCTCTCCAGCTGCCATCCTGAGCCAGGACACCAGGACTATGCTCCAGTTTGGCTCCCAGAGCCTGCTCTCCTGGGTCCAAGGGCTCTCCAGCTGCCATCCTGAACTGCACAGCTGCTGCATCACCACCTGGAGTCTTTTCTGCATTTTTTCCTGCTCTCTTTTTCATGACTCCAGAAAATCTGAGCAGCATTCCCTGCTTCATTCTTCACCCACTCCATCTGGGGAGTTTCTTTGGCCAGGGATCCTGTGGCAATGGCACCACTTGAAGCCCAGAGTGCAGAGCCCAGGTTTTTCCTGCATGAGTTAAAGTGGGAGAAGCCACACTTCAAACAAAAACACACAGGGATATTCCCAGGCAGGAGCTGCATCCCTGGCAGCTGGGAGGCTCTGCCACCCCCTTGGCACTGGCACAGCCCCACTGCCAGCCAGGCAGAGCAAAACACCTCACCCCGAGCAGATTGCACTGAAAACTAAAGTATAGCAGCACAAACTTCTTCCTTTTTTTGTTCTTTCCACTTTATAGTATATATGTTATCGTTTATTTATAGGCAGATCACTTCACTATTTACAGTACATGAGCGTAGAGATTCTACAGTCTTTTTGATGTAAACAAGAAACTCCACGGCAGGGGAGTCTGGAAAAAGAAGCCAGTTCTGAAGTATTTACACAATTTAAAATAGAACTTTTATACCCACTGGATAGATATAGAGAATACATTGAGCGATTTGGTTAAATTATCTATGAAACTATAGAATCTGACAATGTAAAAATACAAGAAAACGTTCTCTCATTTTAGAAGGTAGACAGTTAAATCACACTAGAAATAAATCTCTTTTGTTTTTTAAAAATAATAACAATAATAATAAAGGAAAGGCATAAGAATCCATGCCATCTCTTAAGGTTAAAGTATATTACATAAATAAGGACACAACAGAAAGGAACTGGGGGGAAAAATTAAGTGAAATATATAAAAAAAAAGCTACCAATTAAAAAAAAGTACTAAAATCTTGATTCTTAATCATAGAGGGATCAATTCTGCTGCTTTTACTTACTCTGCAAGTAGAAAATTGCAGAGTTAAGTAGTACTTACTCAGGATGAGCAAGAGAGGCAGAATTGGCCCCTAATAATTATGAGCAGTGTCCTTTTACTTTAAAAAAAAGAAGAAAAAGACAGAATTTAGCTTTTTTTTTATAAATAACAAAGCAGATGTGCCCCTTTTTAGGTGAAATTCTTACACCTTTCTCAAGAAATGCATCAATTGAACCGTTCTCTCTCTTTCTCACATGCACTCACACACTCCCTCCCCAACTCCTGCTGCTGCCCCTGGCCCCGGGGAGGGCAAGGGAAGAGGAATGAAACCCCAAAATAAAACCCCAAGGCTGCATTTGGCTCTATATTGCTTGAGATTGTCAGGGATGCACTTAGAACAGAACGGGTGTCGGGTTCAGCTCCGACACCGGTGTATCTCAGGACTCCAGAAAGAAAAAAAAATCCCCAAAAAAAGGAGAAAACCGTGTTGATCTGCAATTGCAAAACTCATTTGCGTGGCCCAGAGCTGAGATCAGACTCGGGGCTGTAACGTGGTGACTGAGCTGCTGCTTCCTGAAAGGTGTGCAGCCCAGGAACTGCACTGAGGAATCGAGAGGAACCTTTGCTTTGGGGCAGCATCCAACCTAAAACCTGGGATTGTCCTCTGCATTCAGCCCACACACTCAGAAACGTTTGCTCCTCCCTGCGGAGCCTCAGGGACACGCTGGATTCCAGCCAGAAACCTGCTGCCCCCCCTGAAAAATGAGTCTTTTCTGGGGCAAACCTGTGCAAAACAAGCAAAGGGGCATTTTATCAGAAATCTTCACACATTCAGCATTTCCCCACCTGCAGCACCTGCAGGAAATGGCTGGGGGACGTTCTATACTTTACACAGCTTTAAAAAAATAAATCTCCTCCTGACTTATTGCCTACCAGCATAAACCCTTTTGCTCCCAGTTTCTCTTGCCCATCCCACAGGCCTCGCAGGGGGGCTGGGGTGTGAGGGGTCCCTTTTTGAGGGGCACCCACGGCGATGCCACAGGCTGGGTGGGATGTGGGATGTAAAGGCAATCCTTGGAAAAGGGGGGATGCAGTGCCCCGGCATTGCTTTGCTCCTGCCCCATTTCCCTGTCAGCATCCAAACCTTAGGCAGCTCAGCAGGGAGTTCACACCTGCCCCTGTGCCTGACCCACCTTCCTGCAGACTCGAGCACTGTGAGCTAAAGACACCTTTGGAGTAAAACAAACAAACAAACCAAAACAAAACCCCACAAAAATTTAAAAAAAAAAAATCAAGTGGAAATTTATTTTTCACCCAGTCCTAAAAGGTGGGGGGGAAGCCCTAGGGCAGGCAGCACACAGCCCAAGGGGCTCTAAGCATAGTGCATAAGTCCTGGGAAAGAAACACTTTTCTGGGGAGGAGGGAAAACAAACCATCCCAAGCGAATGGAAAAAAAAAAGTAAAAACCCAAACCAAAAAAAGAAAACCCAACCCCACTTATAGGCTTCAGGCACCACAAAGACCACTTATTGCATCTGTTCCTACCCTAGGGCTGCAGTACTGATGAGCTCTGTGCAGGACCAGCCCTCCCCTTCCCCAGCCCTGGCTTGGGGCTGACCCAGGGCACTGAGCCACAGGGAAACACTGGGGATTTCTGGATCTGGGTCTGCCAAAACCAGTGCTTGGGAAGGGACTGAGTGATCCCCTGGAGTGGGCTGGAGACCCCCCAGCTCTGCACTAACCCTTCCCCTCCACCACCCTTGCTTGATGCATCCCCAGCGGGGCCCGGCCATGGGTGCCTCCAGCTGAGTGGGAGATGGAAGAATTCCACTTATTTGCTTTTCTTTTTTTTTTTTCTTTTTTTTTTTTTTTCTTTTTTTTTTTTTTTTTTTTTCTTCTTGTTTTTTTTTTTGGTTTTTTTTTTGGGTTTTTTTTTGGGATTGATCGTTTTCTGAAAAACATCAGCACAGCACAGGACAGTACTACCCACCCTAAATGTGTCGCTATATACATTCTACATAAGCTCTATAGCAATCACATGTAAACATCATCATCGTGAGGAAATACTAGGACAGAAAAAGGCAAAGCTACAATGAGGCAATTGCCAATAGCAGATGCTCAGTCTCGGCCAGAGCTGCTCGTGGTCGCTGAGGTGGGATGAGAACAGGGGGATTCTGGAGGGGGAGAGGTGCCAGGTTTCACTGCTGAGGCTGAAATGGCACAAGGGCTGTTCCCTGGCAGCGATGGTCACCGGCGGTGGCTTGGGGAGCCCGCGGTGGCCTCCGGGCCCTGGCGCTGCCGGGCTGGCTGTTGTCAGAACCACGGCTCTCCCGAGGGAAACGGCCAGGGAACTGTGCTGGTGTCGGCGCTGCCGGCATTCCTGCTCCTGCCAGAGCCCGGCTGCACCCCGGCCCCCGAGCCAGGGGCTGCCCTGGCAGGGCTGCGGCTCTCGGTGTCACAGCTGGTGCCATTTCCCAGGCTTTGGTCACTCTCCCTGCAGGACGGAGCATACCCAGGGAACCGGGGATAAAACCCCCAAGTCGTGGGGAGGGGAGACCCCAGGAGACTCTAATCTATCTATTGGCAGAGTTAAGGCTATAATATTCTATCTACAGAGGATGGCTGAATCCCTAGTAGTCTCTGGGGCTCAAAAATAAAAGGAAGAGGTGGCGATGGCTCGAGGAGCAGCGGGATTCCCGCTCCCTTGGGAAAATGGTGCCTCTGGCCGGCTGCTGGTGGGCTTTGCTCCGGCTGGTGGAGGGCTGTGTCCCCATCCCACCGCACCCACACATGGAGGGTAAATCCACAAGTAAATTTGACATTTAATCCAACTCCGAGGGCGCTTGGCCAGAGGCAGAGCTGTGCTGGCGGGCGTGGGACGGATCCGGGGTGCGGGTGGGAGCTGGGACATGTATGGCTTATCAGCTACGGGGCAGGATGCTGGGTGGGTGCTCGGTGTGGGTGCTGTGCCCCTGCCTCTCTGGGTTTGGGGCTGGATCTGGGGATGGGCTTTGGGCTGGATTTGGGGCTGGATTTGGGGCTGGGCTTTGGGCTGGATCTGGGGCTAGATCTGGGGCTGGATTTGGGGCTGGGTTTTGGGCTTAATTTGGGGCTGGGCTTTGGGCTGGATTTGGGGCTGGCTGCCCAGCAGGAAGCACGGGCAGGTCTTCTCGCCCCGCTTGCTTTGCAGGGTGTGGAGGCGAGCGTGGATCAAGCCACAGGGCCTGGCCAGTGTCCCAGGCACCCGAGGAGCTGGAGAGGAGCCAGCTCCTCCACACGGATCACAGACATCCATCCCCCGCGCTGTGCCAGCAGGAGCCACCGGAGCAGGCCGGGCTGGCCCAGCCCCTCTCTCCTGGCAGCGCTGGCTGCAGGCAGTGCATCCCTCTCCCACCCTCTGCAGCCTGCAAAGCTGCCTGGCCCTGGCTCCATCACCCACCGGGACCCAGCTCAGCACGGGGGTGATGCTGGGGGGCTCGGGCCACGCCAGCATGAAGAATGGCTTTGACAGCAAAGTGGGTGACCCCGGGGCAAGCACCGAGCACCCCGGTTTGCCAGCAGGGGAGGCAGGGGAATGTCAGCTCTGTGACTGCTCTGACCCCCCGTTTGCTGAGTGGCAAATGCCTCATTACAGTGCATAGTTAAAAATCAAGGAAGCGGTACAATAAATCTGAATTACAGTACATCTGAGCCATAAATACATTTTTTTAAGTATATACTTTTTTTTTTTCTTCTCTTCTTCTATTAAAAATTAGTTTATAATCCTGATTCTATTCACAATGAACAATTTCATCATCACACACTACGGACAAAAAAATGTTATGGTGAACACAGCTGCAACTCCACAGCGGGAGCATGGGGAGGGCTGGGAGGGAGAAGAGGGGCAGGGGGGCTCCTAGGCTCACCCTAAAACAACCAGTCAGAAGCAGAGGGGGGACTAACGTGTGGCAGTGAGACATCAACACCATGGGGACTCACAGACAGAAGCAGCTTTGTTCAATGTAAACATCGATCAGGGACAGCAGTCTCTCTCTCGCGGGCGTGCTCTCGCTCTCTCTCGCTCTCTCGCTTGCCATAGACTGAATAATTTCTTTGAAAACGTAAACATATTGGAAGTGCCTTGACTGAGGTATTGAGGTATTCCTCCAAGGTTAAGGCTGTTACCGATGCAGGCTGAGCTGGGCCTCCTGCAGCAAGCTGTCGAAATCCATGGTCTCGTACTTGCTTTTCACCGGAGCTGGGGACGACTCGTCCGTTCCGCAATCTGGGGATGGCAGGGACAGAAGGTCAGGGAGGGGGGGACAGCATCCTCTCTGACTCATGGCGAGGGAAACTGAGGCACAGCAGGGCACTGCTCACTGCACTGCTACTGCACAGCCGGGCTGCACACAGCCGTGATGGTGACAGCACTGGGGACATTGAAAAGAGCTGGGGAAGAGGGGCTGCAGCCAGGCCCAGCTGAGCAGGGCACACACTGCTGACATTCACTGCCAGGGGTGAAAAAATCTGCTGGATTTGGAGGGGTTGACACAGGGCCATCCCATGGGAGTTGTGCTGGTGGCAGAGCCAGCCTGCTCCACTGCCAGCCCTGTGCCAGGAACAGAGAGTATCTGTCGCCCTGTTCTTTTGCTGTTCTTTCCAGCCTTCTCATAGTTTATGTATTTGGGAGCCAGATTCCCACACATTTTCTATAAACAATATTATTGTTGACATTCCCTTCAGGTAGGAGGGATAATTGATGGACGCTTTCTAAGACCAGTGGAATTGAAGAGGTTGAACCTCTGTCTTCCAATGTGTTCCCTTTCTCTGAAATGCATATAAGGTGAAGTGAAAAAAGTAAAGT
Source organism: Aegithalos caudatus (assembly GCA_013389925.1). Taxonomy (NCBI): domain Eukaryota; kingdom Metazoa; phylum Chordata; class Aves; order Passeriformes; family Aegithalidae; genus Aegithalos; species Aegithalos caudatus. The sequence continues at coordinate 55,177 of WEIU01016801.1, read as the reverse complement.
TCCTCTTCTCTCACTCCCTCTGTCATCTCTGTTGTGTTGTTCTGTGACAACAGTGCATCAAGTGCCCCTGGAAAGCCCAGGGAATTCAGCACACAGCAGAACTAAGGCTCCCTAATTTCACAGCAGCTCAACATTTCGGGTCTATTTTTTTGAATGGTGTGGTTGCATTTCACCTCTGCCTTGGGGCTCCCCTTCTCATCCTGTACCAGGATGAGCAGGGTTTTATGAATGAGCCAGGCTGTGCAGGAAGGGGGTAACCTGTGGCTCTGCAGAAATCAGGTGAGGAGCACTGAGAGGGCTTCTCTTAGGCAGCAGCATAGTCACCATCATCACTGCAGTCACCATCTTCTCATGGGGTGCTACCTGGTTTGTAATTTCTCTGTGCCCAAAATGGGAGGCTCTGGGATTTATTCAGATGAACAATGGACATTTGTGCCCACAATCAAAGTCAGGGAATGGCTGCTCTAAGCACAGCAGATACTGCAAGGTGATAAAAAAATCAGAGAGTACTTGTATCAGATGGGGCATTTGGAGGTAAGTCAGGACTTGGGGCTTTATTTTCTGGACCTCAGTCTTTCACTCATCAAGTGGGATCCAGAACCCTTCAGCCCCTGCAGAGGGTACAGAAATAAACATGCAGTGTTGGTGAAACACCTGAAGCAAGGAGGGCTGGGCAAAGCCTGGGACACATTTCTCTTGCAGGATTAGCACAGGGTTTGGCTCCTGGCCCTCAGCTCAGGCTGCAGCCCTGGTGACACAGTCCCTGGGACCTTGCTGAAGCACTGACAGGATTAATGCGACCACAGCACATTTCAGTGCTGTCACTTTGGCTCCAGAGTGCATGTGCAGCGTGGTGAATCTGTCCTGCAGAGCAGCAAACCACCCACATACCCTCTTGGGCTAATGAAATGTTGCTGACTGCCTTCTCTAATGGGAGAGAAGGGAGTTTTCTGCTGGAAAGCCTCCAGCACTGTGCAGAAACTCAGCAGACACAGGATGGGCTGCGCTCAGCTGAGACCCGGCAGCTCCGGGCTGTGATGCTATATTTTACAGCCAACACACCCTGAGGCCTCACACCAGGTTTTTTTTTTTCTTCTCCCCAGTTTGCCAATCCACCTATCTGAGCCGTGAGCAGTTCCACGAGCCATAGGAAAGCCAGAGGGCTTTTCCTGCAGGCTCTGAAGGCGTTTGGGATCCCTGTGTGACCAGGGCTCAGCGCTGCAGTGTGCTGTAACAGCTCTGTGCTGATAAAAGAGACAAAGCAGCTGCTGCTTCCTCACCCAGGTCAGCATATCTGGTCCAGAAGAAGCGCCCCAGGCCACCAGAGCTGAGCTGGAAGGAGGGCTCATTCCTCTTCCTGAGCGAGGGGCCGTTCTTCAGTGATAAGGCGGCATGCTCGGAATACCGGTACGTGATGAAGCCATACTTCTCCCCCCTGAGCAGCCAGAGAAAGAATTCAAGATGTGACGAGCCCCACAGCCCTTGTGATGCAGCACTACACCCCTGGCCCATCATTCTTCCACTGCTCCATCCCACAGGTGCCCTTGGATCTCTGGACACACTGAATCTCCTTGACCAAGGCACCAAGACCGAGGGCTCGGCTGATCCAGGGCATTGACGTGGCACTGGCAGTGCTGTGGGGCCTGGGGAGAGGAGCTGCCTGCAGCTGCAGGAGCTGTGGACTACAGCTCACTGCCCACCCACCTGTTAGTCCTGGACAGGACCTGACACTCCACGATTTCACCAAACACCTCGAAGCGTTTCTTCAGCTCACTGGAGCTCATGCTGCTGGAGAGGTTTCTGATGTACACCACCCGGCCTTCCCCCTGCCAAAGCAACCAGAAGCTGTCAGGCTTGGACCCTGCACCTCTGTGCTGCTGCTGGGCTGTGGAGGAGCCCCTGCCAGCCAGCACTGGGAAACACAGCCATGGACACACACTGATTTCTTCAGCATCTGGCTGTCTCCACTCCAGCCAGGTCACAGTGTCACCCCCAGGACAGCCATAACCAGGCTGGAGCAGACACTGCCCCCTTCTTCTCTTTTAAAATTCTGCATTCTTGCAGCTCTTTCAGCTTCTCCTGGCAAACGTGGGATATATTCCCAAGAACTGCCAGGGGCAAAATCCAATTGCATTGCAGGAAGAAGTGCCAAAGCAGCATGTGTGAGTGTGTGTGTGTGCACAACAGTAGGGAACACCAATTCACCCTGCCACGTGCCCACCCCTCTCCCAGCCCCAGCATGTGCCCACGGGTTCCTGGTGCACGAGGATGCAGCGGGGCCACATCTGTGGCAGCTGAGCAGGGATTCCCCAGTTCACCCCACAAACTGCCAGTGCCAAGAGCACTGAGGCACCAGCGTAGGATGCTCTGGGCATCCCTGTGCCAAGGACTCCGTGTCTTGCCAATCGCTGGCGGCTTCCGCTGCACGTCGGGTTTTCCTCTCCCCCCTCCACCCCCATGTCCTTGTTTAACACTGGCCTCGCACCAAGGGATGCTGAAGCCAGGGCTCCAATGCTGCTTTTTGGAGCAGGAGGTGAGTGAGCCGAGGGCTGGGGTTGCTTTGTCCCCGCTCACTTACGATGGCCTTTTCCCGTCTCTTCTTCTGCTGGCCCCGGTGGCCGCTCCCGCCCTGACACTGCTCGCCGTTCTCACACCTGCAAGGGAGGGACAGGAGGTCAGCCCAGGCCCGGGGGGAGCTCCTGGCAAAGCTTCAAACATCACTGAGAAGCTCAGACACCCACAGGAGTGGGTGGGCACTCAGGGGGAGAGTCAAGGAGAGACTGGGGTCTGGAAACACTGGGAAGGATGCTGGGAAGGTTTATCTCATAGATGCCAGGGTGTCCCCAGCCAGCACTTGCCCCTTCCCAGGCCTGGCTTGGATACCTGCCATGCACTGTCACCCATGGAACCCCCCCGGCTGCTTTGCTCTGCCACTGCTCTCAGCAGTGGCTGCTGCAGTACCAATTATTTCCATAGTTTTTCTTTCATTAACTAGCAACCATACTGCTGGGGCCAGCAGAGCAGAGACCACTGGGGCTGCCTGGAAATTCAGGGGCCAAACCCAGTCCCGACGTCCCCATGCCCCCCGTACCTGAAGGTGCGTCTGCTGGCAGGTGACCGCGACCGGCAGCACGAGGAGCCCGAGCTGGACCTGCTCCGGGAGCAGTAATGCAAACTGGTCCTGGAAAGGGGGTTTCTCCTCAGGCACAGCTGGGTGTTGCCATGATCCTCCTCCTCTTCCTCCTCCTCCTCCTCCTCTTCCTCCTCATCCTCCTCCACAGGGGAGCCGCTCTCACTGCAGCTGTCCTCAAAGACGGTGTCGTACTCGGGGGTCTTGCAGAACAGCACACCCTCATCGTCGAGGGCACTGTCCAGAAAGCCAAAGTGCTTTGTTAAGCTGGCTCTGATCTCCTGGTCTCTCAGCTGCTTGACGCCGTCCTTCCACAGCATCTCGGTGCCCGTGTCCTTGCCGAGCTCCAGTCCCTGGTAGTGGGCGGCCGGGACCCTCCTCTTGTGCTCCGTCTCCACCTGGCTCGGGGGCTCCCACGACTTGAGCACCTTCCTCTGCAGGGCTGCCTCGGGTTTCAGCACCTGGCAGTAGTCATGGTCCCCGAAGGAGCGGGAGAAGGGCCTCTTGAGCAAGCCCTGCTGCTCGGGGGGAGCGCGCCCGCCCGCCCGGCTCAGGTGGGCGAACAGCTCCGTCCTCTCCGGGTGCTTCCTGGGGCCTTTCCGCGAGGCTGCCGCGTCCCCGGCGCCCCCGGGGCTGGGGGCCATCCCCTCCTCCTTCCCTGGCTCCTGGGGGATGTCTGGCTTGTACAGGTCCTCCTCGGCGGGTTTGTATGGCGGGGGGGTGGGCGGTGTGAGACCTGGACACCCAAACAAAGGGCAGGAGTCAGCTCTGCCCCCTCTGCCCTGCCCCACACCAGCCCTGGGCTGCACCCGCGGCCCCCACAGCCTCATCCAGTGCACTTGGGGGAACAAGAAGGATGCCTTGACCCCAGTGGGGACCAGAGGACTCTCCCTTCCCTCCTGGCTCATGCAGGGCCCACCTGAACAGCTCCTCCCACCCCAAACGCATTCCCCTGAGCTGCTCATGGTGCATGGGGAGTCTCCCGTGCCTGCAGTGTGAAGGGGATGAAGGTGCCCACTTAGCTGGGTAGGTTGGAATTGATTTTAGGGTAAATTTATGGTAAACGAGCCCCCTCCTAGAGAAGTTTTTTTGCAAAATTAAAGAATTCAAAGCCTGTCCTACCTGCGGTCCCACACAGCTCCACAGTCAGCATTGGCTCAAAGTTTCTCTTCCCAAAAGTTGGGTCACTGGAAAAGAGCAGAAAATCAGGAGAGAGAAAGTGTTTAGGTGAACCACAGCCCCAAAAACCCAAAAGAAAACTGAGAAAACACTGCCCACAGGTGAACCCTCCCACTTTGGCTGGTGCCTGACAGAGTAACCCCACAAGGGCAGTGGGGTGAGCAGCTCCAGGGCACACACACAGAATGCCCTGCCCTGAGCATGGGACTCTCCCAGCTCCTTGCAGCCTATGGCTCCCCACAGCCCCATGCCCAGCAGTGCAGCTCACTGAGCTCTGCAAACACAGCTCCCTGTGCTGGCTGCAGAGGCCCTGCCCAGCCACACAACCCCAGGCAGTTTCCAGCCCCAGACTGGGTCACTCAGCTCCGTCTGCACTTACGTTTGTGCCAAGGACAGCGTGAGACACCTGGGGGTTTCTGAAAGGCAGGAGAGAAGCAGGTTACCAGTGGAGCTGTATCCCTGCAGTGCCCACTGAGGGCTTTGCCCACCTAAGAGGGACAGCTCACGCTGCCAGGGCTGAGCCACTCCTGCACTTGCAGCTTGCTGGGGTTTTGGGGCACCACTGCAGCTGAACCCCAGAGCCCAGACCCAGGGAAAACTCATGGGGAAGAACCTGAAGGGATGGGGCAACCTGGTCCCTGCTGGGTTATGGCCACACCAACTCCTTCAGCTCATTATAAGGATGGGGAAACTGAGGCAGAAGATGCCCATGGGTTGAAAAAGCACCCCAAAAGAGAGCAGACCCCCAGCTCCCCATGCATGGCACCCCAGGCACAGCCAGGCAGCACAGGGGACTGCTCACAGCTCCCCTGCCAGCTGAGTGCCCACTGACCCACGGCAGGGATGGCACAGGCTGGGGAGGGTGAGCAGTGCCAGTCCCCAAGCCCCTCACCTGTTTGCTCCAGGAGGGCACGGGGCCGGCTCTCAGTGCCCACCTCGCCATCCCCCAGGGTGCCCAGGCAGAGGGGTTGGGGCTCCGCCGATGGGGCCGTGCCCCCCACCTCCACTTCGGCCGCCGGCTCCTCGGCAGAGAAGCCCTCCAGCACCGGGCAGGGCGCACCCTCCCTGCAGCCCAGGGGCACGCAGGACTCGGCGTGGGGCTCGTCAAGGAAGGAGAGCCAGTGCCCCAGCTCGGGGTTGAGTCTCTTGGAGCGGCGCACGGCGTAAACCGCGCTGTCCTGTCTGCGGGGAACCTTCCCGGCGCCCTCCTGCTTCCCAGCATCGTCCTCAAGGCCGCCCGGCTCCCGCGGCGCCTCCGCCTCGGGGCTCTGCCGGGGCTCGCCCTTCTCCGCCGCCGCTTTCGCTCCNAGCAGGTCCCGTGCCAGCAGCTCCTTCAGGATGGAGAAGGATGCTCCTGGTTTCTTGCAGCCGCCGGCTGCCTGCCAGGCGCAGCCCGGCCGGCTCTGGGCGCTGCCGGAGGGGGCACAGTCCGGTTTGGCTCTCTTGAAGGGGCTGCAGGGCTGGGGCTTGGTGTCGGCGGCGTCGCGGGCGGGCAGCTTGCGAGGGGGCAGGCAGTAGGTGTGCATGTAGCGGATCAGCTCCACCACCGAGTGCAGCTCCCCCTCGCAGGAGAACTGGCCGCCCGAGCCATCCTCCGCCGAGGACAGGGCGGCCGAGTCGCCGGAGCTCAGCGAGTCCTCGCTGGAGTCACTGTCGTCCTCGTGATGGGCGCAGTGGCCCGGGGACGGGTGGTGGGCGCTGCCGGGGCACTCCTCGGGTGTCTGGGGGGCTTTGGTCTGGGAGCAGGAGGTGCTGGAGGTGAGGTGCCGGTGCAGCTCCGTGCAGCTGCGGCTCTGTGCCTGCGGGACGCTCGCCCTCCTGTCCCGGGGACCCTCCACCTTCCGAGAGGAGAGAGGAGAATGTCAGCCCCGAGTCCCGGGGTGAGGCTGACAGAGCCATCCCACACCCTTGAACACCCCAGTTCTGCCTCACCAGCACCCCGACACCCCCGGGGTCAGCCCCATGCCCCGAGTGCTGCCCCTCCTGCACGCAGTGATGCTCCTTCTCCCCAGGAGGGATCTGCTGCTCTTCACAGACAATCTAATTTGCCAGGCCTAATGCACCACACAATTACCATTAGCAAAGCAGGAAAATCTCTGGTGGCACCTTCTGCTGGCTTTCAGATCAGCTGAAGTGCTGGGGTGGGCTCTGCAGACAGGCAGTGACTCCTGGCCAAAGGCCTTGGCTTCCCCTCAGAGTCAGCAGGGAGAGGGGCAAGGGGGTGCCCAGGAGCACATGGGGCTTTCACAAGTGGGTGCTCAGGAAAGCTGGGAGAGACCAAACTCCCCTGGGTTCAAGTGAGATCCGAGTGCTTCTTAGCACAGCACGAAGTCTAAAGTTTTGCAGAGCCCAGACAGGGACGGGAGCACTGCGGGTGACAATCCCTGCCTGTCCCCAACCCCTTGCCCGGCCCAGAGGCTGCTCACACTCCCCAGTGACACAGCTCCCGGGGGCTGGAGGCAGTACCTTTGTGCAGGGCCGTGTGGGCCGGGACTTGGGGGTCCCCGGGCGCCGGGCGCTCCCGTCCCGCTGGGCCTCGCAGCTTGGAGGCGACGGAGACAGGAGCAGCTTCTTCAGCTGCAAAGAGAAGGGGCAAGAAAAGGAGTGGGCATCGCAACGAGGGCAGGAGAAAACGCCCCGGGGGCCACAGCCCCTTGGCTCGTGTGTGAGCACATCCATCATTGAGCACCCGACCCAAAAAATGGGGCAAAAAAACTCTCAGGCAGGGAGGGTTAAGATTTAGGATATCCCACCTCCTTGTGGCTGTGGGGTGGGTGCCTGGCTGTGTGCAGCCCTGTGGGGGTCAGGGCTGTTCCCATAGCATCCAACCCAGGGACCCCCAGGCAGGTTGGGGCAGTGAGGACAGAGGGGAATTTACTTCCCAGGACAACCTCACTGGTGTCAGACACACAGGAGCTGCCGTGGCATCCCAACCTCTCACTCCATCAGTTCTGCCCTGAGGTGACAGAGGCTTTACACTGGTGTGAGTGATGGGTTTGGACAGCTCCTGTCCCCTCGCAAGGCTCATTTAGCCAAAACATCCAGAGAGGGCCTCGACTCATTAACGAGCTTTCAAGGCGTTTTGCAGATGCAAATCCCTGTGGGATCTGTCGAGGATCTCCCCCAGCAGGGCACTGGGAGCGGGGTTTTCACCAGGCCACACACAGTGCCACCCTTCCGATGGCAGGGTCAGCACAACGTTTTCCTTCTACTCAACCACAATTTTGGTCAGGGGGATGGAAAAAAACCCCAGACCCCACACCCAGCAACAACATTTGGGATTGTGCCCGTGTGGCTCTAACAACCGGAGGCGACAACAGCTCAACAGCAAGACGACTGCGTAGGCACCAGGGACTGCAGGAGAGACAGATCTGGGGCTCCTGGGGGGCACGGAGCCCTGGGGGGTTTGGGAGTGATAGAAAAGGGGTGCCCGGGTCAGGGTCTGCCAGGAAATTCCAGCCGGGGCACCCCAGCTTTAGGAGTGAGGCTCCTGTTGGTGGAAACGCCCAGCACCCTTTCCCCCCCGCCCCTGCAACGTATACATCCTATATATACACATACAGGTCATGTGTGATATATACCCCTGCGGGGCGTGGGCGGTGGAAATGCACGCTGTCACCACTGGATGTCACTCCTCCCCTTGGCTGGGATTTTGGGGACACCCCGGGGCCGGGCCGGGGGCTCTGGGGAGGACCGTGAGCCGCAGCAGGGAGCAGGCTGGGGGTGCTGTGCCAGGGAACCTCCCAGGGATGGCAGGAAAAGCTCCCAGCTCATCCTGGCCACAAAGGGGAGCGGGGCTGGAGCCCCAGTATTGCAGGGAACCCAGAGGGATGCTCCAGCCACCAAATCTGGAGGGACTGGAGGCCACATGGCCCCTGAGGGGGTTTGGTGTAAGGCACAGGGAGGGTCAAACCCTCCCTCTGAGAGCCGAGGGCAGGGGCTGGCACTCAGGCAAAGCCCCTCTTCCAGAGCCAGGGGGGAACAGCCACCACTGCCCATGGGCACGGGGCTGGGAGGAGCCAGGGAGAGCCCCGGGCAGCCTCACACCTGCAGGTGGGATTAAAAGCAGGTGTGGGTGTGCCAAAGCAGCCCCCAGCCCTCTGGTACCCGCCCCCACCCCGTCCATAGAGAGATTTGTATACACACAGCTCGTTCCCGTGAGGATGGTGATGGAGGTGACAGCAATGATGCAGAACATGTATACGTATACAATACAAGTAATATGCTTTGGTATTGACGGTTAAAAGAGAGTTTTAAGCCTAGAATGAAAAAATTCAGACCTTGGCTTCCTATCATACCCATGCAGCCGGCTTATCTGGGGCTCATCCAAATCCACCTTAAACAGTAGGAAGTGGGTTCTTACTAGAGACAGCTCATCACCCTCGGGGGCCGGGGGCGGCCCCCCCGTGCCCGGGGCGGTGGGTTTGGGGGAAGGGGCAGGTGAGGTGGTGGCAGAGTTGAGCGTGTCCCCCTCTTCCATAGTTCGGAAGGCAGCCAGGCCCATGTCATCTCCCTGTATATCATCCAAAGTCTTGGTGAGGGCTGCCAGCAGCTCTTCGTTCTCGCTGTCTATTATCTGAAAGGAGCAGGCAGAGAAGAAAGAGGGGGGTTAGGCTGGGCAGAGGGTCCCCAGGATGCTGGGGAGGGGACAGGGACCAGCAGAGCCACATCAGCTCCCACGCTTCCCAGTGACCCCACTGGGAGAGCTTTTCCCCAGCACAGCCATGAGGATGGGATGGGGAGAGACCTGGAAAAGGAGCATCAGTCTGTCCACCTGCACCCAGCAGGAGAAGAATGAATCAGAGCATCTTCTCTCCCTACAGTCCCTCCACCCCACCATGAGGCAAACAGCAGCAGATGAAGGATCTGTGAGGAAAAAGCTCCTGGCCCAAACCCTCCTGACTTTGGGCTCAAGTGCAAGAGCTGTGAGCTCAGCCAGGGCTGCCCAGTGGATGGGAGGGCTGCACCACTGGCCAGATGCCACAGCTTGTGACAACCACCACTCTGAGCTTTGTGTTCACTAAAAGCCCCCAAACAGAGGCACCTCCAGCTCCTCAGGGGCTCCCAGCCCTCACACTTAAAGCTGGTGCACCCAGTGCTCTGTGAGAGACCCTGTCCAGAGCACAGCCCCAGTCACTCCCAAATCTCCCATCAGCATCTCCACATCATGCTCTTCACCTAAAAACTGGGTCAGGGCAGCTGCAGTGCCAGGCCCATCTCACTCTGGACCAGGAGCTGCTCCTACCTCTTCCCTGCCCCCTGCTCCAGCTTGACTTGGGTCCCTCTTTTCATCTGGGCTTTGGCTTTGCTGATGCACCTCCAGTTTTCCCAGTGCCCTCCCAGCCCCACGAGTTCCCTGCCAGTCTGGCAGCCCAGAAGCCCAGAAGAGGATGCAGAAGCTGAGGAATGGCTGGAGTGAGCCAGGAGTTCCTTCTTTTTGGTCCTCCTCCATCATAATCTGAATGTAAACCATGTCCAAGGAGAAGCAGGCTACCATCAGTGATAAAATTAGCACGGGGGTAAAGTCAGGCTCACAGGCAGGACTGCTGCCTGCACACAGCCTCCTGTGTTTCTCTCCTCTTGTTTGAAAATTAAACATCTTTTGTTCCATGCCCTAACCTTGCTCACAGTTACTAGAGCAGGCTCCAGGGAAAGGCAGCAGGATGCTCCATTTTTGGCTCCGTTTCTTTTCCTCCTGTTATTGGCACGAGATTGCTGTGCATACAAGTTCAGTGGGATACATTTCATCATAGTCCACTGCTCCTCATCGGCTTGGCTTTTGCATTTCTTTTCTGTTTATCTTTTCCCCAGGAAGTTCACGGAAAATATGCATCTCGTGATGAAGGTCCCTCAGCTGGACTGGACCATTTTCAAGCACAGCATCAGCCCAGCATAAAAGCCAGAGGGTTGTTATTATGGGCAGGTTAGAAAATATTGAGGCTTTTTTTTTTTTACCTCGTTGTTTAAATAGAAATCCTCCTCCTCCCAAAATGTAACCCAGGGTTGGTGATTAGCTGGTTCCAGTGTATCACAACCTCCTTGTGCAAAGGGATGAAGGCCTGAGTGCTGCTCAGGAGGGCACAGAGAACCCAGCCCCAAGGACAGGCACACCCAGGGCACAGCATGAGCTTTGGGCAGGGCCAGGGGGCTGCCCAGCCTGCTCTGTGCCCTTCTCCCTGCTTCCAACCTGCCTGTGCTGTGCCTGCAGCCCTGCCCTGTGCTCACAGCTGCAGGAGATGGAAAAGAGACAGGAGCAGAGGGACGTGGAGCAGCCCTGCCCCAGCTGTGCACAGCCACGGATCCATCCCAGCCCCTCTGCCAAAGGGAGCCCAGCCCCACACAGAGGGGGCTGCCAGAGCCTCTGCTTTCCCAAAACAGAGGCAGGGGCTGCTCTGTGCTCCTGGGAAGGGAATTCTTGCAGTGCTGAGACCCCCGCACTGCCGCCCTGGCATTCCAGGAATGGAACAGGACACGCTGCACCCTGGCTGCAATTCCCTGTGAATAATCCAGCACAGGAGGGCTGGCTCAGCAACCTCCTCCTCCTCCTCCTCCTCCTCGTTAGCCCTACTCCGCTTGCCCCATTTAGAGCCGGTGCACAAATTAATGGAGCACTAATCAGCTGGGGAGGAGATATTAATAGTTGTGTGTGTTCCGTCCTCCCACCCTCCTTCTCCTTCCCCCCCTGCCTCCATGCTGGGGGGGATGGGGGTACCTGGAAGAGCTCGGAGTCGTCGGTGCTGTACTGGCTGGAGTCGGTCTCCGAGTGCTCCCCGCCCCACTGCAGCTCGCTGAAGCAGCCGGCAGAGTCCAGGTCTCCGGCATCCAGCTGGGACAGATCGATCTCGGGGAAGTCGGAGTAGAGATGCTCCTCGCCAGACACCTCATACTGCACACGGGAAAGGAGAGGCATGGGCTGAGCATGCAGGTGTGGGCAGCAAAGAGACCAGCATCCCCCCGTGGGGACAGCCAGTGCTCCCACCCTGGTGATCCAAGCCCCGGTGATGCCGTCCCCAGTGCTCCCACCCCGGTGATCCCAGCCCCTCTCCAGCCCCTCTCCCTGCTTCTTCAGGAGCAGGGACACGGCCCTAGCAGGGAGTGGTGGGCACCTTTCCACCCAATGGATCTGCACAGCCTGGCACTGGTCACTGTGAGCTGCCCCACAGCTGCCACCAAAGCCCCTCTGGTGTCCCAGCTGTGGCAGAGGTTGGAGCAGCAGGACCTGCGTGGGAAGAGCCTGCTCTCTCCCAGAGAGATGGGCAGAGCACAGCACAGCACAGCCACCACTCTTAGGGGCAATTCCTGCCCTTGGTGCCCTCCAAGTGACATCCAGGTGGCCTGGGGATCATCACGAGAGACCTGGGACAGCAGCACACAGGGCCAGCCTCATACCCGGTGCTCATCCCACTCAGGACATCCCAAAGCAGCCAAGGCAACCCAGACCCTGCTCCCTGCAGGATGGGGAGAGCGGCATGGAAATGAATGGATGTCTGAGAGCACACGGGGCCATGTGAGCTGCAGGAACTGAGCTCAAAATCTCCATTTAACCACAGAAAGGAGCTGGCACCTGCCCCACTTGGGCCTGGCTGCCAGCCACGGCTGCACCCAGCACCCGAGGGAGCCGGGGCTGGCACCAGCACCCGCTGCCTGCCCTGGCATTTGGGCCGTGCCTGGCGGTGTCCAGGTTAAAACACGGAGGGGAAAGGTCTGTTGCCACTCCTCCCAGCATTGGCTGCCCAAGGGGAGGTTTCTGGCACGGAGGGAAGCAAGTTTATTTACAGAGCAAATGGATTTTGGAGCAGGCAAACATCTGAGCATGTGAGAGAGGCTGCAGGGGAGCGTGGGGGCCCCTCCTCCTGAAGAACCCTGGAAGGGTCTCTGCTGTCACTCAATGGGAAGGAAAAGGATTTCAAACCCAGCTGCAGGAATGGAAAAGACAGCTTTTCTATCTTTCTCTCCTCATTTTTTGTTTTTCAAATTGGGATAATCTGGGATTACTGACTGTGTTGCCCCAGGCTGATGAGCCTGTCTGCCACGCTCCCCACCGCATTCAGGACACTCCAAAGGACACTCCCTCCCTTTTGCCCTTTTTTCATCTCTCACCTGCTTCCCACCCTGCCCAGACCCAGGGGAGGTGGAAAACAGGGAGAGCACCTTGGAGGGCACAGCAAGGGCAGGGGAGAGTGGTTTTATGGCCTGATGGTGAGCCAGTGCCATGTCCCAGCTGTGCCCAGGGGCTGCAGTGGGGCTGGGGGATGCTGCCCCCACTCTGGGGATGCTCTCCCAGCTCCTTCCTTTCACCTCTTTGCTGGAGGGATGTGTGTCAGGTAAATACCACAAGTGTGGTGCCACAAAGTGTACCAGGCACCCCTGATGCCTCTGGGAGCTGATACTCCTCACTGGGCCCCCAGGATGGGGATTTTCTAACCTGCCCTGCAAAATCCTTTGTTCCCAGGTGTGAGAGAGGTCAGGAGTCCCCACTGCCAGCTCTGGGGGACACGGATGCTGCCCTTCCCCTTGTGGTGTCCCCTCTGCTCAGGGGCAGCTGGGGCTGCTCTGAGATCAGATCTCCTTTGGCCTTTCAGGTGTGTCCCTTACCTGACGTGCCTCATCCCTGCCTTCCTGTCCCTGCTCTAGCTCCTGCTCCAGAAAAAGTCTTGTGACAACTTTGTCTCCCCCTTCTCCCCAAATCTTCCCATGGGAACACAGGCAAAGGCTTTTATTTTTAGCCAAGCCATACATACATAGATATACGTGTGTCTGTGTGTGCGTGTGTGCGTGCAATTAAAAATAGCAGAGCAGCCAAATTCTCCTGCTCCTTTTGATATGCCACAAGGGAAAAGATCCTGGTGCTGAGATCACAAGGAGCAGCTGACACCAGTGCTCGGGATGTCTTTTGATCAACTCCACAGATGTGGCATGTCCCCATTGGCAACAGGGCTGGGTAAAAATAAACTCCTGCAATCCAATGCTGCTGAGCTGCCCTCTCTGGGCACTCTGGGGCAGGACTGCCACGCTGGGGATGCTCCCAGGTTCCTCCTGCCTACCACAGCTCAGGAATGCCCAAAACTCAGCTCTGTGTTCAGCCTCCTCCTCTTCCCCCTGGAAAAACACGGGGACAGCCTTTGCTTAGTGGGGTCACCCATATTGCCACCTGGATGGGCAGCCCAGTCCCCTCTGCTGGGCAGTGGCATTCACCCAGCACAGCCACCGGGGCTCCAGAGGGAACCCAGCACTCCCAGCTCAGAACCCATCACCCTGAGCAGCCCTGAGAGCCCCTGTGGGCTGGCCACGGGGTGGGGAAGGGCCCAGCTCGGGGCTGGCAGCACTGATGGGGAGGCTGCCTGTGGGCACGGGACCTCATCTGCTCTGACTCTCCCTTTTCCCACCCTTTGCACTTCCTGCTGCCTTGGGAGAGGAGTGAACTTTTGTTCTAATTTTACTCGGGACTTTGTAGGAAGATCAGCCATGGGTTCTTGGTGTGCAGCCAGCGAACACCCATGGAGACTTGCTCAGAAATTCGGAGGCATCCTCCAGCCCAGACACCTGGCCCGGGTGTGCTGCAGCAAGGCTGCAACCAGAGAGCTGCTGGCAGAGTCTGCTGAGTCCCTGCTCCAGGAAGGAGAGCTCCTGCTGTCTCCTTGGTCAGCATCCCTCTGTCTCCAGGCAGGGGAAGAGCTCCTGGGTGCTCTGAGGCTGCAGTGCTCCAACTCCCTGTCCCTTTGCAATGTCCCCTGTCAGTCCTTCCCAGGGCAGCGGCAAGGCCAGGCAGCACGAGGAGCTGGCACAGGGCTTAGATCCGTCTCCCTGCCTGACTGTGAGGGTGTTCAATGCAGGCCACTGGCTCTGGTGTCCCCAGGAGCTCTGGGGACATGTCCTGGGCTGGACCAGCAGCCACTGGCTGGAGCCACATCCAAGGATGTCCCAGCTCAGTGCTGGCTCCCAACACCCTGGGGACAGCAGGTGGGACACTGCTGTCCCTTTCAGTTCTGGTTTGGAGCACTGTGGACTCTGGCATGTGAGATCTTATCTCTGAAGAGACACGAGACTCCTCTCCAAGCCCAGCTCTAACTCAAACACTGGATTAATGAGACAGGAAATGTTTTTCCTCTTTTCCAGTGTCAACTTGGGCTCCCCAAACTCAACCCCCTCAGTCAGCAGGACTGGAGAGGCTGGCTGGGGTCAGGCTGCTGGCTCCTGGGGACAGCTGTATCCATGAGCCCAGGGAGAGCAGGAGCAGCCCTGCTGCCAGGGAATAGCAACCTGAACCTGGGCTCAGCTCATTGTCTGCCCTGCTTGGCTGGCTCAGGGAGCCGGGCACAGCTCAGTGACCGTGACAGAGACCTGCAGGTGCCCTCCTCTGTCTCCCTCCAACAAAAGCACAGGTAGAAATTACCCTTATCTGCAGAATCCCTGGGTCCAACCCCTTGAAGTCGTGGCCAGGAATTCTGGCGTGGGCTGCGGGCACAGGGGGGGATGGCACACACAGCAGGGCTCGTGCTTAGTCAGCTGCACGGGGGCAGCCTCTGAAGTGCCGGCGTGGCAGCACCTTCCAGGAGCCTCCTCCTGCTCTGCCACGGCCCTGTCACTCACCCTGATGCGTGGAAAAATGGAAGGGAAGAGGCAGCAGCTCGGAGGGGCCGGAGGAAGCAGCCGGGACCAGGCAGCCCCACTCCTCGCTGGGGAGCAAACGGTGACTCAGCTCCTCCCTGCACAGCCACAGCCTGCCCCAAGCATTCAGGGATAAATATACATCCACACGTGCTGCAGGCACTGCCCCAAATCAGCCCGGGGTTCAGGCTGGCACCCAAAGCAGCAGAGGGTGAGAAGTGCTGAGATCACCGAGTGCTGCTCCCACCAGCCTCCCTCATCTCCAGGGGCAGCTTCTCCCTCCTCAGCCTCACCTGGGCCTGACTCAGAAAAGGAAAGAAAATCCTTGGGCAGGGGTTTTGCAGAGAGTTGTCTGGGCTTATCAGGGAAATCCGTAATCACAGACTGCTTCAAAGGGGGATTACAGCCCTGCAGGGAGACGGGCACTGCGGGGCTGCCCCGGGATGGGCTCCCACAGGGCAGGTGGCACTGGGTGGGCTGCTGTGACACTGGGATGGCTGCTGTGACACTGGGATGGCTGCTGTGACACTGAGCTGGCTGCTGTGACACTGGGATGGCTGCTGTGACACTGGGCTGGCTGCTGTGACACTGGGCGGGCTGCTGTGACACTGGGATGGTGTGGCACTGGCTGGTGTGGCACTGGGCTGGTGTGGCACTGGCTGGTGTGGCACTGGCTGATGCAGCACTGGGCACAGCCACTGCCCCCTTTTAGGCAGGGCTGGGTGCCTGCAGACCCCCAGCACCCTCCTGAGCTGCCCCAGAAGCAGAGTGAGGAGGCTTTGGGGGCNGGCTGGGGTGGCTCTGGGCTGCTGTGGCACTGAGCTGGCTGGTGTGGCACTGGCTGGTGTGGCACTGACTGGTGTGGCATTGGGCTGGTGTGGCACTGGCTGGTGTGGCACTGGCTGATGCAGCACTGGGCACAGCCACTGCCCCCTTTTAGGCAGGGCTGGGTGCCTGCAGACCCCCAGCACCCTCCTGAGCTGCCCCAGAAGCAGAGTGAGGAGGCTTTGGGGGCATGACCCACACTGGGACCCAGCCCAGGGGTGAACCCTGCTGTCCCCACAGCTCCCAGCCAGGGGACACTGTCCCCATGGGGTCAGGCCATCAGCACCTGCGCCAGGTGCTGCCAGCCCCTCACCATCCCCAAGGATGTGCCAGCTCCATCCCAGCCCAGAGGGGTGAGGGATGTGTGGGGTGGGCAGCACCAGGGAGGAGGGCAGAGGTGGGAATGGAGGAGAGAGCTATAAATAAGTGTAAATACAGCAAGGAGGCACCTGGCCAGAGCTGTGAAGGTCACCAGAGTGTGTGCCAGCAGATAAGCAACCCCCCTCTCCAGTGGCATTTGACAAAATGTCACTGTGAATGAGGGAGAGGTGGTGTCGGGTTGTGCCTTGGCCCTGTCACCCCTTGGCACCCCCACATTTACAGCCTGAGACCCCACAGTGAAGGGCCAGGGGTCCCTGCAGGTGAGGGGACCCTGCCTGCACACACAGCGAGCACAGGGACAGGCAGGGCCCTCCTGCCCTCCCCAGATTTGGGGAAAGACACGCAGGAACCTCCCAGGCTGCAGGGAGCATGAGACACCTCACTGTCCTGCCAGGCGTTTTGCCCTCTGCCCCCTGTTAATTTTTAATTGCTTTTTTAAACTTTCTACTAATCCGTTTTAACGATTCAGCCCGGCCAGCAAGAGGCAAAACCTCATTTAAAGCCTGGACTAAGCAAACAGCAGCTCCTGCTTGCTCCTGAGCTCCTCCAAACCCACTTGTGCTGGTCCCTCTGGGTGCAGAAGTTGGAGCTGCCGGGCCCCACGCTGGGCATGCCTGGGATCAGAGCTTGGAGCTGGTGACCTCAGGAGCCTTTTCCAACCTGAGTGATTCCGTGGTTCTGTGGCACACGTGGAGCAACTGCCCTCCCAACACAGCCTGAGATGTGCTGAGTGGGAAAAGGGGGTGCTGAGTGGGGAAAAAAGGGGGTTCTGAGTGGGAAAAGGGGTGCTGAGTGGGAAAAGGGGGTGTTGAGTGGGAAAAAAGGGGGTTCTGAATGGGAAAAGGGAGTGCTGAGTGGGAAAAGGAGTTCTGAGTGGGAAAAGGGGTTGCTGAGTGGGAAAAGGGGGTGCTGAGTGGGAAAAGGCAGTGCTGAGTGGGGAAAAAAAGGAGTTCTGAGCGGAAAAAGTGGGTTCTGGGTGGGAAAAGGGAGTTCTGAGTGGGAAAAGGGGTGCCCAGTGCCAGCTCTGAGCCCCAGCCTGAGCATGGTCTCACTCGCTGACTTTTGTCTTACTTTAGAAGGGTGTAATTAAGATCAACCATGAGATGCCAGTAATGGGAAATATTAAACATTAACCGCAAACAATAAACATGAACTTGCCAGGATAACTTTGATATGGAGGAAAGATGGGAGAAATTGCACTAAACTGTCCTTGAGTCACAGAATAGAAAGAAGGAGCCTGAGATATTGGTAATAATGCCCTGGATAAACAACATTCTGCTGGAACACTTCAAACAAAGGTGTGTCAGGTTTAGGAAGAAGGGCAGCAGCAAAGTGTATCACAGGTTACAGAGCTGCATGTTCACACTACACTCTGCTCCTTTATCCAGGCTCCAAATTACAGAGTCCACTTTGGTCCTGCCTGAGCTCCAGGAGCAGCCCAGGGCTGCAACACCCACCAGGGAGCCCCTGCAGCCCCCCCGAGCCCAAAGCACCCCCCCAGTGCTGCCAGGCACAAGGCAAGGGCAGGAGGTGGCTGTGTCCCGTGCAAGGAGCAGACACAGCAGGAACAGGCTGTTCCCAAGGAGCCACCTCCTCTCTCAACACCAGCTCATGGAAACAGCCCTGCCTGGCTGTGCCCTGTCCCTGTGGTCTGCCAGGGCTGGCCAGGCAGTGCCAGCACACCTGGGCACCCACAGCGTGCTCAGATCTGTGCCTGCCCCAGGGTGACAGCTTCATCCTGCACCCCTGGGGACAAACAGCNCCAGCCCAGAGGGGTGAGGGATGTGTGGGGTGGGCAGCACCAGGGAGGAGGGCAGAGGTGGGAATGGAGGAGAGAGCTATAAATAAGTGTAAATACAGCAAGGAGGCACCTGGCCAGAGCTGTGAAGGTCACCAGAGTGTGTGCCAGCAGATAAGCAACCCCCCTCTCCAGTGGCATTTGACAAAATGTCACTGTGAATGAGGGAGAAGTGGTGTCGGGTTGTGCCTTGGCCCTGTCACCCCTTGGCACCCCCACATTTACAGCCTGAGACCCCACAGTGAAGGGCCAGGGGTCCCTGCAGGTGAGGGGACCCTGCCTGCACACACAGCGAGCACAGGGACAGGCAGGGCCCTCCTGCCCTCCCCAGATTTGGGGAAAGACACGCAGGAACCTCCCAGGCTGCAGGGAGCATGAGACACCTCACTGTCCTGCCAGGCGTTTTGCCCTCTGCCCCCTGTTAATTTTTAATTGCTTTTTTAAACTTTCTACTAATCCGTTTTAACGATTCAGCCCGGCCAGCAAGAGGCAAAACCTCATTTAAAGCCTGGACTAAGCAAACAGCAGCTCCTGCTTGCTCCTGAGCTCCTCCAAACCCACTTGTGCTGGTCCCTCTGGGTGCAGAAGTTGGAGCTGCCGGGCCCCACGCTGGGCATGCCTGGGATCAGAGCTTGGAGCTGGTGACCTCAGGAGCCTTTTCCAACCTGAGTGATTCCGTGGTTCTGTGGCACACGTGGAGCAACTGCCCTCCCAACACAGCCTGAGATGTGCTGAGTGGGAAAAGGGGGTGCTGAGTGGGGAAAAAAGGGGGTTCTGAGTGGGAAAAGGGGTGCTGAGTGGGAAAAGGGGGTGTTGAGTGGGAAAAAAGGGGGTTCTGAATGGGAAAAGGGAGTGCTGAGTGGGAAAAGGAGTTCTGAGTGGGAAAAGGGGTTGCTGAGTGGGAAAAGGGGGTGCTGAGTGGGAAAAGGCAGTGCTGAGTGGGGAAAAAAAGGAGTTCTGAGCGGAAAAAGTGGGTTCTGGGTGGGAAAAGGGAGTTCTGAGTGGGAAAAGGGGTGCCCAGTGCCAGCTCTGAGCCCCAGCCTGAGCATGGTCTCACTCGCTGACTTTTGTCTTACTTTAGAAGGGTGTAATTAAGATCAACCATGAGATGCCAGTAATGGGAAATATTAAACATTAACCGCAAACAATAAACATGAACTTGCCAGGATAACTTTGATATGGAGGAAAGATGGGAGAAATTGCACTAAACTGTCCTTGAGTCACAGGATAGAAAGAAGGAGCCTGAGATATTGGTAATAATGCCCTGGATAAACAACATTCTGCTGGAACACTTCAAACAAAGGTGTGTCAGGTTTAGGAAGAAGGGCAGCAGCAAAGTGTATCACAGGTTACAGAGCTGCATGTTCACACTACACTCTGCTCCTTTATCCAGGCTCCAAATTACAGAGTCCACTTTGGTCCTGCCTGAGCTCCAGGAGCAGCCCAGGGCTGCAACACCCACCAGGGAGCCCCTGCAGCCCCCCCGAGCCCAAAGCACCCCCCCAGTGCTGCCAGGCACAAGGCAAGGGCAGGAGGTGGCTGTGTCCCGTGCAAGGAGCAGACACAGCAGGAACAGGCTGTTCCCAAGGAGCCACCTCCTCTCTCAACACCAGCTCATGGAAACAGCCCTGCCTGGCTGTGCCCTGTCCCTGTGGTCTGCCAGGGCTGGCCAGGCAGTGCCAGCACACCTGGGCACCCACAGCGTGCTCAGATCTGTGCCTGCCCCAGGGTGACAGCTTCATCCTGCACCCCTGGGGACAAACAGCAGCACCCTGTGACAACCCACCCTGCCAGCAGCCAGCCTCATCCACCACCAGCACCCAAAAATGAACAGGTGCCAGAGGCTGCTGCCAGCCCTGTCCCTGTCACCAGCTCCCTGTCACTGCTCCATGGCATCAGCCAGGCAGGGCACAGACCCCGGGCTGAACACCACTGCGGGGGGTTTCTAAGAAATTCCTTCTTATCTCCCCCAAACCAGCAGCAGGAGCAACGGGCAGCAGCTGGCACGTGCTGAGCTGGGCACAGAGCACAGGGGGCACTGAAATGTCCCAACAGCTCCGAGCTCTCCAGCCCTACCCTGTGACTCCTGGCTGTGGGGACAGGCAGGGAAGGAGCAGGAGCAGGAAAAGGAGCAGGGGCAGGGGCAGGAAAAGGAGCAGGGACAGGAGCAGGAGCAAGAGCAGGAGCAGGAGCAGGGGCAGGAGAAGGGACAGGACCAGGAGCAGGAGCAGGGATGGTTCCCTCAGCACCACCTCACCCTCTTCCTCCTGTCCATGTCTGTGCAGCAGCACTGCCTGGGTGGGACAAGGACACAAGAGGTGGCACAAGCCCTGCAGCCCCAAGGATGCTCAGTGGGACTGAGAGCAGTGGGGACTGGAGGCGAGCAGAGCACTGAGACACTGAAATCCTTGGGATTGCTCCCACTCACACAGGGCTGGAGGGGCTGTGGCTCCAGTGAGCTGGGAGCCAGGCTGGCAGGCAGGGGACCAGGCTGGGCCATGACAGGGGACAGTCCTGACTCACTGGGGAGCTGACTGTGAGCCAGCTCTGCTGGTCACAAGAATTCCCCACGGTGGCAACTCTCTCCTTTTGTAAGGAAAACATGAGGGGGTGATTATTTCAGACCTTCCTCTTCCCAGGTCCCTGTAGCCAGCAGCCACATGACTGCCATGGGCACAGGGACACCAGTGAGGAGGAGCAGCCCTGTCCCTGCCCTGCTCTGGCCACCAGCCCCTTTGGAGGTTTGGTGGCCAGCTCAGGGGCTGGCAGGGCTCCAGGTGGCCCTTTCTGTCCAGAGGACATTGCACACATCCTGCCATGGCACAGCCTGTCACACCTAAGCCCAGCTCAGCTCCAGGGGCAGCTCTGCACCCCTCTCAGCCAGCTCCAGGAGCAAATCCCTGCCTGGAAGCAGCAATTGTCCCTCCAGCTGCCCACAGCATGAAGTCAGACCTGTGGTGGCCCTCAGAGCCACTGCCCACGGGGACATCACCCCCTTGTGCCACCAAGCCCAGCCACAGCCGTGCTCCCTACCCACAGCCACAGCTCCCAAAAGCTCCCCTTGGCTCTGCAGGAGCCACAGCCACAGCCTGTAGTGCTGGGAATCCCTCAGCAAGGGCTGGAATTCCCAGCACATTCTGGCACTCGGTGTCACCCTGTGTGACACGGAGCTGAGGTCACACCCAGCCCCACTCCTGCCCCTTCACACCTGACAAGCAGCTGGGGAGAACCTGCTGCCTGCCAGCCAGCCCAGCCCGGTGTCACTCCCCTGCCAGGTCTGCCACCATCACCTGCAGGGTGCCCTGCCCCTCCCAGAGCCACAGGTGCCTTTTCACACCTGGCTGCTGCTCTGCTGAGGAGCAGGGACTGCCTGGACACGCTGTCCCTCTGCTGGGAGCACCCCCATCCCTCCTGCCCCCCTCCTGCAGCACCTCTGAGGCTCGGGGGGGGCTCAGGCCCCTCCTGCCAGGCAGGACACCCTGGGCTGGCACTGCCCAGGGCTGCTCGTGCCCCAGCAGCCTCTTAGTGCTAATCAGGCCGAGGCAGGAGACAGGGCAGGTTCACTCTGGGGTTAAGAAGGCANATTCTGCTGGAACACTTCAAACAAAGGTGTGTCAGGTTTAGGAAGAAGGGCAGCAGCAAAGTGTATCACAGGTTACAGAGCTGCATGTTCACACTACACTCTGCTCCTTTATCCAGGCTCCAAATTACAGAGTCCACTTTGGTCCTGCCTGAGCTCCAGGAGCAGCCCAGGGCTGCAACACCCACCAGGGAGCCCCTGCAGCCCCCCCGAGCCCAAAGCACCCCCCCAGTGCTGCCAGGCACAAGGCAAGGGCAGGAGGTGGCTGTGTCCCGTGCAAGGAGCAGACACAGCAGGAACAGGCTGTTCCCAAGGAGCCACCTCCTCTCTCAACACCAGCTCATGGAAACAGCCCTGCCTGGCTGTGCCCTGTCCCTGTGGTCTGCCAGGGCTGGCCAGGCAGTGCCAGCACACCTGGGCACCCACAGCGTGCTCAGATCTGTGCCTGCCCCAGGGTGACAGCTTCATCCTGCACCCCTGGGGACAAACAGCAGCACCCTGTGACAACCCACCCTGCCAGCAGCCAGCCTCATCCACCACCAGCACCCAAAAATGAACAGGTGCCAGAGGCTGCTGCCAGCCCTGTCCCTGTCACCAGCTCCCTGTCACTGCTCCATGGCATCAGCCAGGCAGGGCACAGACCCCGGGCTGAACACCACTGCGGGGGGTTTCTAAGAAATTCCTTCTTATCTCCCCCAAACCAGCAGCAGGAGCAACGGGCAGCAGCTGGCACGTGCTGAGCTGGGCACAGAGCACAGGGGGCACTGAAATGTCCCAACAGCTCCGAGCTCTCCAGCCCTACCCTGTGACTCCTGGCTGTGGGGACAGGCAGGGAAGGAGCAGGAGCAGGAAAAGGAGCAGGGGCAGGGGCAGGAAAAGGAGCAGGGACAGGAGCAGGAGCAAGAGCAGGAGCAGGAGCAGGGGCAGGAGAAGGGACAGGACCAGGAGCAGGAGCAGGGATGGTTCCCTCAGCACCACCTCACCCTCTTCCTCCTGTCCATGTCTGTGCAGCAGCACTGCCTGGGTGGGACAAGGACACAAGAGGTGGCACAAGCCCTGCAGCCCCAAGGATGCTCAGTGGGACTGAGAGCAGTGGGGACTGGAGGCGAGCAGAGCACTGAGACACTGAAATCCTTGGGATTGCTCCCACTCACACAGGGCTGGAGGGGCTGTGGCTCCAGTGAGCTGGGAGCCAGGCTGGCAGGCAGGGGACCAGGCTGGGCCATGACAGGGGACAGTCCTGACTCACTGGGGAGCTGACTGTGAGCCAGCTCTGCTGGTCACAAGAATTCCCCACGGTGGCAACTCTCTCCTTTTGTAAGGAAAACATGAGGGGGTGATTATTTCAGACCTTCCTCTTCCCAGGTCCCTGTAGCCAGCAGCCACATGACTGCCATGGGCACAGGGACACCAGTGAGGAGGAGCAGCCCTGTCCCTGCCCTGCTCTGGCCACCAGCCCCTTTGGAGGTTTGGTGGCCAGCTCAGGGGCTGGCAGGGCTCCAGGTGGCCCTTTCTGTCCAGAGGACATTGCACACATCCTGCCATGGCACAGCCTGTCACACCTAAGCCCAGCTCAGCTCCAGGGGCAGCTCTGCACCCCTCTCAGCCAGCTCCAGGAGCAAATCCCTGCCTGGAAGCAGCAATTGTCCCTCCAGCTGCCCACAGCATGAAGTCAGACCTGTGGTGGCCCTCAGAGCCACTGCCCACGGGGACATCACCCCCTTGTGCCACCAAGCCCAGCCACAGCCGTGCTCCCTACCCACAGCCACAGCTCCCAAAAGCTCCCCTTGGCTCTGCAGGAGCCACAGCCACAGCCTGTAGTGCTGGGAATCCCTCAGCAAGGGCTGGAATTCCCAGCACATTCTGGCACTCGGTGTCACCCTGTGTGACACGGAGCTGAGGTCACACCCAGCCCCACTCCTGCCCCTTCACACCTGACAAGCAGCTGGGGAGAACCTGCTGCCTGCCAGCCAGCCCAGCCCGGTGTCACTCCCCTGCCAGGTCTGCCACCATCACCTGCAGGGTGCCCTGCCCCTCCCAGAGCCACAGGTGCCTTTTCACACCTGGCTGCTGCTCTGCTGAGGAGCAGGGACTGCCTGGACACGCTGTCCCTCTGCTGGGAGCACCCCCATCCCTCCTGCCCCCCTCCTGCAGCACCTCTGAGGCTCAGGGGGGGCTCAGGCCCCTCCTGCCAGGCAGGACACCCTGGGCTGGCACTGCCCAGGGCTGCTCGTGCCCCAGCAGCCTCTTAGTGCTAATCAGGCCGAGGCAGGAGACAGGGCAGGTTCACTCTGGGGTTAAGAAGGCACAAGGAGGATCTTCCTGCATTAGCCTGACCTCACTGCCAGCCCAGCCCCAGCCCTGCTGGGGTCAGGCCACCAGCACCAAACCCTCCCTGTGACCCCCAGGAGCCTTTGTCCTGCTGGGCATGGGCTGTGCTGGCCCTCCTGCCAGGGGAGCCCCCACTGTGCCCGGCTCCCAGGGGAAAATCAAGTTTTCAGCTGGATGCACGAGGTCCCAGGGGATGCAAACCCCTATGCAAAGGGCAAAAACCCCACTCAGCTCTGTCCTTACCCTCTTGCTCAGCCTGTCCAGGTGTGTCCATGCCCACATTCCAGTGCAGGTGGAAGCCCCAGCTGTGCCAGGTGGGTGGGCAGTACCTCTGCCCTGCACACCTGGCACCCTGCACCTGGGGACAGCCAGAGTCCCCCCACTTCTCCTCCTGAATCAGGGCCCCCTCTCCTCCCCAATCCTGCTGCCCCCAAATAAATTACTGCCCATGTTCCGAGGTGTCCTGGCCAGAGGGGACTGTCACCACCCAGTGTGGGCACCTCGTGCCCCCACAGCACTATGCCCAGAAAGCTGCTGGGGAAGGGGAATGCTGACAACTGGGACTTTTCCAGGTGGGCATCAGGGAGCCCCTGGGATAGAGTGATTATCAGAATTGACACCACTCCAATTCAGTGGGAAAAGCAGGCCGGGGAAGGTGAGAGGAGAGCGGGTCCCAGCAGGTCTGTGGATGCAGGGACAGGCTCACAGGTGGATGGTGGAGGTGAGAACCCTGAGCAGCACCTCAGGGCAGGCACTTCCAGCAGCACAGCCTGTTTGCCCTGGGGATTTCCTGGGGCTGCTCAAGGCTTTGCTGTGTCCGGGTCTCCACCCGGGCACTGCCAGCTGTCCCAGCCAGGCCACCTGCCCCCAGGGCTGGGCTCTGTCCCTGCTTTTTGGCTCTGCAGGGAGCGTTTCTGAGAGCCACAGCCTGGAGCTGCTGCTGCCAACCTGCTTTCCTCGGGCTTCCTACTCTGCAAACAACTGACTCACCCTGGAAAGAAACCGCTCCAAGATCTCCAGATAGAGAAACCCCTAGGAGGGCATGAAGCTCCTTCAGGAGCGCATGCAAACCCACATACACAAAGCTTTGTTCTATTTCAAATTCTCTCCTGTGAGGGACCACACCTTTCCCCTCCCCAAAACCCCAAGCAGGCTCCAACAGGGCATGAGAGGAGGGGTCTGGCCGCTCCCTGTGCCAGCAGCTCAGGCTGGGGCCCCTCTCCTCCTCCTAAACCAGTTGGGGGCCTTCTGCTCCTCCCAGACCAGTTGGGGGCCTTCTGCTCCTCCCAGACCAGTTGGGGTGAAGCCCACAAGCACGAGTTCCTACACTAAATCAGGTCCTTTGACTGCTCCATGTGCTGTGCTGGCTCCCTCGCCACCCTGCACTGAGCTTGCTGCCCCCAGGCCTTGTCCCCCTTATTTTTGACCCCAGCTAATCCAGGGATCAACAGAAAGCCAGAGATCCCAGGGCAGGCTGGCCTGAAATTTCCTGAGCTCTGGACCTGACAGGAACTGCTCTGACCCAGCACCCACCTCTGGGTTGGGAGCATCAGAGCCAGGGGTCTGGTGCAGGGGAAGCCACCTCTACCCTGGCAGTGCCACATCCCAGGTGGTTTGAAACCCCATGAAGGGCTGGCAGGGGTCCAGGCTCCTCAGCCCTGCTTGTTGTGCCACCTCCATGCACTCTGCATGGCCCCAGAGCCTGGCAGCAGCTCCCAGTCATGTGAGCAGCTCCAGTCTGCAGCCCTGTGCCTCGCTCTTATCCATCCCCCTGCCTCTGCTGCCTCCGTGTCAGGGGCTGCCATGTGGGAACGTGGCCAGGTGTCCTTGGCAGAGCCTCCAGTGTCACCTTGGGGGGTCCTGCAGGGAGGCAGGGCCAGGGCTGTGCTGGGTGTGGCACCGTGGGGACTGGCAGGGACATTGCTGGGCACAGCCCCGCAGCTGGGGCTGGAGCTGGGGGAGAAGAGCCAGCCCTGCACCCCCCAGCCTGGCAGCAGGGCACGGGGGGCACAGGGGGCACAGGGGGCACAGCAGCAGAGCAGGCAGCCCCCCAGCCTGTGCCCCCAGTGCCAGCCCAGTGAGCAGGTGACACCGTGTGTACCCAGAGCTGGCCCAGCCAGCCTTGGTTATGCAAACCACAACAGGAGCTGTTTCAACCACTTGGACTCCTGCCTGGCAGTCAGGTGCCTTCCTCCTCCTCCTCCTCCTCCCAAAGGGCTGCCAGTGCCCTGGGCAGCTGCCCAAGCCCTGCGGGTGCCCCTGTCCCCATGCCTGCTGTGGGCAAGGGGCTGTCCCTCCCTGGGGTGCCCCGGGATTTGGGGGGCAGGCAGGGGGCTGGCTGACTCCCAGCACCATGTGCTGCTCTCCCCCAGCTCAGCTGTGAGCCAGCCCTGCCACTGGGGTGTCCTTGGGGTGTCCCCAAGTGTCCCTGTACTGCCAAGGCACGGCTGGCACCACGGCGGGCACAGGGAAGGTTGTCCAAGCACTGCACCCTTCACAGGATCATGGTTTGGATTGGGAGGGCACCTTAAAGATCTTTTTCCAGCCCTTGGTTGCTCCAAGCCCCATCCAAGCTGGCCTTGGACACTTCCAGGGATCCAGGGGCAGCCACAGTTTCCACTGTGCCCAGCTGGGAGCAGAGATCTGTGCAGCAGTGGGAAGGGGCTGTTTGCCCCACGGCTGGGGAGTTTTACCCAGCACTGTGCTCACATTGGCATTTCCCATCCCTGGAGGTGCAGAAACCCAAGCAAAGCCTTCCTGTGGAAGGAAGGATGCAGGAGAAAAGTCCTGGTGCTGTGAGGCACAAAGGAAGGCTTGGGCAGAGCTGGTCACTGTTCTGTCCCCAGCTGCCTCTGCCACACTCACACCTCGTGGCAAAGGCTCAGAGTTTGGCTCTACCTGGAGAAACCCTCTCCAGGCTAGGAGGAGCCAGCAGTGGACAGCATCTGTCCCCAACATCCCTTGACATTGCAAAATAAGGGAAAAAATCCAGATCCAGGCACCGGGAATCTTCATGCAAATCTCCTCATTCCCAAGCCAGTACCAACCTCGCCCTCTGGGATGCCAGGAAAGCCCCAGCCTGGCCCTGCACAGGGCTCTGCAGCCTGTGCACAACACTCCAGCCTCTCCTGGAATTTCAGCACGGATTACCAGGCACTGACTGAGTCAGCAGAGGCCTGGAAGCCCCAGCTCCATCAGGGAATTGTCCCCTCCCCACCTGATGGCACAGAAGTGGCACAGCCAGGCTGCTCTGGGGGTTTGGGGAGCACAGGGATCAGCAGCCCCATGGGGTGGGAGCTGTCCTGGCTGCAGCAGCAGCAGCAGGGCTGGGATAGGAGCTGACACCGGGCTGGGGTGGCACAAGGGATGGCTCCATCCCTGTTTTCTTTACTACAAAATTCTGTGCAACAAAATAAAGCCTTTGCCAAAGGAAACGGGCCCCAAGCCAGCTCCTTCCAAGGCTCCCTGGAACGCTCTGCTCTGTCATCCCTCGGCAGGCACTGAGATTTTGTGCAGGTATCAGTTTTTCTGTTCAGGATGCTTTTCCAGCTGGATGTCTTTGATGAGCTTTTCTGCAGAGGTGGCATGGAGCTGGAGGAGCAGGGAAACCTGCCTGTGGTGAATGGTAAAACCCTCTGGCAACGCCGTGACGCGGCTCCAGACACGGTGTCTAAATATAGACTCCTCATTTATTATCCTGCAGCTGCTGGGGATGGGAGAGAGGAGCCAGGGGCTGCACTGATGCTCCCCTCACCCATGGCTGGGACTGCCTGGACACATCCACAGGCTCACACTGGCCCAAAGAGGGTGCAAAGCATAAAATAATCCAGGAACCTTTTCCCTGAGTGATGAGACTGAGTCTAAATCCTCCACAAGGGTTTAGATGTGCTGGCATGGGCGTCCTGCCTGGGTGGGAAGGGGCTCCCCCTGCTCCTGGTGAGTGCAGGAGGGTACCCAGGCTTCTGGCAAAGGATGGGTGGCTTTCCTGTGGCTTCCCCACTGCCAAAATCCAGGGATCTTCCTCAACCAACCCAGCCAGAGATGGAGCAGAGAGGCAGGAGGGGCAGGGAGCCGTGGGTGCCATTGAGCACCAGGCCTCCATCTCCTTCCCTCTGGGATGTGCAACAGAGAGAGAAATCCTGGCAAAGGATCCCTTGCCTGTAGTGCCAGGGACACAGCAAGAGCAGCCAGGTTGGGCACTGGCACCCATGGGTGCCTTGGGTGAGGAGGATCCCTGTGGTTCTGGGAGCCAAGGAAAGCCACCCATCCTTTGGCAGGAGGCCTGGGTGCTCCATTGGCACATGTGGCAGAAAGGGGTGAAAAGCAGGGATGCTCTGCATGGCCAGGCAGCCAGGCTGGGCTGTCAGGGATGCTCTGCATGGCCAGGCAGCCAGGCTGGGCTGTCAGGGATGCTCTGCATGGCCAGGCAGCCAGGCTGGGCTGTGGCCCTGCTGGGGCTGGCAGCAGCCAAGCCCCCACTGCTGGCACTGAGTCCCCCTGAGATGGGGCCAAGAGGGATGGAACTGCAGGCATCCACCCTGCCTCCGGGGCTCCCGGAGGGTCACGCTGGGACACCCAGCTCCCTGGGTGGCCAGGGCCCTGCTGCCAGCACTGCCAGCCCCACCAGCACAGCCCTGGCCAAAGGAAGCAGCCCCCAGCTCCCCAGACTTCCCCCCACATCCAGGTGGGAAGTGCCAGGAGAGGGTTCAGCCATTCCCATCCCTGCTGGAGAGCAGCTGGACCCACAGCAGCACCACTCCTGCACCCCACACGTTACTGGGACCTCTCAGGAGCTGTGGGGCTGCCAGTGGGATGGAGGGGTGGCAGCAGCAGAGGCAGCCTGGTGCCCACTGTGCCTGTGCCACCTGCTTGGGAGGGCACTGGGAGCCTGCCTGGCACCCCTGCTGCACACCCGGGGGCTGGGAGGGTGGGACACAGCCCCCATAGAGGTGACAGACCCTGCTCTCAGCATCCCAGCCCCTGGTGGCTGCAGGAGCAGCCAATGTCCAGGGATACCAGCAATGTCACAGCCCAGGCTGCTGTCCCCACACAGGCACAGGCAGGACCAGGCACAGGGCTCATGAAAAAGCCACTTGGAATGACAGGTCCTCGGTCCCCCAGTGTCCCCACGGCCATGGGGGCTGCAGAGGGGCTGTTCCTGCCAGTGACCCACAGGGACCTGAGCACCAAAGACCTCCCTGTGCCTTTTGGAGCTGCTCCCCCTTCTCCCCTCATTCCCTTTTCAGGCACCATCCCATGCACGGATTTTCAGCAACCCAAAAAATCCCCAGATGTGATCCCTGGGTGACCTCCTCCTCCTCCCTGTGCTGACATCTGCTGAAGCAGCACAGAGGGGACACAGGGACGCCCTGTTTCTGCCTCCCCCCTCGGCCCCAGAGGCCTTTCCCCTGCTTTCCCCCGCTTCAGGAGGGGCATAAACCCTTGGGCAGTGGCTGGTATTTGGGTAAGAGGCCACAGTGGGGTGCAGAGCCAGGAGCACGTGCTGCTGCTGTCCTGACACACAGAGGGCTGGGGCTGTGCCTGGCCACCAGCACAGGCTCCAGGAACTCTCCCACGGCCGCCAGCAACACCCCCGGGACCCCCGAGGCCAGCTGTGAGAGGTGACAGGCAGGGGAAGAGCTCAGTGGGGAGCAGAGCCTGCCTGCCTGAGGCTCTGCCCTCTCTGGAACTCTTCCCACTGCTCCTTCCCCACTCCAGGACTGCTGCTGTCCTGCTGGGAGGAGCCCCGTGCCCATCTTTCGATGGGATATCTGCCACAAAGCTCTTTCCCCTCTCTGCCATGCTCCTCACCCTCCTCTGGCTACCAATTGTGACCCTTTCCCACCTTTCCTAACACCCACCAAGGGATTTGCAGGTATAGAGTGCTCACTCTGTGCCATCGGTGCCCGGGAGCTGCTGGCATCCACCTTGGCAGACACCCAGCACAGTTCTGGAGAAACAGGGGCAAAATCCTCACCCTGGCACTGCTGAACCCAGGCAAAAACCTCACCCTGGCACTGCTGAACCCAGGCAAAAACCTCACCCTGGCACTGCTGAACCTGGGTAAAATCCTCCCCCTGGCACTGCTGAGCCCAGCCTGGGCAGCCCCTGGGCCTGGCCATCCCCTCACCAGGGGCACGGGTCCCGTGGCAGGGAGGCAGTGCCTGAGCAGGGGACATCCAAAGAAGGAAAAGAGTTGGCTGGATGGAGGAGCAGGCCGGGCTCCCTGGCCAGCCCATACTGTAAAAGGAGTGGGAGCAGGGAGTGCACAGCTCTGGCTCCAGCAGTTTTAAGATGGCTGTGAAGCTGAGAGAAGGAGGAGAAGGAGGAGGAGGAGGACATTAACCCTCCCAGCACTGCGCTGCAGCCAGGAGCACTGCAGGGAGATGAGTGGCAGCTTTCCAAAGGCTGCACTTAGCAGTGCATGGATTGGGGACCACTCAACTCCCACCCAATAAAATCCAGCTGGTGATGCTTTTAGGCCTGGCTGGGAGATGCTGACCTCAGACAGGCGGGGGGAAGGAGGAGGAGAAAGAGAAGGAGGAGGAGGAGGAGGAGGCACATGACAAGTAAAGGAGGTGACCCACCATGGGACAGGACATTCAGCAGGACCTTAAAGACCCCTTAAATATGGACTCCCTGGAAAGATGCCTTTCCATCCGTGCTGCCCCTGGGGGCTCAGCACACCAGAGGGGTAGGAAAGGGGCACCCCTGGTGAAACCCCCCTGGGTGCCTGCATTGCCATCCCTTGCTGGCTGCTCAGCAGGGAACAGCAGAGCCAAGTGACTGCTCAGCTTCCCTCCTCTTGTCCCTGCGGACACTCACGTGAATATTCACGTTTTTCCTGCTTAATGTTTTCCTTTCAAAACATCGGGCTTGGCCTTCCCGGTGATTTTCTGCAGGATTCATCAGAGCTGCAGCGACTGGAGGAGCAAAGGTATCGGGCACTTAACAACTTCCCTTCTCCAAACTTTTAATTGGTCATTGACGTCAAGTGATTATTGAGAATTATTAATTAAGAAAGCATTTAAGAGCCTGGCTTTTGTTGAGGCTTTGCCATTACAATTAGTTTATCGGCCAACAGGAGAAACATCAGCCTTTGCAGTCGCTTGGAGTGCAGCAAAGTGCCCATAATTAATTTCCCTTTCCGCAGCAAGTGCTTTGCTCTGACCTGCCTTGGGGACTCGCCTTTCTCCAGGTGTGCCAACCACAACAGCCCTGGAAACACCCAGCCACGGGGACATCAGGATGGGAACACCGTGTCCCCTCCAGCCCCTCACAGGCAACCACGCAGGGAGAGCGGCTCTTTTCGGGAAAGCATCCTGGCCACACGCCCTGATCCTGGGGAGGAGGCCACCCTGCCTTTGAAAGAGATTTTCTTTTCATCTCCTTCCTGCCCTGGGGAAGCAGCTGCCTCGCAGGTGCTTGGCACTGAGAGGATGTGTTTTGCTTTCCAGGAGTTCCCTCAAGCCCCTCACACACGGGCAGACAGCAGCAGAACGGAGGGACAGGATAACCTGAGCCTGGAGAAGCATGATAACCCCATGGGATGCCTGCAGGAATGGGGCTTGAGCACTGCCTGATCCTGCCTCAGCCTGTGCACAGCCTCAGGCTGCTCCCTCCAGCAGCAATTGCTGCCTCTCCACCTCTGCTGGGGCACCAGCAGCTCCTCCTTCCCTGGGGGATGTGGGCTGGGAGGGCTGCTGAGGGGCTGGCAGGCTGCAGGGTGGGTGCCAGCACTGTCCAGCCCTTCCAGAGCAGCCTGCAGGGATGCAGGGTGCAGGGATGCAGGAGTGCAGGGATACAGGGATGCTGGGATGCAGGATGCAGGGTGCAGGGATGCAAGAGTGCAGGGATACAGGGATGCTGGGATGCAGGGTGCAGGGTGCAGGGATGTAGGGATACAGGGATGCTGGGATGCAGGGTGCAGGGATGCAGGGTGCAGGGATACAGGGATGCCGAGATGCAGGATGTAGGGATGCAGAGCGCAGGGATGCAGGATGCAGCCCAGCCCTGCTGCTGCATTCCCTCACAGCACCCCAAGTGCAGCACCAGGAGGGACCAGCAGCCCCCGCTCAGCAACTGGGTCAGCTAAATATAAATGGAGCAGCCCCAGAACCAGGCACCTTCCTGCCTTGCATCACTGACACCCTAAAAACCACGGCCTGGGGACAGGGGCTGTGGCAGCCTGGAGGTGCTGCTGCCTCACCAGAGGCTCTGCTGAAGCTGCTGCTTCACAGCCTTCACTCCAAGGGCTCCCACCCTTCACCCTGCTCACCCAGGACAGCCACCATGGAGGTGGGGGACCAGGTGGGACAGATGCCTGCAGGACAAGGGGACCAGTGGGACAGATGCCTGCAAGATGGATGTTCCTGGGAGGCCAGGGCTGCAAGCTGTGTGTGCACTCCTCCACACAGAGCAGGCTCCCAGGAGGGAGATTTCCACTTCCATTTATCCAAACCAGGATCAGCTCCCAGGCACCAAGGCAAGCAGCTCAAACCCCCTCATTAGGGTGGGCAGTTGCCTCCCAGCCCAAGGGGTGCAGGAGAGCACCCCCAGGTTCAGCTCCTAGGGTGAGGTCCAGCCCCAGTGCTGCACATCCCTGGGTAAGAACATTTTGTAGGAAGACTCTGCAGCAGGATGGGTTAGTCCCAGTATCCCCAGCTTGCTGCACCCCAAGGGCAGATGCTACCCCCAGTGCAGCCTGCCCTGCAGTCTGTGAGTACAGTAAATGTGGTGCTGGAGCCCAGGAGAGGCAGGTTTGGGGTACTTTGGGCTGCTCCCTTCACAGCCTTTTTGGCACCGTGTGGGAGGAGAGGGATGGTGCTCATCTTGCACCCCACACGCTGCCTGAACAGCCCTTTGCAGCCTGCAGGTCTCCAGTTGTCTGCAGCTGAACATCACCCAGCCCAGAGGGTTGGTTATTAGGGAAAAACACTTTAATGAGGCAGCTCATTAAAGGCAGGAACAGATTAACCCAGGAACCCAAGGAACTCGGTGACTGCAGAGTTCAAGAATAGGAGGAAGAGGCCTTTCCCTGGCAACGGTGGGAGATGCTGCCTCAAAGCAGTGGGATGAGCCCTTGGATCCTCAAAGCCCTTTCAAAGCCCTGCACCCTCCCAGGAGCTGTGTGAGCTCTGGAGATGAAAGATGCTGGGAAGGGTGGACCACAGCTTGAAACCTATGAAAACACCCACTGAAATACAAGTGGAAAATACTCCATCCCCAATAGTCAACTTCAGGCATTGCCTCCTCCACTGATCAAGCAAAATCCCAGCACCAGCATGGACTTCCAGCAGGGATGCTCCAGGGAGAAAGCCTTTGGCAAGAGACAGCCCTGCTGCACAGGAGCGACGTGGGAGGAGAGGCAAAGGCAAGCAGAGTTCAGAGTTACGGTCACCGCAGAAAAATGAACCCTGGAAAAATACAATCCAGCTCCCTTTCCCACTCTGGGGAAAGGTTTGCAGCCCATCCCTTCCCACAGGCAGAGGAAAGGCTGATGAGTGGTGGAAGCCCAGGCGAGGGGGGCACCTGGGGATGCTGGGGTTACCTCAAACCCCTCCAGCAGCAGGGCGAAGAGTCAGGCCCGTGCCGTGGCTGTTATGAATGAAGGTGGGAGCAGTGCAGCTAAAGATAACTTGGTGAGCAGGTACTATTAATAGCAATACTCCCGGGCTGTTGCTCTGTGCTTCCTGCGAGGCTCTGCGGGATGGAGGAGCGCTGATGGATCAGGCCCTGCCATGGCCCCGGGGAAGGCTCCATGTGCATCCCCGAGCCCAGCAGTGATGCTGACACCCTCAGGAACGGGGACCAGCAGCGGTGNGCGACTTCAGCACTTGGCGCGAGATGGAGATGACGGGATCAGCCAGCGGAGTCACTGAGCGGAGCTGGCGTCCTCCGTCTGCCGTGGCCGGCGGCACAGCCCTGCCAGCCCTGCGAGAGAGCGGCTGGCACGGGGCGTGCACCCGGCGGCCTCGGGGCATCTGGGTCCCCCTCGCCTGGCGGTGGCTGCCGGTTGTCCTGGTGAGGCAGAGCCTGCACATCCCTCCCTGGCACCTCCAGGGAAGCTCTGTCCAGCTGCTGACCCCAGCCCCGTGCCTGGCCACCCAGCACGCCCAGCATTGGAGCAGCCATTCGGGTCTGTGCCCCAGGCTCTCCCCCAGCACTGCACTTCCATTCCCAGTGGGTCTGTCTCCCCGGCAGCAGGACACACATCCCTTCACATCCCAGTTTGTGGCATCAGCCTGGCAGGGTGGTACCCAGCTCCTCTCTGCAGCTGAAGGAGATGCTGCAGGCTGGGGCTGAGCTGGCACCGGGACAGCCCTGATCCTCACTGGCCCTTGGCCCTGCAGAGGCTTTCCCTGGCTTACAGGTAATCTAAGATCAAGCTCTCCAGCCAGCCGTGCCTGCTCAGACACACAGGGACACCGAGGAGCACCGGGGAACCGAACACCTGCAGCATGTGACTGCCCAGCTGGCTCGGCCTCCCCGGCCCCTGAGGAGCACTCCCTGGGGACCCCAGCTCTTCCCAAGCTGCCAGGCGTGACTGTGGCATTCCCAGGCTGCAGGCAGGGAGCACAGGGGGCCGGGGCAGCGGGCAGGGAGCCGGGACCCCCGGCACCCCCTCCCGCCCACGCGCAGGATCCTCGCCGCGCACCCTTTTATTCCAGCAGTGCAATTAGCCTTGCTGACCCCTGAAATCCTCAGCCTCTCTAAGCAGCCATGCATTAAATCCCGGATCCAAGAGTGGAAATAGACTTTGTAAAAGGCTTATGGCCCTATTTATTACATTTTACGCATGACGGAGCCGGACAGCGCGGCAGCGGCGCTGCCTCTGCGCCGAGGCGGCCGGACACACGGACGGGCGGCCGGACACACGGACATACGGCAGGGGCTGCAGAGGCAGCACAGCCTCGGCGGGTGTCTGCTCCTGGGCAGGCTCCACAGACGCAGGCCGGCAGGGATATCGATCTAGGTGAAAGCCAACACCGCTGCCGGGGCCCCGTAACCCTACCCGCCGCACATTTGTATTCCTCGGAGCGGGGCGGGAGGGCTGCAGCCATCTGCCAGGGAGCCAGGGGAGCCTGGGGACACTGAGAGCGTGCAGCCACCTCCTCCCCTTCCAACACCTCCTCCATTTCACCTGCACCCTGCTAGGGCCAAACAGCACGGACCCGAGCGGGGCATCACCCTGACAGGACCTGCCTGGTCCCTGGTGCGCCGTGGGAGCTGAGGGGACACGGCAGCGGGGCTCGCAAGGTTGTCCAAGGGCGCTGTGTGCAGCCAGGTGTTCACTGACACATCCCTGGGGTGCCACGGTTTAGCCAGGTGGCTCCTGCCCCTGGGGATGGCAGGGGTGGCACAGGAGCCTGCGCAGCACGCGCTGCACAGCTCTGAGCTGGGCACAGGGATGGGGTGTGCAGGGAGGCAGACACCAAGGAAGCGACACCAAAAGCACAGGGGCAGTGCTCAAACAGCTGAGGGACCCTCTGCTTTCCTGCAGGAAACACAGGGGAGCTCCTGTGTGTCTCCAAATCCCAAGGAGCCCTTGCAGCAGCACCAGGCCGAGGAGCTGCTCTTGTGTCTGTGCTGCAAAGCAGGTAGGAGCTGAGGGAAACAAAAGTGCCCTCTCCACACTTAAAATGAACCAGCTTCAGAGCCCTGCAGCATCTGTCCCCCAGTCCCTGGGACACCAGCACACACACACACTAACAGCTGCTCCCCACTTCCTTGGAAGGGGCACACAGCACCCTCACTGCAGGGCAGTTGGAAATATTACGAGACAAAAGCAAAGGTCACCCTGTGCACCTCTGATAAACTCAGTTTCTGTCGGTGCTTGGTGCAAGGTGCCAGCCTGGCTGACCCCAGGGGTGCACGAGAGCCACACCACAGGGTCAGACCCATCTCTTGTGCTCATCCCAAAGGCAAAGAGCTCTGATGTGAGTGAAGAAGCAGAAGTGGGTCCTTGGGATGTGCGCAGTGCTTGGATTCTGCATCTCAGGGAAGTGCACAGGCCCTGGTGCCCAGGAGGCAGGGTGTCCCTGAATGCCCATGAACATCCCTGGCAAAGGAAATGGCACCTGTGGGGTGTCCCTCAGCTTGGCATTTCAAAGGCTTGGCCCCACACCTTTCCCTAAAGGTGCTCAAGGGCTTTGCTGCCTGAGGTGCACCTATGGGCAGAAGGAGCTTTGAGCTCCCCTGCCTTTCCACCCAGTGCCACGTTTTGGGGGTGATTCCTCTCCAACAGCCCTGACTGATCACCCCGAGCTGTTGCAGCCCCACGGGGCCCTTTGGCAGGGCTGGATGTGGAGGTTTCACCCCGTAGCTCAGCTCTGCTTCAGTGCTTTGGAGCACAGATCCTCCCTCCAAGGGGAGGCGATGGCACAACAACAAACAGTGTGTTTGGGCAGAGATGGGCCCTGGCCTCAAAAGGAAAAAACCCTGCAGCCCACATCTCCACAGGTTTGTGCTGCCCAAGCCGGTCACTGCCCTGAGCTCCCCGCTGACCCGGAACACTGCGAGCCCATGCTGATAACAGCAAGGGGAATAATCCCCCCAGGCCCCACTGAGTGAGGTTTAAACTCCTCAGAACACCCGTGCACAAAGGTCCCATACCCGCCAGGGCACTCGCAGGCTAATCCTCCCTCCCTCCGGAGCAGCTGCTATATTTAGGTATCTAAATGAGACAGAGTGGCTCTTTCCAAAAAAGAGTTCGTTTGGGTTACATAAATACAGAGAGAAACTTGAAAGCTGTATTTCCAGGTCCTTGCACTGCCATAAGGGAGCAGAGATGAGGACAGTCTCCCCCGATAATCTGCCTTTCATGTATTTTCGACTCAGCTGGACATGCAGGCGGGTTTCTAGCTCCTTTGGGCAGATGGGCAGCGGGCACTGGTGGACACTGAGGTGGACACTGAGGTGGACACTGAGGTGGACACTGAGGTGGACACTGAGAGGACGGCAAGCAGTTCTCAGTTCTCCCCTGGGAAACCGCTCTGCACCCCAGATGCCCTGGCAGAGGAATGGAGAAGCCAGCACTGCAGGCAGGCCAGGTAGCAGCACTCACAGCATGGGCAGGAGGAGTCACCAGGAGTAAATAAAGGCAGCAGCTCCAGCCTTTCCCACCCATGCTGTCCCAACATTCTCTCCATGACATCGCTCTCCTCTCAGCTACCAACTTCCTTCCTGCTGCATCCACTTCCACATCCCAAATCCTCGGGTCCCATGGAGAATTCTCAAGAGAACGCCCTGCACATCTCCCATGGCTCACCCCAAGCTCCAGGGGCTGCTCCCCAGTTCAGCTGTTGGGGAGGGCTGGGGGGTGGTCACCAGCAAAGCAGTGTCCCCCCCAGAGCGCGGTGACAACATGTACCGTGAGGGTTTCTGGGGACATGGGCCACGTGCTTTCATTTTCAAAATATATATAAATAGACATACTTATTCCTTCTTAAAAGGACACGGCAACAAGGGAAAA
>WEIU01016801.1:0-10152 GCA_013389925.1 Aegithalos caudatus | reverse complement strand
CCCCGCCCGCAGCCCCCGCCCGCAGCCCCCGCCACGGGGGGGATCGCTGCGAGGGAGCGCCCCGAGGGCTTTGCAGACACGCGTGGGACACCACTTTGTGCGTCCCTTGCAAGTGCCACCCCATCAGAGCGGGGGTGCCCAGCACCGCCCGCTGCCGCTGCACGGCCCCTGGGTGGCTCCGGGTTTAGATATTTAAGAACGCTGGGTGCAGCGTGTCAGAGCAAGGGGGCACATCCAGGCTCTCTCTGGGGCTTTTAAAGTGCGCCGTAGTTCCTGCAGGAGCACTTTTCCCCAGGGACGCGCACACAGAGGGAACCCGCTTTAAGCAGTGCCGCTGTGCGCACCTTAAAATTGTCAGTGTTTAAAAGTGGGAGCACCCAACAGCACCAGGCACCTCTCAACACTGCCCGGATCAGCTCATGTGGAGATACATAAACCCTGAGAGGCTGGGCCAGGGGTCACTTCCAGGCTCTGGTTCTGCATTGAAGTGGGACCAGGGGACTGCAGTAAAGACCAAAAAGGAGCAAAAGATCTTCTGATTTTCCTTGTTTTCATTTCAGCTGCCGCTGTGAGCATCTTGATGTCACGCACGTCATCTTTCTGTCTGGGGTTTTGAGGCGTATCCTAAAAGCCCTTTCAGAAATAATTAATGACGGGACCAAAAATCTCATGAATGTTCTATTTACTTACCCGTAGCAATTACATGGGAAAGAGCAGGGCTCGGCACTGCAGCCTGAATTAGCTGATACACAACCAACCAAGGGGCAACACCTTCAGCCTAATGGCTCCAGATCCCTGAATCCCCTCAGACTGCCTAGACAGGCCCACAGGGTCACTGTAAAGAGCTGATGGAGCAAAGTGGTGCGGAGCTATCGGGGTGGGGAGCTCTGTGCCAGGCTCTGAGGGGTGAACACAAAGTGCTTCTTCCTCTGCAGGAAAGGCCCACGGCCCATCCATGTTCTCTTTGCTGTTGTTTCAAAGGCAGGGCTCTTTCCAGCCACTCTTTTAATTCCCTCTGGCCTCCCTTTGTTTCAGGACGTGTTGTGAACACCATGCAGTGTAGCAACACTGGATTTTCCCTGATGATCCCAAGCCTTGCTCCAAAGGGAGATGTCAGGGACAGTGCCTGTTGTGTCACACTGATGAAAGCTGGAGGCCGCTGCTGGGATGGGACAAAGCAACTCTTCCTCATTGCTGTGCATTCTAGTATTAATTACAGTTATCAAGTGCCAAAACACTTACCCAAGGTGCTTTTCCGGCTGCCCTGCCAGCTGGGAAACTTCTCTTCCCATGGGTGGGAGGCCTGGGCCCCGGAATGCCCTGCCAGGATTCACAGCTGTAGCTCACAGCGGGCACAGCATAGGCAGCAGGGCCAAGGAAGGAAATTACCTTGCTCTGGGACATGTGCAATTCCTTGAAAACTGAGACTCAAATTCCCAGGTGACCAGTGATCTGATGTGCATTCCTTTCTTTGCAGAAGGTACAAGTGATGAAGGCTGCAGCGTGATGAAATGAGCTTGGAACAGAAGGGATGTTTGCCCCATCAGGGCAAAAAGCAGGGCTGGAAGGCCTCACCACAAGAGCAGTCCTTTGGGAGGAATTTGTTGCACAAAAGACAAGGTTTGCACTTGAGTATCTCGTGATTTCCTTTGCACCAGCTGCACTCAAGTAGGAAGTAACATTCGTGGGAATTACTTGAGAATTGTCATTCGAAAATCAAGCTGTGCGTTGCTGGGTTTTTCGGAAATACCTTTTTCCTTCTGGTCCGTATGCAAGCACATTTCCTCCTCCCTTGCTTTCCAACCCGAGGAGATGAACCCTCCCCAGCCTCCAGTGGTCACAGCCTGCAGGACACCCACCCCAGGCATGGAGGAGCATGAGGAAAGCAAAGCCCAGCCTGCACTACCCCATTTCCCCTCTGAACAGACGGGTTAGGGCTCCTTCCAGCCCAGCAGGCAGAACTGGATGTGACATTGGGGTCAGGCTGCCCTGGTGCCAGGAGGGGGACAGAGGACAGCAGGGCACAACAGGGGCATCTTGGCCAAGTGGATTTTCTGCTGCTTCTGGATTTCAGTGGCATCCTGCAGGATGAAGTGCAGTTGCTCACGTGGCTGCAGGTTGATGTTGACCTGCCCAGCTTCAGCTCCTGACTCCTCTTTGCACAGTCCAAGCATTTTTCTGTGCCTTATGGTTCTTTTCACCTGTGAAATGGAGATCACACCACTTCCCTGTGCCCTGCAGTTTCTGGAAGAATTGGTTGAATAACACTCATAAAAAAAGGGCTCCAGAAGCACCAGGAGAGAGGCGAAGGAGGACAAGATGTTATAAGTGGTGTTGTCTCCACCTTCTTAGAAGCCAGTCATGTGGCAGCCTCAGAAACACCTGCGGTGGGTAGGGATGGAGTCTGGAATGCTGTGGTGTGAATAGGACATCACAGTGCCCGTGTCACACACCCTGCCCTGTGCACAGGAGCTGGGCAGCTCTGCCGTGTGCTCACAGCTCTCCTCTTCAACCAGACCCTGAGCTTCGACAGCAGGGCAGTTGCCACAGCTCCAACTTCTGTATTTATGGACTCAAAGAGGCATCAGCCACTCTGGAGCAGATTTAAGCCCCCTGTGCCCACCCTGGCCTGGCAGCCCCGGCTGAGCTGCTCCGTGGCACTGCGCCGCTGCCGCGGCAGCAACTCGATGCTCAGCCCGGAGGGGCTGGGGATAACATTACCGAGGTAAAATATAACAGGAAAAGCTTGCAAATGTCCTTTCAAAACAACAGCGAGTGAGTAATGTCATTGGGCCAGCGGTCAGGAGGGGACAGGGTTTGAAGGTAGCCTGAGCCTGCCAAAGGCCAGGCGTGGGACAGGGGCAGGACCAATGAGCGCCGGCTGGGCAGGAGCCACCCCGGCAGGGCGACCGCCCGCCCTCGCTCTCACGTTGCAGCTGCCTCTGTTTGTGGACGGCAAAATGTTGTAAGGACCGGGCAGTGAGAGGCAGCGGCAAATGGGGCTCCTCCGAGTTACACCATCCCCGGCCGGCGGCGGTCCCCGCCAGCCCCCGCCCGGTGACACTCTCTGCTTGGCACTCGCGTGAAATGCAGCCCCAGGGGGGACCGGCGTGGTGGCCGCTCTCGCTGGGGACCGGGGACAGGCTTTGTGCGCTGGCAGCAGCTCTGTGAGCCGGCGGCTGGGTGAGCTGGGGGCGGCTGAAGGGGAAGGTGTCCCCAGGTCCCCCGGAGCCTTCCCCCGGAGCGCTCCCCATTCATGCAGGCTGCTCCTGGGGCCGCGCTCCCCGCGGGGCACAGCGCTTGGCAGTGCCGCGCCCTGGGTTTCGCTGAGTTTCTCTGCCTGGCTCCTCTCCACCAGCTCTGCTTTCCCTTCCCCGCAGCCCTGCTCAGCACTCGGCTCAGCCTCATCCTTCACCTGAAGTCATGAGCACAGGGACAGAGTGTTGCTTTCCCTGCACGCTTTCTGTGCCTCATTAGCTGTGTGCACCTGGGAGCTCCTGCCTCCTCCTCCTCCTCCTCAGCTGCTGACAGGAGGGCTCCGTTATGCTTCATGGTCAGCAAGGAGTGAAAGTCTGATGTCCTCCCTGCCCCAGGGCTGAGGGGCTGGCCCCTGGGGCTGGAGGAGACCTAGGAAACAAAAGTGGATTTTGAGAGCAAGTGGGTGCTGAGTGGGCTCCTGGCTCTGAGATCCAGCTTGTCCAG
The DNA here is from genome assembly GCA_013389925.1 of Aegithalos caudatus. NCBI lineage: Eukaryota > Metazoa > Chordata > Aves > Passeriformes > Aegithalidae > Aegithalos > Aegithalos caudatus. The sequence continues at coordinate 6,450 of WEIU01016801.1, read as the reverse complement.
GGAGCAGGGCTGAGCCTCTGGTAGTTCAGTTTCCATTCCTACTTCAGAGTCCCTCAGCATCCTTGTGGAGTGATGTGACAGTGATGTCCCACTGTGCCAGCAAAGCCCTGCACGAGGGCTTTGTACCTGGGCACCATGGACACTCTGTGCTGTGGCAGAGACCCCCGGGCCCCTCTCCTGGAGAGATCGCTCCCCACCCTGTGCCACCTGTCAGGCTCTCTGCAGCTCTTTCCCTGGAGCAGAGGCTGCTGCAGCTCTGAGGAGCCTGGGGCCAGCACTGAGGGCTGGGGGGATGCACCCATGCAGGGGGATGCTGCTGCAGCCAGCCCCATCCTGCAGCCTGCTGCTCTCTCAAACTGCAGCCTGGAGCGTGCTGTGGAGGTAAATCCACACAGTTGCTGCAGAGAAAACCTAGGAGGAGACAAATGTGGTGGCAAAGGAGCAAGCAGGGAGTTTTGTGGTTGCACTGCTGAAACAGATGGGAATTTCCCGCAGCAAGAGGCAGAGCCCAGGCAGGGGAGGGTAGGGAAGGCTCCTGCACGATGGCTCACGCTGCCCACCAGCTGTGGGGGCTGAGCAGGGGACCAGGATGCCCATTGACTCCTTATGGCACTTCCAGTGACTCATTTGTCCACGGAAGAAGCACACCCACAGCAGCTGAAGCAGCCTGTCCTCCTCCCCAGGCTGCTCTGGCACAGCAGGGCCAGCCGGCCCCTTCTGCCTGGGGATGAGAGGCTGGCAGCAGCCCAGGGCACTCGGCTCATGCTGTGCCTCACTTCATCTGGTGAAGGAACAGGCTGTCAGAGACCTTGCACTGCTCTTCCTGCCATCCCAGCCTGCAGCCCAGCCTGCCCCTCGCTGCTGCAGGGGGGTGTCCCCCGTGCTGCCCCAGAGCAGCCTGGCACAGGGCACCAGCCAGCCGTGGCACCGGCGCCGTCCGCTTCACGTCCCTCATGTCCCTTCCACTCTCCCTGAGCTCGGCTTTCCCCCAGCTCTGGCAGCTCTCACACTGTGCTGGCAGTGTCTGTCACAGCCCATCCATGTCACCCCACTGGCCTCTCGCTGCTCCCCCTGCCTCATCCCTGCCTGTTGAGCTGCCTCTGGTGCTGCTGGTGCTGCCTGGGCTCCCTTCACTGCCTGTCCCTGGCCAGCACCAGGAGCTGGGGTATCTCCTATATCCCCACCATCCTGCTGCCAGCTGCTCCCAGGAGGAGTGAGGGGCATTGTGGTGGCTGGCTGAGACCCAGGCTGGCCTCATCCTGCTCTGCTGATGGCTCCGAGCAGGGCAACCCCTCCTGCCTGTCCCTGGAGGCTGCTCAGAGTCTGGGTGGTGCATCTCTCCTTTTCTCTGTTTTAACTGCCTCATCCCTGAGACGTGCCATGATCACCAGAACAGGGCCTGAGCCTCCTGCACCAGCAGAGCTGGCCAAGGCAGTGAGCAGTGAAGGGAGACGCTTTGGATCTGCAGCACTGCTGAGCAAGGACTTGCTGTTCCCCAAGCAGCTGTTGCTGGCAGGGATGTCCATGGGCATCTCCTGGCTCGTGACTCCCAGCCTGCCAGGCTGGCTCTGTCTGTCCCTGGGCCTCCAACTCACAGCACCCCCTCCTCCCTTGTCACCAGCTGTCCTCTGAGCATCCCCCACAGTGACTGTCCCCAGCTCCTGCAGCCCTGGCTGGGCAGGGGTGGTGGGAAGGGGCTGGTGCTCAGCTCCTGGCACCCCCTGAACACAGACAGCGCTGTGAGAGCAGAAACCCCTCTGCAGGTGTTCCCCCCTTGCCAGGCTGGTGAGCAAAGCCACCCTCAGCACTTTGGGGAGTTGGGGGCCGGGGGATCAGTGGGGCTGGATGCTGGGGGTGGGCAGCAGGCACTGGTGCACTCCCAGCCCTGTGCAGACTCTGCTCTGCTGCTCCTCAATGCCTCAGCACTGTCTCCCTGAGCAGGAGACACTTCAGCTCTAGCCAGTGCTATAAATAAAACCACATTCTTTTATCCTGCCAAATAGGTTCTCATTGATTTTACCTATTCCTCCTGCTCCCCCTGAATCCCTTTGGATGGTGAAGTCAGCTGTGGAGGAGCTTGGGGAGCCCGGCTGGGGAAATGCCACCCCCTCCAGCCCCTCTTCCTGGGAATAGCTGCTCTCCCCTGGTTCTCTCTCTCTGAACAGGAGGAGAGGAAACGAAGCTCCCTGGTGGAAGTTTGCCGGCTGATTATTTATTAATGTCCTGACAGTGCAATCGCCGGCAGCCAGGCAGCCCCTGAGCCCCAGGAGGAGGATGAGGAGGAGGATGGAGAGCTCTGCTGCTGGGGCTTTCTTGCCGAGGAGCTCGGGGTGAGCCGACACCACTTCTGTGTCCGGCTGCTTCTGTTTCCCAAGGCTGAGATAAAGGGGGCCTGTCCCAGAGACCCTGGGAAGTGCTGGGGGCCAGTCCCAGGGCTGCTCCCTTGTGCATGATGGCAGCTGTGGGGCTCAGCCCCCAGCAGAACAGGCAGTGTTTGGATGCTGACTTGCTGCAAGCAGCTCTTCTGCACACAGGAGCTCCCCGTGCAGGGATAGCAACAGAAATAATGCAGCAAATCACAGCTCGCACAGCCTCCCTGGCACTTGAAAGCATCTCGAGAGCTTAAAAAGCTGCAAGATGCTCTCACTCCCATCCTCTCCCTGCTCCCGTGCTTTGGGCCCCCCTTCCAGAGGACGGGGGGAGCATCAATTTCCCCGGCAACCGGGCCCCGGTTGTGCTCGGCGGGCGCTGCCCGCACGGTGCGGGAGGCAGGGCGGCCTCGTGCTGCCCGAGCGGGGCTCCGGCTGACTCATCGCCATGCAGTATGCAATTACCACGGCAAGTGCAGGCCCCTGCTGTTCCGCACAGGTATCTGTGTCAGCCAGGGCTATTTCCAGCTCTCCCCGCACTCCCGGCTCCGGCGAGAGGTAAGAACGCAGCCGCCTCTCTCCTCCGCCTGCCACAGGGATGGGCACGAGTTTCCCAGGAGCGGCGAGCTCGGGGAAGGGGGGGGCTGGAGATGGCATCCCACCAGCCCGAACTGCACAGCTGGGGGAGGAGAGGGCTGTGACATTCTTGGCCCACGCGTTCCGTGGTGCTGAGGGCACGGGCTGGGAGCGGCCGGGGCTCGCAGCGGTGGCACCGGGCAGGGCAGGATTTAGGGCTGTGGTTATTAACGGTGCCGCTGGCGCTGGAAAAGGAGCAGCAGGGACGGGATAAAGCACAGTCTGAGAAACGCTCCGGCCTGGAAAGGCAGGGAAGGGAGGGAGCGGGATGAGGGGAGTGCGGCAGGGACAGTCAGCGCCTTTCCCTGGCGGACCAGGCAACCGGGAGCTCCGCGGGGCAGCGGCTCTGCCTCCCCGTCTGTACACCGAGTGCCTGACATTCCCCACCAAGCTGTTGAGCCGAACTGCACTCAGAGACTGAGGTTTTTGAAGTCCCAAAATGTTTGCCCAAGATTTTGCTGGCCGCTTTTCCCGCTGGTTGCTGTGAGCTGGAAGCTCAGGTGTTGGGCACGTCCTGGATGAGCTCTGAGCAAGGATGCAGCTCTGACAAACCTGGATCACGGCAGGGCTTTTACAGCTGGGCCTGTCCCAGCAGGGCAGGAGCTGCAGCCCAGTCCCCTTGGCCATGAGCAGCTGTGCTGTCACACCAGTGCTTGGACTGGGAAGGACTGGTGTCCCTTCCTGGGAAGTCTGAGCAGGATGAGTCTGCCCAGGGGCAGCAAGCCCAGCCTTGCAGAGCCTTTGGGGGTTTTCCCGAGGTGCTGGAAGTTTGCTCACCTTCATCTGGAGGCTGCAATGTGGGACAAGCCTCCACATGTGATGCAGATGTGCCTGGCGTGAGCCTGTCCAGGATGGTGACACCAGGAGGGTGACACGATGGATGTGTGACATCCCTGATGGATGTGTGACATCCCCGAACCCCAGGGTGTGAGCTGTGTGTCAGGGAACATTCTGTGTCCCTTCTCACTGCTCATTTTCACACTGAGCTGTGCTCACAACCCAGCTGGGCCTGCTGGGGGCAGCTGTGGGGGATAATGGGAAAAGGGGATGGATACATCCAGGGAGCTGAGAGAGCTCTGTGCCTCAGCATCCCTTTGGCCTTTGCCTGACCTGAGCCCACCAAAACCAGGCCTGGGAGAGGGTGAGGCCACAGCCAGAGCTGTGCCCTGCTCCAGGTGCCAGGCTGGGAATGGCACCCAGCACTTCCATCCTGCCCATACCTATCAGCAGAGCCCTCAGCTACAGTATTTCACTGGAAAAATCACATTAATCATCCTCAGCACCGCCTCCCTGGCCTTTGTCACAGTTTGGTGCCCCAGCACCAGCTTTAAAAGCATTATTTATTTTTAATAAAAGCTGATCCAAAGAGCAGCGTTGGCGGGATGATAAAAATAAAAGTGCAGTGGTTGTCACAACTGTCAGCATCCCTGGGAATGGGGTCTGGCAGTGCCCGGCTGCCTTCCCCTCCAGCCTGAGTGGCTGCAGAGGAAGGGAGGAAGCAGCCAGCAGCACGTGCCTTGGGCAGCCTCTGTGCCAGGAAAGCAGCTCCTGCTCCTTATTCTAATACACAGGTTCACTTCTCCAGTGTATTTGTAATTTTCTAAATGTTTGGGAACTTTAATTTCATTTGCTGCATGAATAAATGAGCAAATAGGACATATACAAATGTGGGGAAGTAAATTAGCTTGAGTCCCTTCATTAAAAGAACTATGTGTTATTAAAACATCTGTGTTGCAACGTGCTGATATCACATTAGCAACAGGAATAAGAAATCCTGTTTATCCCTAGGAAACTAGATTTTCAGGGCATGGATCTGGCAGCGTGCACCAGGGCTGAGGCTGTAAAACCACAGTGCCTGGCAGCATCTCCATTTCCCCAGGGAGCCGTGGAGAGTCACGGGGCAGCATTCCATGTCCCAGGCTCCAGGGGCAGCATTCCACATCCCAGGCTCCAGGGCGAGCTGAGAGTTTCATCCCTTGGCTGTCCCTGGAAAAGTCTGCCTGTACTGCCCAGCCCCACAGCAGTGCCCATCGGGCAGGGGGAGAGGGAATTGTGCAGGAATTGTGCAGGAACTGTGCAGGAACTGTGCAGGGATTGTGCAGGAAGGATGCAGGAAGGATGCAGGAAGCACACCTCCCTCACTTCCTGACCATCTCTTCTCTTTCCATCACTTTTCCCCCTGGCAGACGGGCACAAAGCCTGGCTGGAGGCGCTGGGAAGAGCCCACCCAGCTCCTGCACGTCCCTCTGCTGTAGCTCTGCCTGCACGGGTTTCTCTGCAGAGCAGGGTCAGGGTTCTGCACCAGGGTTCCTCTCAATCTCAAGTTTCTCCCTGGCTTTTCCAAAGGAGCTCCATGTGCAGAGCCCCGTGAGCAGCAGGGTTTGAATGCTGCCTGGCCCAGCAGAGCACAGCCATGGCCGGGACAAAACAAAACCAGCATTCAGGGGCGGTCATTTAAATTCCCAGCAGCTGTTCCCTCCCAGCACACGCAGGTCTGCCCTCCTTTGCTGTCCCCAGGCACTTCCAGGGACGTTTTCCTGCGTGCTAGGGGAACAAGTTCACCCATGGCCAGCATCCCTCCTCCTCCTGCTCCTGCCCCGGTGGGGTGGCACTGCCTGGCTCAGAGGGTCATTGAGGGCCAGCTGGGTGCTCCTCCCTGGCAGGACACCCCAGGGTCACCGGCACCCCCAGTCCTGTGTGTCCCACAGCGTGTGCCTGACTCCAGTTCATCCCTGTTTCCTTCCTGAGCCCCTGAGGCCGAGCCAGGCAGTGGGGGAGGCTGCCCAGGCTGTCTGCAGCTCCTCTCCGGAGTGGGAGAACCCCCGGGACACCGGGAGAACCCCCTGGACACTGGGAGAACCCCCTGGACACCGGGAGAACTCTCAGGCACAGCCACAGCAGCCCAGGCAGAGCTGAGCACTGCCCCAGGCACGGCTCACATGAGGATGAGATTGCTCGGGCACAGGTTTTGGTGTGGTTGGGCTCAACCCCAGCTTTCCTTGCCGTGGGGCAGGCAGGGGCAGGCCAGGCAGGCAGCAGGAGCCGGCACAGTGCAGCTCCCAGCCCGCCTGAAACGCTGCCTGCAGCCCCGGCACGGCTGCCAGCACAAATGAGTTTAGTGGCCTCAATTTAATTCCCATTTGGACACGGTGGGGAAAAAAAATATAAAAAGAGGGAGAGGAGCAGAATCCCGGATTGGCGCTGGGATGGGGATGATGAGGCACAGACACGTGGGAGGCATGGTGTGCCCAGGGGGGAGCCCTGGGGACAAGGGGGCTCTGCTGGCAGCAGGGATGGGTGGCACAGGGACAGCAGAAGGGTTGTCACTCCCACTGATGTGCCCAGTTCATGTAGCTGGAGCCACCAACGTGAGGGAGAACCAAGCACGGGGCTCCCCCATCCCAGGAAATCCATGGACTGCCAGGACAGTGCCCCTCTGTCTCTC